>JZKD02S1876150.1:65274-80746 GCA_000966675.3 Picea glauca | reverse complement strand
TGCAACATAATATCTTCATAGGATTTAATAATAATCAATTTAGTGGAACTAATAGAGTAGTTATAAATGTGAACTCAAACCTCATTTAGGAATATCTTATTATTTTTTATAGGTTCTCTTAACTATCAAGGTTGAACAAATGAAAGTATAATCCTTGGGGTAGCGACTAACGATAACAAAATATCTTCATAGGATTTAACAACAACAAACTTAGTGAAATTAATAGAGTAGCTATTAATGTGAAATCAAACTTCAATCATAAATGTTGGAATACTGAGAGGGGGGTGAATCAGTATAAGCATAGTTAGTAATTTTAATCACAATATAAAACCTCCAATGAATATTATGAGCATTCAAAATATAATCAACATCATAAACATCACATAAAGACAATACACCAAAATTTTACGTGGAAACCCAATGCTGGAAAAAACCATGGAATGCTTTTCTTATTGATCAAAGAGTACATTCATTGGAAGCACCAACTACCTATTTCTCCAGCTACAACTGGAAGGAGGCTCCAACCCCCTATTTAGAGGCTGCAACCTGAAGGAAGCTCCAACTCCCTAATTTTTCATCTCCAACCAGAAGGAGGCTATAACCCCCTTTTCTTGCCTCGTCCAACCGACCTGAAATATAGATGTAGACCAATCTGTCACTACCTCTGTCACTGATAACATGTTGCTTATGTTGTCTATGATATTCCTACTGGTACTACTGATATCAATCTCTTATCGAGACTGTAACCACACACACCTCATACCAATATCCACAAGATAATTCTCCAAATCAATTTATTATGAATCACTGAGACATACATGTTCCTGATTTATTCAAAATACTCACCCTAACACACTCAGGAAGACATACCTTTATCCTGAAGTTGAACTGAGTTCCAGATCCCTGATCTTCTTGGATTTTTCCTCACATGTCCACGATTGTGTGTACTGTCTAGCCACGACTATCTTCTCTTTTCCTCACTACAGGTTGTGGATGTCCACACTTTTCTTCCTAAAACCCACAAATATACTCAAGGAATCCATGTATGAAACCCCTTCTATGTACTCTCGGCTCCTGCAAACTTCTTACTTTACTTGACTTCTTTGTCTTCAATTCAATGTCTTAGATCTCCAACATGTATTCTCAGAAGTGAATACACATAAGTGATTTGCAATGCACTCTTCTCTGTGTTATAAAGAGAAATTTCTTAATGACATGCAATTGCCATGCAACTCACATGCAACTTCCATGCAACTCACATGCAACATGTTATCTTCTATTTACTGCCACTTTACTTCAACATGCAACTTTGTTCAAGGGTTGACATCAATGATAACCAATGTAAACTTTCAACAATCTTTTCTGATAATGCCATGCAATAATTAATTATCCCTTTCAATAATGGCATGCAATAATTAATTATCCCTGCAATAATCAATTAATATTTTTCGATAATTAATTAATCCTTGAAATAATTAATATTTCAACAATCTCCCCCTTTGGCATTGATGGCAACACTTAGACACAATAATGACAACACTCATTCTCATACTGGCTCCCCCTGTCTTCATGGGTTGTCTCCCCTTGTCTTCATGCCTCTGTTTTGGCATTGATGGCAACACTTATACACAATAATTGAAACACTCATGCTCATGATGGCTCCCCTTGTCATCATGTGTTGGATCCCCATGTCTTCATGCCTCTGTTTTTATATCCCCCTTTGAAATCAATGGCAAAGGATGACTTCTCGTTGGGGTTGCTCCCCCTGTCAGTGAGCCTTTGATCTCTACTGATATTTGTCTTCATGGTGCTTCCTCGTGTACGTCTCTGATAAAAAGCATTAAAAAAGAATTCAAGTCTTTTAAAAATAATCTACTGTGGGGATGAAACTACTCCAAGTTTCCGTCGAAGATACTCAAAAGTCTCCCTTAGAAGAGGTTTGGTGAAGATACCTGCAATCTTCTCTTTTGTACCAACATACTCTACCTTGATGTTCTTCTCTGTAACATGTTCCCGTAGCAAATGAAACTTGATCGGAATGTGTTTCATCTTGGACTGCATCACTAGATTCTTAGAGATACTTATAACATTGGTATTATCATAGAATATTAGAATAAGCTCGTCATTTTCCACTTGTTTGTCCTTCAAAGTTTGTTTCATCCAAAGAACCTGTGTACAACATGTTGTTGCTGCAATATACTCTACTTCTGCTGTGGAAAATCACCCAAGTAGAAGGCTTCTCCACTTGTACTTCTTCTATCATCAACACTTCCTCCCGAATCTGCATCTGTGTATGCAACTAGAGACAAATCATTCCCTTTTGGATACCACAAACCATAATATTATGTTCCTTTGAGATATATGAATATTCTCTTTATTGCAATAACATGTGTTTCCTTCTGTGCTACTTGAAATATTTCCACCTGTCTAACTGCTTGCATCACATCCGGTCTTGATGTGATCACATAGAGAAAACTACCAATCATCGATCTGTAGATTCTCTGATTTACATCTTTGGATATATCATCTTTGCTTAATTTGCAACTGGTCTACATGGGAGTACTTACAGGCTTGCAATCTACCATTCCAAACTTATTCAAAATTTCTTTTATATACTTGGTCTGGGAGATGAAAATACATGTATCTAACTAACATTTGTGGAGTCCCAAAAATAAAGACAACTCAACAAGTAATGACATTTCGAATTCATTATGCATGTCTTTAGCAAATTTCTGACTCATCCTATCATCATTACTACCAAAAATAATGTCATCAACATAAACTTCAATTATCAACAAATCATTTTAATGTACCTTTATGTAGATATTGTTGTCGACATTGCCTTTCTTGAACCCTTGCTGTTGTAGATACCTGTCCAATCTTAAATACCATGCTCCGGGGGCTTGTTTGACTCCATATAGTTCCTTCTTCATTTTGCAAACATAATCTTCCCTTTTTGACAGTATAAATCCTTTTGGTTGTTCAATGTAGACTTCTTCTTCTAGTTCTCTGTTTAAGAAGGCTGATTTTACATCCATCTGATATACTTTGATTCTCTTCGAACATGAATAATCCAAGATCAATCTGACTGCTTCCATTCTGGCAACTAGGGAAAATGTTTCTTCAAAATCTATTCCTTCAAACCAAGCATATCCCTTGCATACTAACCTTTCTTTATTCCTGGTTACTTGTCCATCCTCGTTCAACTTGTTTCTGAATACCCATTTTGTACCAATCATGTTCTTATTTGTAAGCCTTGGAAAAAGTTCCATGTTTCATTCTTATCTATCTAATCCCGTTCTTCTTACATGGCTTTGATCCAATGTTCATCTATTCTAGATTCTTCAAAACTGTTGGATTCAACTGTGGACAACAAGGCTAAATGTCTTTGTTCTGGTGAGCATAATTTCATCCTGGTTTCAACTCCTGCATCTTTCTTCCCAATGATCTGTTTTGATGGATGATTTTTCTGCACTAGTCGACTAGGTGTTTTGGGAGAGATCTGAATTTTTTGCTAGTCAACTTCCTTTTGCTCTATGTCTGGCTATTCTTTTTCTTCTTATGATTCTGCTTCTTGTATTTCTTCTTTCAAATCCTATTCTTCTTCCTACTATGTTGAGTCTTTGATTTCTTCTTTGGACTTTCATACACTGTCCTTGTCAATCTGTACATTGATGCTTTCCACTATGATTTTGAGTCTCATATTGAAACACTTGTATGCCTTACTTTTGCTTGAGTACCCGACAAATATGCCTTTTTCAACTCGGGAGTCAAATTTTCCAATCCTGCCATCTTATCTTTTGATGTATCACTTTCTTCGAAACACTGTAAAATGTTTCAAATTTTCCGGTCTTCCTTTCCATAGCTTGTAGGGAGTCTTATCAGTGTTACTTTTGAGCATTCCTCTGTTCAAGATATGAACTATTTTATGTACTTCCTGTGCCCAAAAGATGTCACCCAACTTTGAATCTTTCAACATGGTTCTGGCCATCTCTTGTACTGTCCTCTTCTTTCTTTCAACAACTCTACTTTGCTGAGGTGTCCTAGATGTTGAGAGCTGTATCTTTATCACATGTCCACTAGATAAGCCCATGAATTCATTTGATGTAAACTCTCCACCATTGTATGATCTCAAATATTTGATTTTCAATTCTGTCTCTATTTTAGCCATCTCTTTGTATATATTGAAGTGATCAAACGCCTCTAGTTTCTTCTTAAGAAAGAAAACTACACTCATTCTTATGTAGTCATCAATCAATAGCATGAAGTATTGTTCACCATTTAATCCCTTTGTCCTTGTTGGTCCACATAGATCGATATGTACAATATCCAATGGTTTTGTTGTTGAGTACTCCTTGGTCCTGGTCTGTTTTCCCTGTAGACAATGCTTACATAGAGTATTCGTTGGTTTTGATATTTTTGACATTTCTCTTACTGCTTGCTTTCTATTGATTTTGACCAGATTTTCAAAGTGCACGTGACCCATTCTTCTGCAATTTCATTTTCCTTTCCTAAACAACAAATTTCCTTTCCAATTTCATTCAAAACATATATGTCATTCAGAGTCCTTATAACTGTCGCTACTAACCTGCCTGATCCTTATTTCCTTATTTCACATTTCTCTTAGTTGAACTGAAGTGTGTGTCCTTGATCACACATTTGAATTACACTTAGCAGATTGTGCTTCATATCTTCAACCAGTGGAACATTTTATGCCATTTCATCTTTGCTTCCAAGCTTAACTGTGCCTCTACCTATAATTCTCGCTGAATGATTATTTCCAAATGAAACTGATCCATATTTTTCTTTCTTCATAATTAGAAACATGTTCCTGTCACCTGTCATATGCTTTGAAAAATCACTGTCAACATACCAATCACTTTTCCTATGTTGGTCTTGCATAGCAAGCGAGCATTGCTTCTGCTTTCTTTTCCATATCCCTTGCGGTTCCGATAACTGACTGCTAATGTTCTGCTTTGATTCCCTGGGTGGAATAATCAATCTAAAATTATTCTCTATGTGACCAAAATTGTTGCAGTTATAGCAGTCTACTTCATCGCTCAATGAACCAAAACTATTTTGGTTCGTATTGTATACTTCATAAGATCTTCTGGGATAACCTGCATTTTTTCTTTTGTTCTTGGCATAGGCTCTGCAGTTTACAACTTTATGTCCAAAATTAGCATAATTAAAACAATGACCATAAAAAAATCTTTGATACCTGGGAATATATGATCTTCTTTGTGATGCACTCCTTATGAATTTTTCTTCTTGAGTCTTCTTTATTTCTGAACTGTTCTTCTTTGGGGACTTTCTTTCTTCCTTCTTGACTGAATTTCTAACAATCTCTACATAACTTCTTTTCTCTGCTTCCTGTTTTGTTGTCTTGGATCTTGACCCTTTCTCATTTTGTACTTGATTGTATCCTAGTCCAGACCTATCATCTGATGATCTTTGACTGTTGATGATTTGATCCAATATTCTGGTGCTCTTTTGTTGTATATGTTTCTTTTGAAGATCTTTCTTCTGTGCACTTTTACTCCACTTTCACTTTTAAATTCACTTTTACTTTTTTATCCACTTTCACATAACTTCATGTTTAATCCACTTTTACTTTTTAATCCACTTTCACATAAATTCATATTTAATCCACTTTGACGTAACTTCATATTTAATCCACTTTCACGTAACTTCATTTCTAATCTACTTCCACTTTGTATATCTTAAAGTCACCTTTCCTTTGAATATTTATATTTGAATACTTACCCTTGACATCAACGAAAATTATTTATTCAACAATCTCCCCCTTTTTAATTGATGATGACCTTGTACTAAAAAACATGCAATCCCCTAGAAATAGAAAGAATTCTCCCTTGTTTGAAACTCTCCCCCTATCTGTAATTCTCCTCCCCTTGTCTGCAACTCTCCCCCTGTCTATAATTTTCTCCCTTTGACATCAATGGAAAATGAATGCTCCCCCTAAGCTGTGCTTCTTTTCTCATGAGATGAGAGGCATATCACTCCCAGCTTCTGTCTGAGATATGAAAATGTTTCTCTGGGAAGGGGTTTGGTAAAAATATCTGCAACTTGTTCCTTGGTGGAAATGTATTCTAGCTTGACACTTTGTTTGACTACCTGTTCTCTTAGGAAGTGGTACTTAATGGGAAAATGATTCATCTTTGAGTGCATAACAAGATTCTTTGAAATGTTGATTGCACTTGTGTTGTCACATATGATTGAGATTGGTGATCATATTCTACCTTGATATCCTGTAGTGTTTGATTCATCAAGAGAACTTGTGGGAAACATGTTTTTGTTGCAATTTACTTGACTTCTGCTATGGATACAGAGACTGAAGACTATTTCTTTCTTAACCAAGACACTAGATTGTTTCCCAGAAAGAATGCTCGTCCACTTGTACTTTTTCAGTCATCAACACTGCCTACCCAATTTGCATTTGTATATGGTGTTAGAGTAAAATCTTCACCTCTTGAGTAACATTTCCAACTATCCTTGTGGTAGCATCACTTCCAAATGTCATACTGCCTCGGTTAACTTCTTTCAAAGTGATAAACTTGCTCTTCTCACCTGTCATGTGGATTGAGAATCCACTATCAACGTACCATTGGTTTCCTTTGTTTTGAGCATGAAGGGAAATTTGCACAAGCATATATTCCTCCTTCTCCATCTCTTGTTCCTGCTTCATTTTCCAAACTCCTATGAGTTCTTTCTTTTGTTTGATAAGGGAATCCACATCCTTGTTTTTCTAGGAGTTTCCACAAGGCCACTTCTACAAAAACACGCTTTGTGCCCATAGTTTTTGCATTTATAACATACAACATTGTGATCAAATAAAGAA
Source organism: Picea glauca (assembly GCA_000966675.3). Lineage (NCBI taxonomy): Eukaryota > Viridiplantae > Streptophyta > Pinopsida > Pinales > Pinaceae > Picea > Picea glauca. The sequence continues at coordinate 73,887 of JZKD02S1876150.1, read as the reverse complement.
CCAAATGAATTATAATTTTTGTTTGAGAATCCATAAGAATTTATGTCTTTGTTCCATACATGATTATTTCTTGTATGTGTTCTACAATCTATTGATTTATGACCAAAATTATTACAACGAAAGCAATACCCAAAGAAAGAATTTTGGTACCAATTCATGTGAGGCCGCCTTGGTGGGAAAAATATTTTGAATCTATCCTTATTTTCCTTAGGATAAATGCCAAATTTTTGCAAAACATTATTTTCTTTCTTCTTGTTGTCTTCATCATTGAGGCAAATTTTGAGTACACCAACATAACTTTTAGATTTTTCTTCATTTACCTTCTTTGATGGCCCTGTAGCTTCTCAATCCTCTTTGGTGGTAATTTGAATCTTATCATGACCAAGACCTGTCTTAATAAATGGTGACCTTTGAAAATTGATATGATTTAAGGTTTTGACACTCTTTTCGAACTTCAAGCTTTTGTTCAACTCAACAGTTGAATTTTCCAAATATTTTTTAAGGAAACAAGTTTAACTTATAGCTTCTCACAATTTTCTTCCTTTTCCTTCAGTTGAATTTTCACCACTTCTTATATCCTTGTTGTCTCTTATAATTGAACTTTAAGGCTTATGATAATATTTTCTGATTCTTCAAGGCTTTGTGACATTTTGTCTTTTGAATCATGATCCTCTTCTTCATATTTCCGTAGCTTCTCTTTTTGTTTCAAATTATTTTTCCTCAACTTCTTTATTTCGCTTAAGACACACATGATTTCTTCCTCAGGATACACTTCTCCATCTATTTCGATATTTTCCTCTTCTTCTAAATCCATTATTTCTTTGTCTTCATAAATCTTTGTTTTGATTGTCGTAAATATAGTTTCTTCTCAATCACTAATAGAACTGCTTTCATTGCTTTCTTCAGACGAGTCACTGACCCCTTTTGAGTAGAGGCTCTTCTTCTGCTTATAACAATTCTTCTTCTTTTCATGCTTTTCCTATTTGTGGCTATTTTTGCATTGATAATGTTTTCTCTTTACGTTAGTCTTCTTGATTATCACTACTTTCACTTTTTGCATATGGACACTTAGCAGCAAAATGTCCTACTTTTCCATAGTTAATGAATTTAAAGGGAAACTTACCTTTGTATTTTCCATATACCTTTTTGATTTTTCTCACAAAATGTGCTTCCTCTACGTCTGATTCACAGCTGGAAAAATCACTTGATTTGTGTTATTTTTTATTGATCTTCTTTGATGATTTTCCCCTTTTAGTCCTCGTTTCATATGCACTGAGGATCCCTTGCAATTCATCCATTGTTAATTTATAAAGATCATCTATTTACTCAATGGTGTAAATTTTGGCAGCAAATCTTAAGGGGAGTGACCTCAACACTTTTTGCACAATCATTGGTTTTGAAACTGTTTCACCAAGTCCTCTGATGGTGTTGACAATTTCGTCCACACGGAGGAGATAGGCTGCAACATTTTCTTTTTCTTTCATCTTCAGGCTCTCAAACTGTCTTCTATGAGTTTGGAGCTTAGCCTTATTGACCTTGTCATCAACTTCATGGATGTTTTGAATTTTGTCCCAAATTTCTTTCGTTGATTTGAAATGTATTAATTTGAAAAACTTTGATTCTAACAGACCACACAAGATGTTGTTCATGGTTTTTGCATCATTTTCACTAGCCTTTTTCCTAATCGTATATGTTGGTGGAGTTGTTGGGGTTGTATAACTAGTCACGACCGATTGCAAAATATCAAAACCAAGGGCCATTAGATATGTTCACATCCTTATACTCCATAAGGAATAGTTTGTTCTATCAAACAATGGAGCCTTGTTTGTAGAGAAACCTTCCTGAACGACTATGTGTGCTCCTAAGATCTACCTTCCAATGGTTAGACTGTTTTCGAAGGAACTAACTCTGATACCAATTTTTGAGAACACACTTAAACTAAGAGGGGGGGTGAATCATCATAAGCCTATTTTTTATTTTTAACACTCATAAACAATAATGAAGCAATCACATAAATTTAACAACTAGAAGACACAATATTTCACGTGGAAACCCTTTCGGGAGAAAACCAAAAAAACTTCTTTCTATAAATTTGTAAGAACCAACCTACTATTACAAATGTTTGTAGGCACCAACCTACTAGAGACACCAATCCCCATTGCTATTTGTAGGAACTGACCTAATGGAGACACCGATCTCCTCTACTGTTTTTTGGCACCGACCTACTGGATACATTGATCCCCATAACTATTTGTTTTGTAGGACCCAACCTAGTTACAGGTTTACAAGTTCTTCATATGCATTTCCTTCACTGGTTTTCTTGTTGCGTCTGTCTTCACCAAATTTTCTCTGTGCTCGTTGCTTATACTTTTGCTAGTTCCGCTCTATGCTCGCTACTTCCACTTTCACCATATCTGCTTTGCGTTCACTACTTATGCTTTTGTCATATTTGCTCGGTGCTTGCTCCTTCTACTTTTGCAAGATATATTAGCTAGATTGTCACACACTTCATCACTCTCTCCTTTTTAAATAATATTCAATCTTTTTTCACATGTAAATATTACATTTTCTCTCTTCACCCACACACTATTTCTTACAATCCATTTCTCCTTTTATACTATACCATTAATTCTACACAAAAATTCATGTACATTTGAAAAGACAGGACCTTCATTAAATAAATAATTAATTTCCTCTTTTAAATTACTTTTCAACATACCATGGGAAAAGTACCACCATGGGTTCTAAAACCATGTGCACTTTTACTCCACTTTCACTTTTTAATTCACTTTTACTTTTTAATCCACTTTCACATAACTTCATATTTAATCCACTTTCACGTAGCTTCATTTATAATCCACTTCCACTTTGTATTTATTAAAGTCACATTTCCTTTGAACATTTATATTTGACTACTTACCTTTGACATCAATGACAATAATTTATTCAACATAAAGTTGAGACCTAAAGCGTAACATAAGTGGAATTTTGACATCCCACAAGCCTAAGAGGGTTTAGGGGGTCAGGTGTGTTACATAGTGGTATCATAGTAGAGTTCAAACTCTAGGATTGAATGGGTTGCAAATACTGCATGTTTGTTTGAGAAATTTTATATGATAAAGTACAAGCTTTATTTATTTTTAAATGATTTAACTCTGTATGGAGACTGATAGTGGTTTTGAGCAGGAGTGGAATCCTGGCTTGGGATTGTCAAAGGCCAAATGATGCTTCACAAGGTTGAGAATTTTATGCCAATGATTTTAATGTAATGGCCAATAGTGTTTCACTTTTTTAGCATAGAGGACATATTGAAAAGGAAATAGAGGTGAATGGTGCAACATAGTATGGATGACACCTCACACTTTTGGAATGAAGAATCTGATGGTAGGAGGGCCAGAGAAAACTCTCCAGATTTAGTAGCCACTATAAGAACTCCGGAAGTAGAAATTGAAAGGATCGTGAGAGCTCAGGCCGAGCAGGCAGAGTTGATTGCAGTATTACTACAAAGTTTATTAGATATCCAGAAGCACTTGCGACACGGTCCAACCATTAGTAATGCAAGACTGTAGCAGTCAGAGAAATTGAAGATCCCTTTATATGTCTAGAAGCATGAACTACCTCATAGTAATGTAGGAAGGAGTTCTTCCAAGAAAAGGCATCAAGAGGCTAAGAGAAGCAGAGCTAGTGGAGATACTTCTATGTCATATAGTGGAAAGACCAATGTAGAGGAACTATCTAGTAGTGACACTGGGTCTAGTGTTCCCAGGAATAAGAAAAGGAGACACTCACAAAGTTATCTGACAGAATAATTCAAGAATGCTAAGCCACCCACCTTTGATGGAGAAATCAAGAAAGGAGGAGAAGTCGAGGCTTGGTTGTTGGGAATGAGAAAGTATTTTTGGGTCCATAATTATATAAAAAATACAAAGGTGAAGGCAACCATATTCAATATGAATGGAGGAGCTTCCATATGGTAGGAGGATCTCAAGGAAGTTAAGGGATTGAAAGAAAGCAAGCTGACATGAAAACATTTTGAGAAATATTTTAGGAAGGCATATTTATAAGAGAAATAATTTGATGGAAAGATTAAAGAGTTCCATGAACACAAGTTGGGGAAAATTACCATGGATGCTTATGCTAACAAGTTCTTAGAGTTGTCGAGGTATGTCCCTTACCTCAAGGATGAGAAAGTGAGAATACAATGCTTCTTAAGTGGATTGTTGTAGTTATATCAGGATAAGATTGAGTTTGATGAGCCTAAGACTTTGGAGGATACCATTAGGAAGGCTAAATGTTGTTATGATCAATCCAAGCATAGGAAGGATCATTTTAAGGATTGGAAGAGAAAGGATCAAATTAGATTTCAGAAGAAGGGATTTAAACCATCCCAATATAAGAATCCTAAGAAAGGTGCTCATTTTGATCATCCAAGTAGAAGTGTGCACCATCATAAATTTCCATATCAAAGTGGAAATAGAATGATAGAGTAGGCAAGAGAGAAAGTAGAGGAATTGATCTAGGAGGATCCAAAAAACGAAAAAATTCAAAGTCCTCAAATCTCAGCAAAAACAACCCCAAGTCGAAGTGCTCGCCACTAGCTTTCCAACGACACAAATGGCACCTCAAATGGAGATAGAATGAAGAAGATTGTCGATCAAAGTTAGAGGTCAACTTGGTCAAAGTCAACCTATCCATACAACTGACATCATGTTTATGTCAACATGACATGTGGTAGCATCATAGGCTGCCACATGGCATGCATAATTGGCACTTTAGGGTGGCCAAATGGCCCAATAAAAATGTGCCATGTGGCACCCCCAGGTGACACCACATGGCACTACCCAGGAGCCACCATGTGGCAACACGATAGGAAGACACTTAGTAGTTGACTGTACAGAGGATTGGAAAATGAGAAGATGTAACATGACCCAATAAATGGGCGCCACATGACCCTCTAAAAAATCCCAAAGAGTGCCCAAAACAAACAATTTCAAATTAAAAAAAGGGGGGGTGTTGGTCGGCCAAACCAACAGACCCCATGAAATCTGGAATATTGGTGCACTTTCCGACGAGTCCCAACCACTAAACCAACAAAGGATTAAATACATGTCATATCCCGTATTCCATGCTTGAGTCACGTCACATGGGTTGGCACATTTTTAAAATGGTCAACGATTTATGTATTATGGTAAAGGTTTGTTGGTGGGACTATATATGGGTAATACCATATATTATATATGGTAAACAATGTAACTAATGGGACCAATGGGTATAAAAAAAGGGGGTTTCATGGGGTTGAACCCCAGACCTCCCCCAACAACACTCTTATTTTGTACCTCCACTATCTGATTGGACCAACGGTCTTTTTGGTTAGTCTGCCCACACAAAATTTATTTAAACTCAGAATTTTCACAGAGGTCTGGGAGAAAGGCACACCCAAAGAAAATACAGGCACAAAATCCCATGCAGAGACAAAATGTTTATTGCAGGTGTTGGCATGGATTACAGGGCAGAGAGCCCAACAGGGGCTTGGAGGTTATTTTTTCCGTTTGAGACGAATTTACAATTGATTTTGCACTACTCCTCGCCACGATTCCACCAGAGATGCCTGTTTTTTCACCTCGGAAACAAATCAAAGGGCCATTTTCCAGGCTTGAGGTATAATGATGTATTTACACCAATTTTATTGCTGAGAATAATATAAAGCCTTTCCACTTTGAAGCAGGGACCGAAGACGTAGTCCATGTTGGACGAACTCTGTTATCATGTCTTGTGTTCTTTCTCTTCTTCTCCTCTTTTATCCATGATTATGTCCTCTTTATGTATGTTTCACATACCGATTTTTGATTCATGCTCTTAATGTAATTCATGTAATGTCATCGAAGTGAAGATCCAAGATCAGGAACATAAGAAAGGACCTCTATAGTGTTGGGGTTGTGGAGAGGCACATCTATTAAGAGATTTCCCTCATAGAAAGCATGGAAAAAAAAATCTACCATGTTCAGGAGAATACTATGATCAATGATGTGGCCAAAAGTGTGCTGATAATATATGTAGTTGTTGAGAATCGACAAGCAGACCACCAAGCTTTTGTGGTGGAGATGGAAGGTATAATTTTCAGGCAACCTATTTATATTTTGATTGACCTTGGTTCTAATGTTAGTTATGTTTCACCTCAAGTTGTTGAAGCATGTGCCTTACAGAGAAAGGAACATGAAAAATCATGGTTGGTTCAGTTAGCCATAGGGACTAAGAGAAAAGTAGCAGAAGTAATAAAGGCTTGTCCATTAGAAATGAGTGGATTGCACACCCAAGAAGCCTTGGACATCCTACCCTTAGGATCATATGATGTGTTGTTGGGCATGGAATGGTTGGTGGTCTATAAGGCAAGATTGAATTGATATAGAAAGACCTTATAATGTGAATATGAAAAATAAAACACGAGGGTGTTGCAAGGCATTCAAAAGTCAATATCAATGAGGAAGATATCAACACTACAACTCAAGAATTTTAGTCGAAAAGGGTGTCCCTTGTATGTAATACAAGTGCTCAGTGCAACAAAGGGTAAGGAGATGAAGGTTGAGGATCACCCAATGCTGTGGAAATTTAAATGTGTATTCCCAGAGGAGGTACCTAGACTTCTGCCTAAGAGAGACCTCAATTTTTCAATTTTTCAATAGATCTTGTACTCGGAAAAATACCAACATCGAAAGTACCCTACAAAATGAGTACGCCAGAGCTAGAAGAGTTAAAAGTGAAATTGGAGGAGTTGATAGATAAAGGGAATATTAGGTTGAGTGTATCAACGTGGGGAGCACCTGCACTGTTTGTGAAGAAGAAGGATGGTACATTACGATTGTGCATTGATTATTGACAATTGAATAAGATGACCATCAAGAACAAGTACCCATTACCTAGGATTCTTGATCATTTTGAGTAGCTCAGAGGAGCTACAATATTATCTAAAATTGACTTGAGATCTAGATGTCACCAATTCAAGATTAAGGACAAGGACATCCACAAGACATCTTTTAGAATGAGGTATGGACACTATGAGTTTGTGGTAGTGCCATTTGGGATTACCAATGCACCAACGACCTTCATGTGTTTGATAAATAATGTTCTTAGGAATTATTTGGATAAATTTGTTCTTGTATTTGTTGATGATATTATGTTGTATTCTAAGACCAAGAAAGAGGACGAAGAGCATCTTAAGTTGGTGTTACAGGTGCTGAGAGATCACCAACTATATGCAAAATAGAGCAAGAGTGACTTCTTCCAGAAGGAGATCCATCATTTGGGCCACACAATCTCAGTAGAGGGAGTGGCAGTAGATCCTGAGAAGATCAAGGTAATCATGGATTAGCCAACCCCTCAAAATGTAACTGAAGTAAGATCATTTATGGGATTAGTTGGATATTACAAAATATTTATTAAGGGATTTTCCAAGATTGGTCATCCCATTACTTCATTGCAGAGAAAAGGGAAGAAATTTGTATGGGCATCAGAATGTGAAGCTAACTTTCAACAACTGAAACATCTCTTGACCAATGCCTATGTTTTGAAGATTGCAGACCCTAAAGGATTTATTGGTTTGGACTGATGCTTTCAAGGAATGAATCGATGGAGTTCTTATGCAAGAAGGACAATTGATTTGTTATGAATAAATAAATTTAAATGAGCATGAACAATGGTATGTCACCCATGACTTGGAACTTGCATTGATTATGGATGCACTGAAGATGTGGAGACATTACTTGTTGGGAAGAAGATTTGTCGATAACAAATCATTGTGGTCTGAAATATATGTTTGATCAACACCGATTGAATGATAAACATGCCAGATGGATGGCACTAATTTGTGAGTTTGATTTTGATATCAAAAACATAAAAGGCAAAGAGAGTCGAGTGGTAGATGCACTCAGCCGAAGTGTGCAGACAATACACTTATAAATAACAAATGTAGGTGAGTTTAACATCAATTAGACAATCAAAACTCTCTCGCAAAGGGATAAGTTTTTCAATCTGGTAAGATAGGGTTTGCCAAGAATCCAATGAGAAAAAGTATGAGGAGTGCCAACTTATAATAAATGAACTATTATTCTATAATGAGTAGTTATATGTACCCGTTTCAACAGAGCTGAAACACCTCATTATGGATGAATTTCATCGAAGGCCTTATGTGGGTAATATTGGTTATCAAAAAATTATAACAACAATGAGGTAGTTGCATTACTTGCCAAGAATGAAGCAAGATATTGTTGAGTATATTTCCAAGTATTTAGAGTGTCAATAGGTCAAAGTTGAACACAAGAACCCTACAACACTATTGCAACCATTGCAAATTTTGGAATGGAAATGGGAGACAATCTCCATGGATTTTATTAGTGGTTTTCTAAAGACAATTAAACAACATGATGTAATTATGGTAGTGGTTGATAAGCTGAGCAAGGAAACTCACTTTATTCCAATCAAATATACTTTTAAATCTATAGATATTGTTGATGTTTTTATGAAATAAATTTTTAGGTTGCATGCTATGCCCAAGAATATTATTTCAGAGAGAGATGCAAAATTCACCTCGAATTTCTGGAAAGGCTTGCTTGCATGATT
>JZKD02S1876139.1:68046-80748 GCA_000966675.3 Picea glauca | reverse complement strand
AGTTGACTGGATAATAAGAGACTGGCCTGCGCAGTGGAAGTTGCCAGTAGCAAAACCAAAAACAAAGACAGTCACGACACAATAAGCCCAAAGAAAAGGATGAAGCAAGTTCCTCAGCAAAAACAAACAGTCAAGTCGATAACACTAGAAAGGCTGCAGCACGGAATCGACCGCCGGGAAGCAACGCAATGCCCAAAAGACTAAGGAGGATGGCAATAGTTCCTAGGATAGATAGCGAACAGGATGTCAAAACGGGGGACACATCACAGGTTGGTGAAGAAAGGGTACAAGTTATGACGAGTGGGGCGCAACCCTCATAGACGAAAAACAAAACAAATCAGATAGAAGAGATGTGCAAAAAGAGGAAATATATCACGAAAGACCCAATCATCACCCTGACAAAGGATGATGTTGAGCTCATCTCCGACAAGGTCCAAGACAGGGAGGAAGAGGTGGTTTGTATTGCAGAGGCACGAAGAGAAGAGATCATGGCCAAGATCATAGAAGTCCTTGAAAATCTACAGAGTTAAGCAGTACCACTGGCCACAACTCAACGACAAGAAAAGACACAGCAACCCCTTGCGCGGAAAGAAGGAGAAGAGACAATACAATTGGTAGTACAAGGTAGTGAGACATTCACGATCATACGCCAAATGATCAGAATGGATCAAGAGACTGCACAGAAACCCATGGGGGAAATTGAGCAATTTGAAGTAGTCATGGTGCAGATACCCACTAAGGAATTATACGAACTCCAAGCCAACATAATGCAAGAAGAGCAATCCAGAGCCTGTACAGATGCGACTAACTTGGAGGTGGGTAGGGGAGTTGCTGAAAGGTTACAAATCACCTGCAACCAACTAACCTCAAAGAAGGAGGAGCAGAAAGAACACATTGATAAGATAGAACTGGGGATAACAATGGTATATGACCGCATCCCAGACAATGTGCAAGCACTAGAGAGGAGCGCAGAGGAAACGATAAAAATTATTTCACAAACAATTGAGGGATATAGGAAGGAAATCGAGGAGCTCAAAGAGAATCTTAATCCTACGACTCCTTCGGAGGTGCGAGAACAGAGAGAACAACAATTCGCAATCCAGATAGCGAAGATGGAAAAATAAGCGAGGGAAGTCATAGAGTTGTTCGACAGAACCGCACAGATTTGGATCGTTTTAGAAGAGGATGAAAAGTTCCAACAGTTGGACCCAGAAGAGGAGAAAATTAGCGCTGCCATACAGGAGCTAAACCAATGGCAGAAAACAATGAGTATTACAGAGCGCTTGAAGGGCACTCAAGAAATGAAGACTTTGTAGAGATAGTTAAAGACAACGCATACAAATAAGCAAGAAAGACAAGCCCAATTGTAACCCTTCCCGGAACAAGCAGCACAGATGATTGCACAGCTGGAGGAACAGAAGATGAGCATGGTACATGCACAGTCAGAGGGCACAACATTACTATAGTAAGAGATAGCAGCGCAGACAGTTGGGGCGCTAATAGACAAAGTTGCGCAGATGAAGGCAAAAGGAAAGGAACTAGCAGAGAAGTTCCACAGTTTGGAAAAGGCGGTACAGGGAGCGCGCACCACTTGAGTGGCTCAGGACGAGCCAGATGTCAGTGTTGGGGGCCTGTTGGGCGCAGGCCTATTTTGAGAAGGAAGTCTATTTTGGGCACATGCCTATTTTTCAAGAAAGATCGGTTTTGGGGAATGGCCTATTTTTGGAAAGGAAGACCTGATTTTGGAGCACGCGCAATAGGTGGCAAGAAAGTAGCATGCAGAAAAAGAAGGAAAAGCAACACGCAAGAGGAAAAGCAACATGGAGTGCAAGAAGACAAGCCTAACCATGATAGGGTTAGGGTTTTTGGCTAGATTGTAACGACTATAAGCCATAAAGTAGTATAAATAAGGACATAGGAGGTCTAGGAGAATAGAGAATGATAATAGAGAGAGTTGGTTATTATGAATTTTGTAAGTCCTGTAGAAGAGTCGAATAAGGTAGTTCTTGAGGGTTAGGTCATAGCTGAGGAGCTTGGTGTTATCTAGTCAACCTCACAAATGGTTCTTACCCTCACTTTTGATTGTATTACTAAAGATGTAATGTGCGCAGCACAAGATGATTAAATAAAAGAGTAGAGAAGCCAGATCTTTGTGGACGTAGCCCCTGGAGGGGGTGAACCACAGTGAACCTTGTGTTCTATGTGATTGTTAATGAATGTTTACTACATGTTGATCATTAGCTTATGAATGAATGGTTAAACTAAATATATCAACATGCATGCATAGGTTTAAAGATGAATAAATCATAGAAGTACTTGAATAATTAACAAGGATAATGCATAAGGAAGGAAGAACACAACCCCAAATCCCCACTCACTCCTAGACTACAAAGACTTGATTATTGCAGTCACCCATAAAAGTTATCTCGAGTGAGATTGCACTATGCACCCTATGTGCAACGTTGCCTTCTAGTGTACAAGGAGGGTCGATAGTTTTGAGGGTTTTGTTGGAAACCTGCTGAAGATCCGAACCTGGGTCAGCCCAAGAAGAAGTAAGAGAGAAACAACCAACAATGAGCTATTAAAACACCCATATTTAGACACAACTTACATCATAATTTTACAAAACATAGTTTGCAAAGCGTCTATTTTATCATGATCCCTGTATTTCCTGGGTGCTACCACACTGTTACTGTAATCACTTGATTACGTGTAACCCATGTTTTGTAGTTTAATCAGCCTTTCATTGTTAGAGTTAACACGTTCTATTTAATTAAGCTCATACTCATTTTAACGTGTTATTATAGGACAATTTGGTAATTCATCATGGTGAGCCAGATCCCCAAGAGGTCGAAGAGCTCGGTGTACTTCCAGGGTACTTTAGGGCCCAAACCATAATCTCGGCTAGTCAAAGCTTTAGTGACTGACATTAATCATCACACTGGTGAAGACCATTGCCCCGGCTATGAAGAAATCTACAAGATATTCAATTCTGCAAATTTCCCCGTGGATGACAAAGATTTAGAAGTATACCAGAATATCTTGAAGAGCAACATCCATCTAGTACTCGCCCGGTCGCAACTCTTCTCATACAACGAGGCAGCACAATGGTGCCTCGGACAGTTTGACACCACTACAATGAACTTCATTAGCGAACAAGGGAAGCAAGTAGCCTCCCTCAAACCTGAAGACATTAGCTCCATACATCATCTTCCCACCCCCGTGTGTTCTCTAAACGAACCATTCTTAAAATCTTTCGCCCAAGCAAGCAAAGGACAAACAAAGGAAATGAAGCACTAGTGGGTAGACGAAGACGAAACCCTTAAACAAGGTCAGAAATCAGTTCCTACCCATAGGCTCAAAACTCCCTACAATTTATTGGTAGCCATGCTCTGTCGCCTATATGGGGAAGAAAAGAGCACACATTTCCAAATTGATTGGTTGCCTTTAGCACATATTATCGTCAGAACGGGACAAATCTTCAACTGGGTAGATATCCTAGTTTTCAACATATGTCTGCACGCGAAGAATCTCCCAGGTATGAAGAAACCATGTTTTTATATGTCGACCTATATGATCGATGTTATTTGTTCCTCTGTACAGTTTTCCAACTTGGGGTGGAACTGGGACCGAAATCAACCTCCCATTCATGTATATTGCTCTCAATTATGGAGTGTCAATTGTAGACAACACTTTTATGATATTTGCAATTGATTTCTTGCCCCTCTGCACTCTATCCTGTTTGGTTTCCCCAGACACAGAATCTCCTTTGAGGCTAGGAATGGAATGAAAGGGGTAGCTGACTGGTTCCTCTATAAGTATTACTCATTTATCAGGATTTATGGGACCACCGGAGCCCCACACCTTTTGTTATAATTCATCCCAGACTGATCGTTAATGAGGGAAATTGCATACCAAACCATGGGATCATGGGTTACTGTGCTATTGCAAACCAACAGTAAAAGAATTTGGCCAATCTTCCCTCTCCACATTGGGAGCTACACTATTTCCAACGCTCAACATACAAGGAAAGAAGCAGATGCCCTACAGGAGTTAACCATGTGCTTAGGAGAGCCTAAAGGCCATGACCCTCATGAACTGGTAATCAATCATGTCAGGTATGTTGGCCTCACCCATCCCAATATCCATGTTGTCGATTTTGAGGAAGATAAATTTAAGGGAACACTCTCGTATGATGAAGTCCTACACCAATTGCCTCATGATGCTGCAAAGCGAGAGCTTGAACATGAACAAGAAGAATTCAAGAAGGAAACTTTAAACCAATTCCATAAGTTGCTTCAACGAGAACAGGATACCGACATCACCAAAGAGTAGGAGAAGACCAAAAAAAGAAGAGCAGCTTGAACATAAAAGGATCCAAGCTGAGAAAGACTATCAAAAAATACAAACTGAGGAGAAGAACAAAAAATAACCGAGCACATGGCACATCAGATGGCACTACAAAAGAAGAAAGAAGAAGAAGCCAAAAGGTTGGCTGAAGAAAAAGAAGCCAAGAGGCTAGCAGATGAAGAACAAGCCAAGAAATTGGTTGAAGAGGCAGAAGAAAAATGATTATCCAACGAGGCTAAAGCTAAGAAGAAAGTTGATGAGCTATTGAAGCAAAGTCTAAGCCAAACGCCAAGCACTCCGTCGACACCCAACCTGGGCATTGTGAACATACCTTCTCTAGAATACACTCCCATAAGCACCATTCCAGGAGACTCCTCCCTCTCCTCCCAAGCCCTGAATTTTGAGGGCTCTGTAGTAGCTATTGGAGACTACTACTTAGATAATAGAACGAGAAGCATCGAGAGAATATCAGTGAAGAGGAAGAGAGGAGAAGACATTAGGTCAAAGTGATCGGTAGGAAGGGTATTAGAGTGGAAAGTAGGGCCTGATCCAAAAGAGAATGCGGTCCAAGCAACTTCATCGCTCAACGCTTTTGCAGGGCTAAATGCCTTGTCTGTCCTTGAGGTAACTAACGCCCTTAGCACTACCAAGAACAAAATAGTCCAATTGGAGACAAAGTTAAGAGGTGTAAAGGAAAAATTTGCCATAGATGTCCAAGAAGTTGTGAAAGCAATCGAGGGCCTCAATTCAGAGAAGATCAACAGATCCCTACAAGGACAAAGAGACCAGATGAATGTAGAATTCAAAAATCAGATGCAAATCCAACACGACACCCACAGGAACGAGTTAGAGGTGGAAAAGTAGAAACTCAATGCAGCCCTAGAAAAGACCAGAGCCTCGACATGCATTGTGGAATCCATCAAGGTACAGGCACTGACATTAAGTTAAAAATTAATGACAGAAAAGAATGAGCTCCTTGATATGTTAAGTAACATACGGGCTGAGCGACATGAATAACTTTGGTTGCAAAACACATTGATAGAGAATCAAGAAAGGTATCAGGAAGCGAGCGAAGCCTTTGAGGAGATGATCAATTGGTAGGACATGCACCAACCTACACCTACCACACTTTCAGTGTATTCAAAGAGGGAAAGACTTAGGTACTAGATGCTCTTTGACACTAGCAAACCTCTCTTCATGAGTGCCCGCTCCACCCAAGGAGCAGCTGCCGACACTTGCGCAAGACTGTGGAAAGATGCAAATGATCTCGTCAAAGAGGAAGGGGTACAACTAATGCAGTCCATCGATTAAAAGACATCTGTTAGCACCAGAATGGTTGAGGTGGAAGACCACAAGAAAGCCATCCATGTGAGCATCCAGAATCTGAGCCAATTCGAAGAAAAATCAATTGAATAACACCTATTGAAACCTGCCCATCTCACCCACAAAATCCAATCCTTCATGAAGGCTACATTGGAGCAATTATATCAAGAAGTGTGTGCAAAAGTATCGAACGAAGAGGCAGTCTTGGAGAGATTGCAATCAAGCAAACTTGAGAGCATATTAAATGATCATTCCATTTGGAAAGAATACCAAGATCAACCCAATTCATGATTATAAAACTCCCCAGTTCCTACTAGATGTTGCTTTCTTCGGCTACTGTTTCTAAATTTTGAATTCAGAATACAAAGAGTCCCTCTTTTGTGAAACGACCCTAATTTCATGATTGCCAAGGAGAACGATTGTAAACAGTCGCCCCTCGCTATAAAAATAGGGCATTGTCCATTTGAAGGGGCTTTTGGTTCTCAAATGTGGCAAGACAATAATTCTACTGCAAGTTAATTTGAATCCGAGAGACATTTTTAAGTTGGAGATTATGGTATTGATGTGTATGAATCTGATTGTTCTATTTATGCATCTCTCTTATTGTAGTATGTGAATATTGGTTGATGAATTACTTCTGAATTAATGTTTACAATTTGCAGTTACCATGATTTTCAAGATGAGTACAGTGATAGCATAATGTTGTTAATTAATCAATTCTTTGGTTCTTACTAGTTATGTTATTGAACTGATATATCACTTGTGTCATGAATTTATTTTATGCAAATAACACCTATTATTCATTTTATTCATTTATTTTGCTAGTTTGCTCCTCATCATGATAGGTTAGTTTAGAATTAGTTTAGAAAGTGCATTTTAGAATAATAATCATACACTTTAGCTTAACTTTAGTCAGTCATATTTTCTTCTTTTTATTTCTTTTTAATTCATCTGAGAACCTCTGATTCTCATATTCATATTTAGTTAGTATTTTTAGTTAGTTGGTAACCAGGCCAAAATCTGGTCGGAAGCACTACCCCAAATGAGAGTGGGTCTAATTGGGACCTGCCATCGGGCGTTTTCCCTCATCTGATTGTACAAGTCATTCTGGCCCGTCAACACCCCGTTACCAAACTGCTCTGATACCAACTTGTCACGTACCCAGCCTCCTAGCTAGGTACCAACTCTGATACCAATTTGTAAAGTTCCTAGCTTACTACTAAGAAATGCTACTCCAAAATCTAGTGCACAGATTCTACTCTATAACATTGATCTGCGTAGAAATACTTGAAGTAATGCGCTCAATTCCAAGTTGGGTCGCGCCACACAAACTTTCATCTTTTGACACAACTTATAACAACGGAAGTAACATAGCACAACTACGTGCACAAGAATATTGAGCACACAACATCATTGTGCATGTAATCCATACTGAACATGTGATCACTATTGCGCATGCAAGCATTTTTGTGTCACACGAAAATTTTGTTCTCCTTGTGCGCGCAGACTGCTTCCCTGCATGCACGACCAATCTAACCTCGCCTCAAAGACTCATGACCATTATAAGGTTAACTTAACAAGAATAACTAGTAACAATTATCATACTACACATGTACGACTACAAATATTGAATATCAACACCACATTTACATGTGCAAGCAACATTATACAGAGTAACAACAATTACTTATATGCACCATCATACAAGAATTAAACCCATATCAGACATAGATAATTAAACACACAGTAAATGAGACAAGCACATAAAGGACACTTATCTTTTATGAAAAGTCACCAATTATGCGCAGAGCTTAGACATTCCTCCCAACCATAGACTATGTTGCTCATATACTTTCAACAATAGGTCACCCCCGAGTTGGGGCTTAAACTCCACCAAGGAAAAAGGGTTCCTAATGCTAGGATAAGGTCTGATAATCAACAAAATTGTTCAATCCAAGGTGCCAATCTTGCAACTAGCCTACAATCTCTCATTCCCCACATGCATGTCCCACCCAAGGAAGTGTGCCCCTTCTCTACTCAGCAGTCCTCGGCTACCCCACTTCCCTTCTAGGGCTTCAACAACAAGCCAGACAGGAAGTCCCAGAGCCCTATAACTAATGCCCAACACACCAGGGAACAATTCCTAACAAAAATCTCACCTAGAGAGAATGCTCATGGGCCTGACAACTTGCCTCTTCGACAACAAATATCCCACCCGGAGAGAATGCTCATGGGCATGACAACCCACCTCTTCAACAACAAATATCCCACCTAGAGAGAATGCTCACGGGCCTGACAACCTGCCTCTTCGACATCAAAAACTCTAGCTACAATATAGAAAACCCCTTTACAAGCTTTTCTCTATAGATAAGGTAATAATTGTCTTTCCTTAGTTGGTCCAACCCCTTCTACACATGAGAAATGAATGAATCCCCCCCAAAAATACACTAAGGCCAACAATATATATTGCATGCCTTAAACTGGACACTTGTCACCTTCAGAATTAGCTTTATCCACATGGTGACTCGTTCCCATCCCTCGGGATAAATAATTATCCATAAATTTCACTTTTCGGAAATATTAATAAAATATTACCTTGGACTTAAGTCCCCCCTTTTCCCTTTTTGGTGGAGTTATCCCCCATCTTTTTTCCTCTGATATGTCTGTGCGCAATGATGCGATATTATTAATAACTTGAGTGTGATTACATTTTACAAGGATAGATGCACTGGCCTATTTGCATCCCGACTCACCAACCTCATAACCACACAGGCTCTCTCTCTCTCTCTCTCTCTCTNGAGGGAACCATGCAACTTAATGGATTTCATCCCTTCAGGCTACACCAGAATGCATGTGACACAAACCTATTAAGGAAAAATAACACCTCCCCGAGGCATAAGACTTAGCTTACATACACAGAGGTTGGGCACTCTCATTTTTGCAAGTTTCATGGGGAACTAATACCCATAAAGAGCATTAGACACGCATGGAGCATAACCAATGCCTCCCTTACTCATTTCTCAAAGTCTTGGGATCTCTGACCATGCTCTCTTTATATCATGTTCTCATAAGTTAAATAACCAAAAGTTACAACCCAAAATTAGATTGTGAATTCAAAGCCTAGCAATTCTCTTCATTCATCATACATCATAAGAGAAAGTAACTAGTAAGGAACATAAACATGCAGAGAGAAATATACACATGTTCCCTCCACGGGTACAAACAAATACAATAGGTACACTACTGAGTTCACCAAGAACATGGACATTCATTCATTCATTTTCCTTACAAGTTCTTACTCAAAACCATACAATTCTATTGATTGTACAAGCAAGCATAATCACACATTTACATGACATAAAAGAGAGTACAAGGGGGATTTATTTGTTTATAAAAAATTGGCTAAACCCACTATGTAAACACATGCGCATGAACCACACAGTTCCATATATTTCACGAGCACAGTGATTCTTACATTTGAACGAGCACAAACACTTATTTGTTCATAAAATTTGTTGGTCGAGCAACTAACTGAGGGTGAACGCTTTTCCACTCAGTCGTAGGCTCAAATGCACTAGTTCTCTACAATTTGACCACCCCTGTGCCAAGCTATGATACCACCATGGAATCCTCTCAGACTCTTAGAGCAATTAGAACATTGAAGGTCCCTCTTCTTCACACATTCATTGGTTGAAAATCCTTACACCCATCATTCATAAGGCCTCCGTGAGGTTTTCTCAGGTGTCCTCCCAACACCAAGCTCGTGACCCTCTCAGCTCAGGTCAAGTTATAAGTTTTTTAGACCATCCTTGCACATAATCTACTCTCGAACTCATGTTTGTATGTTCCATATGTAGGTCTTCTCCGATTTCTCTACATTCTCTCCCCATGCATCGTCCATATCAAAACTATCTTCTCGAACATTCACCCGTACATTTCTACCCTTTGCCCCCAAGAAGGTTCTCGATCTTTTCTCCCCCTTCCTTCAGTCGAGAGGAACTCGTGGGGTCATAGGTGGTACATGTGTACATGGGATGACAATTTTTAGTTGTCCAATGTTCTCTCTCGACATCTCTTTATTTTAGGTGGATGGCTACTCAACTATCAACCCTCCTTTCATTAAATGACTTTTGCTTTGGATTCAAAAAAGGGGAAAACATTGATTATACCCAAAATAGTTCAATGAGGTTGCTTGGAATAATCTAGCATGATTAAATCCCCTCTATTCCCCCTTTCTAATCCCTCCAGTGTTATCATGGCCAATACTAGTGCTTCACCCATTGGTCAGTTGTTAGGCTTCTATATTACACAATAATACCATTTACAATGTTTACAAGCCATATCATGGCAATATTAATCGTGATTAATTACATATAATTAGGGGGATTAAAAATGATGTGTTACATATCTTATCATGCAAACTTATTCATATCTACTGTAGGCAGTGTATGCATCATATTGGGTTGGATGTTTTGAAAGAGTTTCCTAGTGTGACAACTGCCACCTGCTAAGTATTAACCACTGGCCATCCCCCCTAGTGGACCATTCCAATAATTCGTTTTTTTTTGTTTTTTTTAGATAGGTTGATCACATTTGCTCTATCAATTCAAAGATGGACTATACTTGCAAGTGAATGTCAAAAACTTGACCTTCTATGTGGTTGATTCTAGAAATCTTCTATTTTGTTGATTTTAAAAATTGATCTCATGTCTTGCTAGTTTTTGAGACCTAGTCTTCTAGTTGGGATATCTTGGTATCTATGGTCATGTTTATAATGACTACCATGGGACCACTTGGGTCCACCAAAACAGTTTCTCATGAGATGCATGAATGTGATCAATTGTGCACAAGGATTCTTTGGGACGAGTCATCCACAATGGTTCAAACAAACCTAGGACCACTTCTAAATTATTTTTTACTACACCAAGGTTATTATATTGACAAAAATTTCAGATTCTAAATATTCCAAGTTCTATAGGAATTTTTCTACTTGTACTGCAGAGGTTCGACAGATTCTTGAGAGCAAGGGAATGTTAGGTGTTATAGCTCTCATACGTAACTCAAGGTTTCCAACAATAGTATTTGGTTGCTTTTCCATGGCACTAACTAAGGAGGATTAGTCATACTACCCAATTCCTTGGTATGTGAGAATGATCTCATCGAGTGTTGTGCTTGATGTACTATAGCAACAAATGACTAAAAGGCTTATGTAGGGGTGGTTTCTGGTATACCTAGGGAGCTTTTGATACGCATAAAGGTTGATGGAAGATTGAATATGTGAACATATTATGTCTAATGCGGTATATTTGCAAGGTACCAACATATGTGTACAAAGGTGTCCAACTAGGTGACCCCACTTGTATTCCTTGTATATGTTCTTCCCAACAACATGTTGACCCATCAAGCGATAAATATATGTGTTTATAAATGCATGAACACATCTCTATCCTTTAAAAAAAAAATCTGAAATTCGGGGGTGTGTTGGTACCTGAAAGTGCTCTGACACCACTTGTAGTGTACTTAGATATCTTGGATAGCGAAGACAGAGAATTTAAGAGAAATATGTGAAAACATGTACACTATATTAAATAAAAGAGAAAAAAAAACATAATATAGCACCTACAAAAAGATAGCCCTTTATTAATATTCAAGAATGAGATCAATGTCAAGAAGCCTTCAAATGAGCAATGCTTTAATACAATAATAATCCTTGACAAAATATTACATAGTTTCCTACCACTATAAATGGTTTCTCGCTACCAAAACCCTAACCACCAATGGTCCCAACCTTAATGAGTACAAACTAAATAGTGGGTCATATTCCATGAGGATGACCCTTTACATAAATTAATCGCACACCAACTACCTAGTGGGCCTTATTCAAAGAGGATGACCCAATACATTAATTAATTATCTCCTAAATATTTCAACCAGGGAAGTCAGGGTAGAACCCTAACTTTCTCTAGGTTTCTAGGATGGTAGACCTAGCTCAACTATTGTTAATTACTAACACATGCACAAGGATTTGCATGCCACTAGCCTTTCCCAAACTCACACAAAGTTTCAACCATGGATTTTCATTCCCCCTTCTACCAGATACATAAACCCGCACATACTCGTATCGTTGACAACATCGTGGGTTTTACTGGTATGCGTTGCAATTAGAGGGCGTTGATGGATGCATACAAATATATCTCAGATTGACAACAATAATTTGGATAATGAAAAGTAGAAGGAAGTTGAATGAAAAATGGAGGTGAACCCTAGCCGCGTGCACAGGCAGCCTCGGCCCTCTCGGCGGCCAGGCTTAGCTTGACCGACACCCCGTTTTCCTGCTCCAGATCTATGTTTGGATGCCCTCGCTGCCAGCACACAGATCTGGCTCAAGGGCGGTGTTTGAAGGACTGAAGGTCGCGACCCCTCTTTTCGACGCATGTGCAAACAAAGCCGCGAATCGGCTTCTCCTGCGTGGTCTGAGTAACAACGGATCGGTGTTTCAGCGAGTGGACTCGGTGTTTCAGCGCGTGGACTTGGCCTATTACAGCAGCCGATCAGGGGGATACATGTTTTGCATGCGGGTTGTCTTCTTGCTGTGGGAGGTCGGCTATGATGGCCCCAGATCCAATTGCCAAGAGGGGCAAAGACCCTTTGGAAGCATTCAAAGCGTTAGTCCGCTCGGCAGGATCCAAACCCAAGCCTTCTCTCTCGTCTAAGTTTGTTAAGAAGATGGAGGAGATCCCTTCTCTGGAACTATCTCCAGAGCAGCCTTGCTCTCTTGCCCTCCTTCTGGCAGAAAAGTCCCTCATCGGAAAGTTTACGGGGTTATGGCCTAGCCCCAAAACGGTGGAGGCATGGATGGATGATAGTTGGAAATCGTTGATAAAGGGAACAACTTCTCTGATCGCAGTAGGCAAGGTTTTTTTTGTCTTCAGTTTCTTGACCAAAGAGGACCGTGACCTAGTTTTCAGATCTGGACCCTATTTCATGGGGTCGAGAGGACTGTTCTTAGCCCCCTGGACTATTGACTTC
>JZKD02S1876139.1:0-53089 GCA_000966675.3 Picea glauca | reverse complement strand
TCATATGACTATGGACTCATGGAGTGCACTTACTCTTAGTGCTATTTTGGTTTTATACACTATTACTTGTTATATATATATATGGGAAACTTTGCAAATTTGTGTATAATGGTTTGGATTCACATGAATGCACATGAATATATATGAGAAACTTTGCAAATTTGTGTATAATGGTTTGGATTCACATGGATGCACATGAATATGTATTTGTTTTTCAAAATTTGAATATTTTATGTATTTTTAGTGACTGGTTTTTTGATCCATTTTTTTCCCGGTTCCGGTTTTTGGGGTCGACCGGTTCAATGGCCGGTTCGGTTCTGGTAACATTGCTCCTGGTAAAATTACAACTTTCAGCAAATTCTAGAAAAACCCTTCCAACTTGCAAACCTGCTGTATGACCTGTTGACGTCACCTATACGACTGCTGACGTCACATGTACAGGCTGTATGGACGCTGATGTCACATGTATGGAATGTACAATCACACATGTGGTACGCACTGTACGACCTCACATGTGCGACATGTTTCTGCTCTTTCTCCCACGTGTAGCCTTACACATGCGACCTCCTCCTTGGCTGGAAAAAATAGAGAAAGAATGTCCAGAAACCCTAGGCCAAATTTGCTAAAGTGAAGAATTTCCTTGCTGAAATTTTGCCTCCCAATCTCCTTGGCACAAGTGTTCACTCACTTATGCCAACTCTATAATGTCACAATGAGATGTGATAATGTCTCCTCACATTGCCTCTCCTTTTATAGAAGTCTAATGAGTGAGTTTAAGAACCTTTTCTAAAATCAACATTAAATTAGAATTGTTTATTCCTCCATGTGGGTGTGAAGCCCCAACAACACAATTCCAAACCCCAGCTCCATACAAAAAGGGTTTTCTCAATGCAATGTGAGTGCCAACAAAGATTCCCACATGCTCGACACCAAGGCCAATGTGAAGATGGCAAATATCTATAACAAGTTTTAAAAGGAGACATACCGGTGGACGTATGGATTGCTTTGTTATAAGAGTTGTGAATATAGATCAATTTCTCGTCTCAGGTTCTTGGATGCTTCTTATTGTAACCCTTGAAATGCTGAACCAATGTTCGGTTCACTACTTTTGTCTACCCATCCGTTTGTGGATGGAAAGTTGTAGATCTCTTCAACTTGGTGTCCATCTTCTCCCAAAGTGTAGTTCAAAAGGCACTGAGAAATTTGGTATCTCTGTCTGAGATGATGCTCCTTCGTATCCCAAGGTGCATCCAGACCCTTTCAAAGAACATGATGGCTGCATCTTGTTCCTAGATAGTCTTTTTACAAGGCATGAGAATGCACATCTTACTAAATCTATCCACTACCACAATAGATAGTCATGTCTCCACTTGGTTCTTCATAAACCACCCACAAAATCCATAGAGATGTTCTCCCATGGCCTAGTAGGTACATATAAGAGATGGTATAGACCATAGATAATTGGGGAAAAATCGTTGACATCATGATTTTTCGCGATGCTAACCCCTTGGGAGTTGAAAAATTGTTGGCATAAAACTATGATTTTTTCAAAAAATCGAAAATCGCAATTTTTACCAAAAAATGGCTAAAAATCACGCCATGATGGAAAATTTTTTAGGGGTGTGATTTTGACTCTCTTAAAGCTCGATTTTGGATTTCTTTTTTCTCATTTGTCTTTGCCACTATTCTTTTTTAACAATAACTGGTAGATTTTATATTAGTCAAAAAGGGGTGCGACCAAAGCTCTCAATTCATGTTTGATAGGCCCCCCAGAGGTGGGAAGATACTGCTTCCTCTCGTAATCGAATGAAGTTGGTAATGCTTCCTCGATCTGGCAATGGTTAGCAGTGATGCGAGTGGGCCTGGTCTGATTCTGCCATCCCTCAGTAGCTGGACCTCCGCTTCTGTGCTGCCATCGCCTCTCCCACCAGCTCGTATTTCCACAAAAGTACTTTTTCACTTGTCACTCTAGGACAGATTCAGAGGGCCGGTCAATCATCTGCACTCATGCCTGTCAGACAGATAAATGAGGACACAAAAACATCACATTCCTTATGTTTGTTAATGAAGTGTTTCAGAAACCAAAGGCCTCCGGAGAGATAAATACAACATGAGATGTTGCTGTAGCAAGATGCGGCACTTCCCAACATTGGCATGTACCGACAGTCTGTTGCGGGGGGTGGGTAAATAAAGAAAAAAGTACAAGAGCTATTGGAGCAAGGTGTAATTCAGCCAAAACACCGGCCTATTGTGCTGGGACCCGAGAAAGATGGCTCTTTGCGTAGTGGATTATCGCGCCGGGATTACTAAAATCCCTACCCCTCCTATTGATTATTTGATATGGATCAATCGCAAAATGCTAAATATTTAATCCAAGCTTGATTTGAGAAGTGGACAAGTAAGGTTTTTAAAATAGCTTTTTTTTTACTATACAGGGATTGTATGAATAGCTTGTCATGCCTCTCAGCTTGTGTGATGCACCTGCCACATTGTTGCGGGTAATTAATGATGTACGCCATTAAAGTCTTACAAAAAGCGTAGAGGCAAGGCAAATCTGGTACTCCAACAAGATACTAGTCCTATTTGTCCCTAAATAAGTCTTGTCTCCTAAAGGAGAATATACATTACAAAATCTTACTGTGTATACTCGAAAAAAGAAGACAACTAGAAAGAACATCAAGTACCAACCTTTGGATGATCAGAAGGGTCCATGTCTTCCTTTCCTATTTCGCCTGTCGAAAGGTTTAGATCAGGAATGGGGCTATCCATTGATGGGGAAGATCCATTTGTTGTTGAAACTGTCTCCAGGGCTTGAGGTGCCAATGCAGGTTGAGCTTGAAAGTCTTCCAATTGGGAGCGAAGTGCGTCCATTTCATCATGCTGTTGACGCATTGCAGTTCTTTGTTGGATCAAAATTTCCAAAATAAACATCATTTGGGAGGACAAATCTTGAATCATGATTTGAAGTTGTTGCAGAGAACTCCATAAATCTTCCAAATTGTTTGACTGTCCCTGGGAGGGCTCCAGTGCTCCACCCTTTTCATTTTCCATTGTGACTGCTAACAACCACTTCCAATTGAGAGAGCCTCGAAGACAGTGAGAAACACTGGCAAAGCAACCTTGTTCTAAGGCCCCTACTTGGTGAAAGAGCCTTTGACTAAGTCGTCGAATCCATCAACCGAGCATCTAATCCCGCTTCTCCATTGCTCCTTGCTGCTCTGTATAGCTCTGCCAGAATTGCGTTTCGGTCTTGCCTAAGAGTTCGATGACCACAATGCACCTAAAGTCCAAAACCCACGTTGAAGTGTCGATGCCGAAGACCCTGTGAATTTCCTTCGCTCCTGAAGACCAGGAGGAGGCTCCGCTGGCGAGTCCCCCATTTTCTCAATTGAAACCCCCAAAAATAGACTTCCTCCCCTGTTTACTGCTCTGAAATACCAGGGTGGAATTCCCCCCCAGGCCTATGAATTTTCCATGTTTGGTGCAGTCAGTGAATCGATATCCCAAATCCACGATGAACTGCCTGCGTTCGAATGATTTAAGATTTCTCTCACACCCGAATGAGCATCCGCGAACTGTCATGATGGTACATAGGGGGTGAACCAGGACGATCGATCCTTTATTTACTGCAAACATCTCGTCCTCAGCCATCCACACAATTGAGCAAAAATTTAAGCAACATAACAAGCGGTAATTTAGGTCTGCAAATTTACAATAATTTCAATATAACCAGTCCAAGTCTTAGGAAAAGAAGGGTAATGAGAAGACGAAGGACACTGGGTCCAAGTCTTAGGAAAAGAAGGGTAACGGGAAGACGAAGAAGGACACTGGGACCATTAACTGCATCCAGTCGAGCTTGCTGCGGGCTGCCTGAAATGTCCCACCGCGACCATGATAAGAGATTGCGAATGGTACATAAGACCAGGTGTTCTTTATGTAAGTATATGGAGGCAAACGTTGAGCTGGCGGGTTGACGTCCATCACCACGCTTGAGTGTGCCACCCGTTTGCTATGCATGCAGTCTGATGCGATAAACATTAATTAAGGAATTATGGAGTGTGAGGATCTCCCATTGACACAGAGTCCCTTTTGCTCCCAAAGTGGCTAGGTTGGCTTGATTGTCAGCTTGGCCATTATTTTCCCGCAAGATATGCCGAAATGAGACCCGGGGGATGTCCATAAGATTATGCTGGACTCTCCTAACTATAATGCCCAATTGAGCATCCCCCGGCGTAGATCCTTGAACAAAACATTGAATTGTATTCTTTGAGTCACCGAGTATAATGAGCTTATGGATCTGCCTCTCTTTGGCCAGTTGGACTCCTTGCAGTAAGGCATACTCCTTGGCTTGATTGTTAGTGGCTCTTCTTAGACTCCAAGTGTAGCGTAGCTCGATATTTCCCCTGGGATCAAATATGGCCCCTCTCGCTTCTGCCACCCCGTTTTGTCTTTGCCACTGTTGGGGAATGAGAGGGAAGGGGTTTACCATCATTAACATGTTTTAAGAGGGCCAAACCATTGTTTTCATCACCATCAAAGTTTTTTTTATTGGAGTAGGGATCAATTCCTATTTGCCTACAGTTTTGATATTCTCAGGTCCTAGTTATTTCTTCAAATTCCACCTTAAGTAGTTTTTTTTCTAGATTTATGTCGGGTTTTCAAAGTCCATGTTGCTTGCCTCTTATTATCATTTTTCATGGCTCATAGATCAATTTAAAGGTCTATTTTTTTTACTAGCAAGCTGTTTTATTTTTGATATTTTAAATTTTATTTCCAACAGTGTTTGATGTTCATTTTTTTCATTTTCTTTTTCCCTAGGTTTGGAGTTTGGAGTTTAGTATTGCCTTGCCAATATGCTGAAGCCTTTCGACTCATTTTGGCACTATGGTGAACCTGAACATGGGACAAACCAACAAAGATTGTCTTGTAAAATGTGTGGGCGGCCCATGATAGGAGGGGTTAGCTAGTTGAAGTACCACTTGGCTAAAATCCCGGGGTATGATGTTGGGATTTGCAGTGCACCAACCCTAGAGTTTATGTGAGCTACCCATTGTGCTATTCATGAAAAGGATAAAAAGAAGGAAGAGGCAACAACTACCAAAGTTGAACTTGTTGTCGATCGAGTGGCTAGATCCTCAAGAACCACATGCATATCTGGGACTCAGGCAATGATAGGGACTCCATGGATTCACCCCCTACGAGTACCTCACCTTTCTTTTATTCAAGAACTGGAGATGGGGCACAACCTTCCATCTAGACATTGGTTTAAAAAAGAAGCAAGAAGCATATAGGGTTGTGGGGAGGTGTCTTTTCTAGAGCAACATACCTTTGAGCATTACAAAGACCAATTTATTTTTCTAGTCAAACCTTTGAGCATTACAAAGACTAATTTATTTTTCTAGTCAATGTGTGATGCTATTGCTATTGTTGGCCCAGGGTATAAGTGCCCTACTTATGAGGAGTTGCAGGGGCCAATTCTTCAAGCGTAAAAGATTAGATTGGAGGATCTAAAGAAGTCATGGTAGGCCACTGGATGCACATTGATGTATGATGGTTGGACAAATGGGAAGGGAAGGACCCTTCTTAATTTCTTGTTACATTGTCCTAGGGGTACAATGTTTATTAAATCCCTTGATGCATCGACACATGCTAAAGATGCGACATTGTTGTGTGAATTGATGGATGGGTTCATTTGAGAGATTGGTTTGCAACATGTTGTGCAAATAATAATAGATAATGTAGCTAATAATGTGGTTGTCAACAATTTGCTAATGGAGAGGCACCCCATAATGTTTTGGACTCCATGTGTTGTCTATTGCATGGATTTGATGCTTGAGGATGTGGGAAAAATATCCTTTGTCATGGAGGTCATTGATCGAGCTAGGAGAGTCACAAAATTCATATATAACCATGCATTTGTTCTTATTCTCATGAGGAAATTCACAAAAAACAGGGAGTTGTTGCGTCCTACAATCACACGTTTTGCTAGTAGCTTCATTTCTATTTAGTCTATGCTCCAATGTTAGTTTGAGTTGAAGCATATTTTTTTTGTGATGAGTGGCACCATTGTGCATTTAGCACAAGATAGGATGGGACAACCATTGCTAAACAAGTGTACAACGATTCCTTTTGGGAAGGAGTGCAAGAAATGTGCATGGTCAACAAACCTTTTGTAAGGGTTCTTTGCTTGGTTGATGGGGATAAGCCCATAATGGGCTACTTGTACGAGTCCATGGATAGGGCCAAAGAAGTTATTCGTCTTATTATGCGAGCAAAGGTAATTCTGGATATGAAAAATACATGTTGATCTAGGATTTGATTGATAGTTGATGGACTAGGATGCTCCATTGGCCCATTCATGCAACAACACTTTTCCTCAACCCTGCCTATGCTTACTCATGTAACTTTAATTTCAATGGCGAGGTGGTGGAAGGGCTCTTGAGATGTCTCTAGAGGATGGTACTTGATGCTAATGCTCGCAAAACAAGTAATTGTGAAATGGAGATGCATCGAGAAGCTAGCAGACTATTTGGCTTCGCTGATGCTGTCCATGAAAGGAGTATGTTGATGCCACGCAAGCCATTAGAATTAGAGCAGGAGCAACATGCGCAAGGGGTAGGGGAGGAACAACAAGCGTGGGGGGTTGAGGAGCACTTTAACATCATGGAGCGTGATGTGGAAACATCAACACCACCTTCTACATAGATTGATACAACTACACCCAACAGTTAGCTTCACATAGATGATGTAGGACCTTCTAGTGGCAAGCGAGCCATGGCCTTTTCCAGTAAAAGGGGGAGAGGTCATTGATACTTGATAGCTAGCTGCTAGATTTATCATTGTAGATGACTCACGATGATGAGATGCATTTATATATTTGATGTCATTTTGTATTGGTTGTCCACTTTTGAGTCTTTGATTGGACAACTATCAGGGTTTAGGATTTGGTGTTGACTTTGTATCATTTTTGATTTGGCATCCACTACATCATATATATCAATGTTTTTTTCCATATTTATGTGCCAATGTGTTTATTTGATGTTGTTGTTGGTTTATATGTTTAAAAAGTTGAAAAAAAGGAATTTATTTTGTATTTTTTAATGCTTGCCAATTTTTGCCATTTTTTTGACCGATGTCGTGATATGTTGTATTCCAAACCCTCATCGATTGTTTGCTGATGTCGATTTTTTAAACAAAGGTATAGGCCTTGTTTCCTATTGTTGGGTTTGTTGGTATAATAAAGCATGCATCCTTTGATAAACCGAGCTACATCTTCTTGCATTTTGGGCTAGTACACATACCTTTGCAAGTTGGCTATTTTTTTCTCAACGCCAAAGTGACCTGTGACTTTGGAGGTGTCACCATCAATGTTATCTTATGTTATATTGTGTTATCTTCCAACATTTATCTTCAATATGACCATCGATGTTACAATGTTTACAATGGTTGCTTGGATCCTTGCACTGATGTGTAGTCGTTGTTGTCTTCTTACCGTTTCCTTTCCACTTCTTCTTTCCCTCCTTGGAAGCCTCTTGTTGGTATGTTTACTAGGAACCATTTGGTTGTCCTTTCTTCTTATCCATCTCCATATATTGTGTTTGAACACAGAATTCATCAGTGGTCTTAGGTTTAAAGAACACCACTTACCCCCTTAAATCACTATGGAGACCACCCAAATACTTGAGGAGTACATTTGGGTTCCTAGGAGTATTCTCGAATCGCAACAAAATGGCTTGTTTTTTAAACTTGGTGGGGTACTCTTACACACTTTGCCCTTGCTTTTGCTAGAAGTAATGCCAATGGATCCATTGGTCATCTTCATACCCATTAAAGTAAATTGGGATTTAACGAGGGTTTGAAACACTTTCCATTTAGTTACTGGTGGATCTCCCTCCAATCTAAGTGTCTCCGTATGGCTTTTCCACCAAGTTTAGGCATGGTGCTCTAACTTTAGTTGGACCATGATATGTTCTGCTCTTCCCTTATGTTATGCACATTGAAATAGACTTGTAATTGTTGCAACTGTTGATTCAACTATAGAGCATCGATCTCACCTTGATAAGATTTAATGTCTACTTTCGCTTCCACTTTGAATAGAGAATGGGAAGGTGTGAGGTTGTAACTTGGTCTCTCTTTTTTTGGCTCCTCCTTTTGCTCTTCTTTATCTTTAGGTTTCCCTTTAGAGCTGTCAGGCTTCTTGAAAGGTCCGAACTTTCTCTCTGGAGTTGACATTAGTATCGCCATGTTGTGTGAGATGTTAAAGACTTGTGCTTCTAGTTTTGCGAATCTCTCCTCCAAGTCATTCTTTGGATTACTATTGTACTCATTTGGCATGGCTAGGGTTTGAGACTTCTTTCTTTTCACTAATTTTTGGATATTGCAATATTCCACAAAAACCTCAAAGAACATTGCTCTAAACAATGCTCTGATACACATTAGAGGTATAGAAATGGTTGTTGTATGTGCATGATTTGGTTGTTGTATTAGAGGTGTAGAAATGGTGCCATATTAGCATGTGATGCATGTTGAAGTGGACAACTTTGGTGTCAAATATAGTGGCAAATTGGCATTGTGTTGTGGACGTGCTAGTATTCTGGTTGTGTAGTTGGGTGTTGCGATCTGATTGTGTACTCAAAGTTCGATCAATGCTAATACTTGTGGGGCAATTTGGTTGCAGACACAATCCATCTCAACATATTTGCACTAATGTGGATGGACAATTCAACAAATAGTTGTGTAGAGCCCAATTATCAAGATGGATTTCCGCCTTATCTCTGTCTCCTCTTCCCAAATTTTGTACAAATATGTAAATTAGAGAATATTTGTAGATAAGAAACATGTAAAATTTCAAGCCCTAGGTGACTAAAGTCCTTTTGATCTCAATCAAACAAGTAGATTGCTTAATTCAATTAACGTAGGAATAAATTTCAGACCATAGCATTAATCACACAATAGTTGAAAATCAAATAGCGGAAGCATAAAAATTAATTTCACACAACATAGGTAATTACTCCTTTAAAACTACCTTTTCATTCCTTCAAAAAACTTACAAGGAAACCTCCACAAGCTGCTTAAAACTAGCAGTCAAATGGTTATCAATAACCACCTCGAACTAAGTGGAACAACTTATTGGGAGAGTACACTCTGTTGTACAGATGTCGGTACAGTTATGTCCATATGGCTGTACGGGTATGTATGGTGCTGTCTGTACGAATGTACATAAATGTTCTGTATGCTGTATGGAACTATGCGGGACTGCTTGCTGCCTGGAAATGCCTGCCTTCTCTTTCTCATTCTTTCTGTCACTCAATTTGCTCATTTGCTCTCTAGTGTTCTTGTGTCTTTGAACTCTTTATCTTGACCCGTCTTTATAGTTTTAGCTGAGATCGAAATCCTAATCTGTTTCTGAGATTACAACTAGTCTAAGTCATGCATGCATGAAATACACTTTTTAGACTCAACTGCTAAAAATAAGACTTTCACTTTTTAACAAAATAGAATTTACTTTCTGAAAATATCTCGAACTACTTCTTTCTTGTTCACATGGAACATGTGCAGAAGTTCCTATCCTAGCTATAATTCTCAACATTCCCTCTTAGCGAGGAAGGAATTCTGCACCAATCCAAGTCTGTCTTTGAATGCCTCAAACTTCCCTTTTTCCAAGGGCTTGGTTAGAATATCAACTACCTGTTGTTCTGTGTGAATATACTGGAGCTTCACTGCTCCCTTTTGAATCTTGTCTCATATGAAGTGATATTTGATCTCTATATACTTGGACTTGTCAAGAAACTCTGGATTCTCAGAGAGTTTGATATAACTCTAATTATCACAGTAAATGGCCGTGGGATCCAACCCCTGATCAAACAATCCTACAAGTAACTTGCGAAGCTAGATGGCCTCACAACTAGCTGTATTGTTTGCCATGTATTTTGCCTCTGTTGACCTAAGTGCCACGAAAGTCTGCTTCCTGCTGAACTAGGATATTATCGCTGACTCCAAGCCAAAGCAACACCTTGAGGTGCTCTTCTTGTCTGCTGCACTACCTGCCCAATATGAGTTTGTATACACCTGCAACTTCACTTCACCATCTCCAAGATATCTTAGACCATACTCCATTGTGCCCCTCAAATACCTGAGCACATGTTTTGTTGCTACCCAATTCTTGCCTTGTCTCCACCATGAACCGACTCAAGGTGTTCACTGCAAAACATATATCTAGCCTGGTGTTGACCAAATACATCAAAGAACGTATCAATTACATGTACAACGTGGGATCCACCAACTCTAAATCTAAAGTTGTCACCTTCTTCAGATTAGTGATCATGGGCGTGGCCATAGGTTTGTTGTCCTCTACCCGAAACCTCTTCAGGATCTGAACTGTATACTTACTTTGCCCAAGGAAAATATCCCATGGTCTCTGCCAAATCTCCAATCCCAAGAAGTAATGCATCATGCCGATGTCCTTCATCCCAATCTCAACTGCCATCTCTGCTTTGCACCCTGCAATGAGCTTCTCTGCACCTGTTAGAAACAAGTCATCTACGTACAAAACCAAAATGAGCAGATCAATTTGAACAAATATATAATATAAGTTAGGATCTGCTTCGCTTTTGGTGAAGCCCATACTCTGTAGATATCCATCGATCTTGGAATACCATGTTCTTAGTGCCTACTTGAGTGCACACAAGCATTTCTTATTCCTATACACATGGGACTTCTTCCCACTTACCTCAAAGCCTTGAGGTTGCTCTATTGACACTTCTTTCTCAATGATCCCATTAAGGAAAGTTGTCTTCACATCCATTTGATGTATCCTCTATTCCATAAATGAAACCAAGGGCATAACTGCTCTAATGGAAGTGTACTTGGGGACTAGAGAAAATGTCTCCTTGTAGTTCACTCCCTCTCTCTGGGAGAACCCTCTCACCACAAACCTCACTTTGAATTTCTCAATGCTGCGATCCACAACATGCTTGATCTTGTAGAGCCATCTGGAACTCACAAATGACTTCCCCTTCAGTCTTGTCATTATGTCCCAAACATCATTCTTCATGATGGAGGTATACTCCACCATGGATTCCCGCCATACCTGCTAGTCTGCTGCATCCTAAAAATTGGAAGGCTTGGAATCTAGAATGTTGCTCATCAATGCCATATAGTCTAGAAACTTCTTCGAAAGTCTTCTTTCTCTAAATGTGCTCATAAGAGTCTCAACATGCTTTTAAGCATCCCTCAATGTTTGACTGAACCATCAAGGTCTCTTGACAGAAGTGGAAGGGGCTCTTGTCTCCCCTTGTTCACCTGAAGGCTACTATACTGCCCTGGAAATCACTGGTGACCCCGACTCAACCTTCAAAGCTTCTTGCTCCTCATCCTCTGCCACTGGAGTAGGCTCATGAGACTTCTTAGATGCAAAGTCTTCTTCAAACTTTACAATCATGCTTACTACTATCTTCCTTTGCTCTGGAATATAGACTCTGTAAGCCTTTGAAGTCTCACTGTAACCCACAAACAAACCCTTTCCGTTGGAGGGCTCCAACTTGGTCCTCTTCTCTACTGGTACATGGATATAAATTAGACAACCAAAGATGAGGAAATGGCTCATCTCTGATTTCACACCAGTGAATGCCTCCTATGGTGTCTTGTCCTCCAAGATCCTGTGAGGACACAGGTTCTGGATGTAGACTGTTGTGTTACATACCCCTGCCCAACGAAACATGGGCAAGTCTTGGTTATGCATCATGGCCTTAGCAACCCCTGTGATGGATCGATTCTTCCGCTCTACAACCCCATTTTGTTGTGGGCTGTACAGAATTGTCATCTCCCTCTTGATTCTTGCCTCCTTGCAGAAACCCTCGAACTATTTGGAGGTATACTCTCCCCCATTGTTCGATCTCAAGACTTTGATCTTCTTCCCTGTCTAGTTTTCAACTAGAGCTTTGAATTCTTGAAGCCTGCTAAATACCTCATCCTTGGTCTTTAAGAAGTAGATCCAAGTCTTGCGAGAGAAATCATCAATAAAGGAAACATAATACATGCTTCCTGTTATTAGCGCTATTGACATCGATCCACAAAAATTTGAATGTACTAGGTCTAGAATCCCCTTAGACCTATGTTCATTGCTTGGGAACGCAACCATGGCATGCTTGCCAAGTGTGCACCCTTTGCATATACCATGCTGCTCAATACTGAACTCTGGAAGACCTGTGACTATCTCCCTAAGAATAGGTAACACCCTATGATTCAGGTGCCCCATCCTCTTGTGCCACAACTCGCACAAGTTGTCACTGTTATGCACCAAGGCTCGAACAGGTTCACCATGCAACCTGTACAAATTACCTTCTCTAACCCCTATTACCTGAGTTGTATCTAGGCTAGAATCCTTTGGCATGATGAGAACTTGTTGGTTCTTGAACTCCACGGCAAAGACCTTATATTCCATAATCGAAACTGAAAGCAAATTCTTCCTGAGACCTGGTACAAACAAGACACCATCAAAATCTAAAGAATTACCTGACTCGAGCTGAAAGGGAATAATACCAACTCCTGCTATTGGGTACTTGGCATCATCACCAAGCTCAACCTCTACTCCCGAGTTCTGCTTCTTCAGACTAGAAAACAACTATCAGGTTGATGTCATATGTTGAGATGCTCCATTGTCCACATACCACTCATTCCTTGGAATCTTGTTGGTAGAAAGGCAAGATACCAACGGGAAATCCTTCTTGAACTTGGCAACAAACTTGTTCATCCGAGTTTCTGCACAGGTTGCTCCCTGCTTCTGTGGCTGCTTTCCTTTTCCCTTCTTCTTATCTGGACACTGTGATGCATAATGACCATGCTTATGACAATTGGAGCAGTTGATTTTACTTTAGTCCTTCTTTCCTCGCTGTGAGGTTGACTACTCACTATTTTCCTTACCCTTGTTGGGTCATTTACCTCTACCTTTATTTGACTGACCAAGTAGAGCTAGGTTTTCTTCACCATCCTTCTTGTCGGCCTTTGACTCCATTTGAGTTTCCTCCTAGATATAGTCATCTCAAAGCCTCTCAAAGTCAGGAAGGTTTTCTTGAGCACAAATACCTTTGACAAATGGTTCCCATGAAGTTGGGAATCCATTTAGTGCCATGTTCAGTAGCTTTGCATCTTCAACCTTTTCCCCAACTACTGCAAGTTGATCACAAATTTGTGCGATCTTCATAAGGTAACTGGTGACTGTGTCTGATCTGGTCATCATTATAGATTTGAGTTTGTTCCGCAATATCATCTCCTTGTTTATGTTCCAACTCTGGTAGAGACTAACCAAGGCATCGAACATCTCCTTCGCTATCTTCTTCTCGGATACATGAGGGATCAAAAGATCCTTTATGGCATCCAAGATCATCTAATTGGTCTTCACTACTCTCTTGTTGTGAGCTACCAACTCATGTGGATATGTAGACAGAGTAGCAATGTTCTTGACAATATCCTAGAGATCATTCTCTTATAGTAAGAGTGTAACCCTCACCTTCCATGATAAGAAATTTGAGGCACCATCCAATTTGTCTTCGAACCTGAGGCTAGTTGATGCCATCTTTGAGATCCCTTGCACAAACTCCCAAATCTGAAAATTAGTTTTAAAACCCTATCACTGTTGGTCCTTCTTCCTTGCAGTTGATTTGCTGTTGCGAATCCCAGAGAATCTCAATTAGATAAATAAGCTTTGATACCATGTAAAAATTCCAAGCCCTAGGTTACTAAAGTCCTTATGGTCTCAATCAAACAAGTAGATTGCTGAATTTAATTAATAGAGAAATAAACTTCAGACCATAGCATTAATCACACAATAGCTAGAAGTCAAATAGCGGAAGCATAAAAATTAATTTCACAACATAGGTAATTACACCTTCAAAAAACTTACAAGGAAACCTCCATAAGTTGCTTAAAACCAATAGCTGCACGGTTATTAAAAAAAACCCGAACTGAGCGGAACCACCTGTTTGGAGAATACGGTCTACTGTACGGTTGTACAACTTGTCTATACCGATGCCAACACAGTTTTGTCCGTACGATTGTATGGATCCATACAATACTATTTGTACGATTGGATGGAAATGTTTCGTATGTTGTACGAAACAGTGCAGGAATGCTTGTTGCCTCAAAATGCCTCTTTCCAGGGTGCCTGCTCTCTCGCCCTCTCTTTGTCACTCAACCTACTCAATTGCTCAAGTGTTCTTGTCTCTTTGAACTCTTTATCTTTACTCGTCTTTATAGTTTTAGTTGAGACCAAAACCCTAATCTATTTATGAGATTGCTCCTAGTCATGAAATACACTTTTTAGGCTCAACTACAAAAAAATAAGACTTTCTCTTTTTAACTAAAATGAATTACAAAATAGAATTTACTTTTTGAAAATAGAATTACTTGTAAAAAATATCTTGAACTACTTCTTGCACATTCACATGGAACTTGTGTAGAATTTCCTGTCCGAGCTATAATTCTCAACAAAAAAAAAGCGATTTGCATTCCCTTAGATCATTTATACTCATCTTGAGATTGTAAACCGATTGGTTGTTGGTTGATGAGTTGATTCACTATTGTTGTAAAGATTCATGCTATTTGTATCTTGTTGTACTTTTTTATTTAATTATTGAAAATTCAAAGTTGAGTTTGTTGCCCAACAAGTTGGGTCAAGGTTAGGATTGAGAACTCAATGGTGTGTTGTTTTTGAATTGTTGGGAAGATTGGTCAAACTGTGCAGCTTGGGTCATGCTAAAATTAAGAACCAAGCAAGTCACAATAGATGAAATAACATGACATAGGTGATTGTGGCAACCACAATCCATCTATGTCATGAGTTGAGAAGAGTGTTTGCTAGTTAAAAAATGGGTTGGATCTAGCTACAATAGAAAATCAAATGATGTTGCCATTATTCTAAAATGAGATGACTTGTGGACAATTGTGGACGAGATTGTTAGAGTTAGTGAGCCTTTGGTGAGGGTTCTACGGGTTGTAGATGGAGATAAATACGCCACGGTTTTTTTAAGGTTATGGAATGGGGCAGAGACGTCATTGGGACTGTTTATGAGGGAAAAGAGGTTAAATATGATCCTATATGGGACATTATTTGATGAGATATGGAGTGCTATTGACCTTTGCATACAACAAGAGACTACGATCTTGGTATTTTTAACAATCCATCATTCAAACCAAATGGCAAGGTGTTGAAAGGTTTCTTCCCATGTGTCAAGAAGATGTACACAGATCCCAAGATTTAAGATATCATCCACATGCAGTGAATATAAGACAACATTTGGAATATTTGGGTAAACTGCCGCATCTCGTTCGAGGGAGAAAGTGATGGTAGGCATTTTACTATTTTATTTTTTGTCAAGACTAATGGATTGCATTCTAAACGTTGTTCAATTAATTCTATTGTAAAACTCCTAATTTCATCTTATACTGAGAAATTTATTTTGTTCTTTTGGTGGATTATTTTTGCTATGATACTCTATAGTTAGCACATTTTCTTAAATGTGCTTTGAGCTAGACATCTAGTGCCGCCAATTGTGAATGCAACTAGAATGTCTTCAAGTATACCCACTCGAGGAATTGTAGTTGGTTGTGTTGATGTTTTGGTAACTGCGGGAGGTGTTAACCTCCACGTGTAGCCTATGACTTAGAATAGAATATTCCAGAAGCAAGTGAACCATTAAATAGATGTGTGGAAACTCTAGAAGACAAGTCGGCCTAGCAGAATAAATAATATTAGAATATTATATTCCAGAAATACAAGTCGGCTCCACAGGAAAAAGATAAACAGAAAATATAATTACCAGAAAGTCAGGTCAGCCCAGCCAGAAAAGTCACTGGACATTAATATAAATAGAGGAAGTTTTAGCTCATTTGTACACCCAGTCAATGCACAAGTCTTGTGGAGAGCTGCAGTTGCAGCTGCAAGGAGGAATAAGGGCACATGGTCATCTCTTGGTCTTGGTCTTTCTCTTGGTGATTTTCTTGGTGATATTCTTGCCAAGTATGGTGCAAGTTTTAGAGAGAGAGTAGTGCAGCTGCAGCTGCAGTTGTTTATGGTACTTGTTCTGTGGATATGGAGATTCTCTCCCTTGGAGAAGGAGCGCTCTACTTGTCTTGAGTTGTTGCTGCAGTTAGCAACTAGGGTTTATCTGTTGGTTCTGGAGTAGGCTTGCCAGAATTATTCTAAGTAAAGGTTAGTGTGCTCGGGGGTGGCATATGTGAATGCCTATGGTTGGGTGACAATGATGTGACATTGTCTATGGTTAAACAAGCATACCAAAATTTCAACATGGTATCAAAGTTGGTTTCCTTTGTAACAGTCTAACCGCTAGAAGGAAGATCCTCAGTTTCCCCCATTGCCAAGCTCGTTGAGCACTTACTGAACTCACTAAGAAGGTAGCCTAAGTAGGGTGCATCTCTTTCTCAGATCAGATCTGCAAATTTCTGAAGTTGAGATATTAGGGTTTCCTCATAAAAACCATGGGTTTGCAGTGCCAGTTCCTTCATGCCAGTTGCAACACTAGTTGCAGTTGCAGTGCCAGTTGCAGCACCAGTTTTAGTACTAGTTGCAACACCAGTTGGAGTGCCAACACCAATTGCAGTAAAGTTTTTGTGAAACGTTGGGCCTAATCTTTGGTTTTTCTAGTGCGCCTTACCCTAACGCATCTCCAGTTACCTTTAGATTGCAAGTTGGAGCACTTTGAAGTTTTAGGGTTCGTCATTGCTTGCCGCTGCTGTCGGATGGTGCCACTGTCTGCTGCTGCCCGTTGTTGTCGGAGGGATCTCAGATCCAACACATTTAGAGGAACAACGCACTCCATGTTTGATTGTTTTCATATGCCTCTAGCTGTTATGGCATTATTGTGACCTTATGAACATCTAGTTGTATTTTGATTTATTGAAGTTATGATTCTCATACTAACCTCTGTTTAAAGTTAAAGCTAGAAACTAACTTTAGTCAAAGTATTAGATTAGATTGATTAAGGTTGAGACTTTAGAGTTTATTTGCACTATATTCTCTAATTCAGATTTCTGTCTAGAAAGCATATTGTCTTAAGTACAAGGGACAAGTTGAAGAGAATACTTGTCATATTGAGTGAAGGAGACTCGGAAGAAAATCAACAACACTCGTTCTTGAAGATAAGACTCCAGGTTCCAGGTTTGATTAAATTAATAAGTTTCCAATTTGTACATATCAAGTTTGATAATTGCTACATTACTAGTTGTGACAACAATCCTTGAAAGGTTCTATTACTGCTAAATACAATGAATACTTGGCAGCATGTGAGTACTATTTATATAAATGCTTGCAAGATGAACTAACATCTCCTCTAGGAGATACTTCTTGTTTTGCTTCTAGGCAGGTCACCTTTGTAATAATATGATGATTACCATGAGATTGTCTTTTTTTATTCTTGTTGAAATAGATATGTTCTTATGAAAATTCTATTATACTTTTTGTTCTTGTTTTCTTGTTCCGGGTAGGTTACCATGGAGGAATGATTAATCACAACACTAGAAGAGTGTTGTTCCTATTTCTTATTATTGTATTTTTATTCTGGTTCTTGTTCCAGGCAGGTCACAAGCAATAGCTCTGAGAAGGAGCTACTGTGATTATTGTTCTCGTTCTTGTTTTTATTATTATAAGAGTATTATTCTTGTCTACTTTTTTTCACTTTGTTGTCCTTGTTCTAGGCAGGTCACAAGTGATAACTCTAAGGGAAGCTATAGTGACGGTTGCAGGAGACAACATATTAGATGGTCTCTAGTTAGAGACATGGAGCAGACTATCCAGATAAGAAGTTGTATACACGATCGTATACATCCATGTACCAAAGAAGCAGAAGACGAAGAAGGGTAGTTTTGCGAGATACATAGCATCTCAAATGGAGATTGATTGTAAGGAGCATAAGGCTCCAAAGATGATCGAACAAATTCCTCTAGTGCAGTTGGTCACTCTTCAGATCATCAGGAAGAGTTGGTAGAGCCAGAAGGGCCTAGCCAAAATCGTTGCAGTAACCAAGAAGAGACCAGCGTGGTCCCATTAAAATTTGCAGGATGCAACATTGATGAGCCATATCATGAGGAGCAGATGGCTCCGAAGATTATACAGACTTAGAGGGAGTCAAGCTTCAGAGGGAGAATGGAGACTCAGAGACTTTCAGATTCAGATGGAAGAGAGATACGTCTTCCAGAACTAACAGATAGATGCCATGGGTTGAGAAGGCTAAATCGAAGCTTCAGAGACTTCGAGGAGATATGGGATCTTATGGGAAGATTCCCTTGCTTCAGTAGACTTTGTTACAGTGACTGAGGAGGAAACCAGTAAGAAGGACCAGGATACATATCTTTTCCTTGGTTACGAGACCAGAAGGGAAGTAAGTGGTGACTTCCAAGTTGATCTACAAGATCAAGCATGTTGATAAATACCCTAGAGATGTACAAAGCCTGATTTGTGTCTATAGGATTCTCCCAGCAAGAGGGAGAAGACT
Source organism: Picea glauca (assembly GCA_000966675.3). Lineage (NCBI taxonomy): Eukaryota > Viridiplantae > Streptophyta > Pinopsida > Pinales > Pinaceae > Picea > Picea glauca. Next base: position 34,583 of record JZKD02S1876139.1, on the reverse strand, counting down.
TTGACGAGACACTTGCTCCAGTATATTGCTATCGATGAACAAGTAGCAGATATGTTGACCAAGCCTCTGTCAGCGACAAGGTTTGAGTGGTCCAAATGTTTTTTCTCCAGTAGTGAGAAGTGATGTGTTCCCTAGAGGAGGGAAGTGATGAGATCCCCAGTAGTGGGAGCTACTCTAGCGCAGGTTGGTACTCCAACGTAGGCTGGTATGCTACCCCAGTGCAGGTTGATACTCCAACGCAGACTGGTATGCTACCCCAGCGCAGGTTGGTACTCCAATGCAGGCTGGTATTCTACCCCAGCGCAGGTTGGTACTCCAACGCAAGCTGGTATGTTACCCCAATGTAGGTTGGTACTCCAACGTAGGCTGGTATGCTACCCCAACACAGGTTGGTATGCTACTCCAACGCAGGCTGGTATATTACCCTAATGCAGGTTGGTATGCTACTCCAATGCAGGCTGGTATATTACCCCAATGCAGGTTGGTATGCTACTCCAACGAAGGCTGGTACGCTACTCCAATGAAAGTATAGAACTTCCTATGACATATAGATCCGTAATTGACAATAGGTCAATGATCGAGGTGTGCATAAGCGCAGAAGCAGTGATGATGATAGTGCCAAGAGGAATACCTTCCTCGTTAAGAGGGAGTGTTAAATTTTTGAGTCAAATTCTGTGTGAGCTGACAAGTTACTAGTTCTGTATGAACTAGATGTCGACCTGTAGTGTCAGAAATGATTCCCAGTTAGAGTGCCGATCAGTAGCATCGGATGTTACCAGTTGGAGGGCCAACCAGTAGTGTTGGAGGTGTTTTCCAGCTAGATGGCTAATGTGCAACTATGATAGTGATACTTATTACATGATCTGTTTGATCATATGATAGCCTGTGTGGCTATGGTGATGCTACCTGTAGATTGGTTTGCAAGATCATGTGAGTCTTTCCCATGCCATGTGAGATGTATGGATGTGTTTGAGACCACTACATGAAGAATATCTTAGTTAATACCTCCCTAGCTAAGAGGGAGTGTTGATGTTTTGGTAGTTGTTGGAGGTATTAACCTCCACGTGTATCCTATGACTTAGAATAGAATATTTCGGAAGCAAGTGAACCATTAAATAGATGTGTGGAAACCTTAGAAGACAAATCGGCCTAGCAGAATAAATAATATTAGAATATTATATTCCAGAAATACAAGTCGACTCCACAGGAAAAAGATAAACATAAAATATAATTACTAGAAAGTCAGGTCGGCCTAGCTAGAAAAGTCACTAGATAGATTAATATAAATAGAGGACGTTTTAGCTCATTTGTACACCTAGTTAGTGCGCAAGTCTTGTGGAGAGCTGCAGTTGCAGCCGCAACTGCAGTTGTAAGGAGGATTAATGGTGCATGGTCATCTCTTGGTCTTGGTCTCTCTCTTGGTGATATTCTTGGTGATAGTCTTGCTAAGTATGGCGCAAGTTTGAGAGAGAGAGTAGTGCAGCTGCAGCTGCTGCAGTTGTGTATGGTACTTGTTCTGTGGATATGGAGACTCTCTCTCTTGTGCACTACCCTTGGAGAAGGAGCGCTCTACTTGTCTTGAGTTGTTGCTGCAGTTAGCAACTAGGGTTTATCTATTGGTTCTGGAGTAGGCTTGCCAGAATTATTCTAAGTAAAGGTTAGTGTGCTCGGGGGTGGCATATGTGAATGCCTATGGTTGGGTGACAATGATGTGACATTGTCTATGGTTAAACGAGCATACCAAAATTTCAACAGGTTGGAGTAGGAGCACTGGAGTGTCATAATTTATGATTTTAGATGCATCATATGTGACATGTTCATGGTGTCTATTCTTCAAGTAACCTATATAGTGCTTAGTATGAGTATTTGTTGCATCAATAGGTATTTAATACTTTCCTCTGAAATGCGAATGTCTTTGTTTATTTTTTTGGGCCAAAATTTCATGTATTCTAATTTTTATGTATATCAAATCTTGGTGTTGAGATTTCCGAGTTGCTGAGGCTCTTCTAAATGTTTGCCTTGCCAAGACATTCCCAATTCAGATTCTGACAACCTTGGTTAGTATGATTTTGATAGTAGTGTACTGAAGTCAAATAGTCAAATAGTATATCAATGTGTGTGTTAATGGTAATGTTGGAATGCAATGGTATGTGTGTTGAATTGAGAACTATTTGGTAAACCCTTTGATAAACATTCTAATATTACTTTCAATTAGAGACTTGACAGGTTTCTGGGTAGATCTGTCAGTGTTAGCCAACTCTTATAGGACTTGCATGCTTCTCTTGGTCTTAACTTGCTTCAGTGGTTATATGTTCACTCTTAGACTTGACTAGACTTATGCTGTTGCACTTGCCTACCAGTGTTCCTTAACATTCGTATATGAAACATTCATCCCAATACTGAGATTTATAGCACAGAAACATGTGCCACTTCTGGTGAGTGCCAAAGCAACACCTTTAGAAAGCACAATTACAAGGTTTTGTGAATGCAAAAGTATATTTTGGGATTTATTATGTTTTGAAATTTACTTGTGAGAGGCATTGATGTAATTGCATGAATTTGTTTCTGTATTTTGCATTATGAATGCTTGATGTCCTAGGGGCTTCCATTGAATCTAAAGAGCAATTGTGGGCATAGCCGTGGCAGTAGGAACCTTGAAAAAAGCATTGCAGAGCAGGGTTGTTGAATCATGAGGGATTGCAAATTGGGATAGGCAAGGAGTTAGTCTTGGACAATAGGCAAAAAGATCTTTGGGGAGAAGCCAGAGAATGAACAATGAAAGAGGGCTAGAGTGGTTGCTCGTGATTGCTATGGGCATAAATACATTAGACAATCCCTTTGGATTGGATCGGTTTTACTTTGAAGTTTGACAAAGTCTCACCCAATGAAAGGAATTCTTTTTCTTATTCTCTCAAGATAGTTTACACCCTTTGAGTGTTATACAAGTTGCAGTCCTTGAAACATGTGTTAAAGGTTGTGCTTAACAACTAAATAATCTAGTAGGTTGTGATATGAAACATATTTTGATATGCATGTGGACCAACTGGCTGTTAATTTATATGTGGATTGGTTACAGGTTAGGGAACATATATCTTCTTAGTTGAGAGTAATTTTGAATGAAAGTTGATTCGTTGCGAAGGGTTGACCTCTATACTCGTTGATGTCTAAAATACCAACATGTTTTTCAATATCCTAAGAGCAACCATGATTTATTTTTAATAAGCTAATGATTATTGAATCATACTAATACCACATCAAATGACACGATAAGACATTTTTATTAAGTAAATGTGTAAACAAAGTTATAATTCACATTATTAGTGGAGAGTATTTGCCTTAGCACATACTTGGAGTTTCTTTTGACATTTAAATTGCTTCTCGGGAAAATGTACCAATGATTATTAGTATCAAAACTGCCCTATTACAATTTAGCCTTCTCATCGCCCTCATGCATGCTTAAGGAGTATTCCATCTGGCATTCATCATTATTCACCTCACATAATTGGTTACCCTCATACTTTTTTCAGACATCTTGATCTATTACGAACATACTTCCATACAAAGATGATTGCATATGATCTTTTAGAAGCAAACATGGCAATTTTGAATGTTAGAAGATTTTATGCATCGTATTTGAGAAGTTCCACAAATTTCAATCATCTATCTAGAGTTCTCTGTTTGCACATTTCATGTCCATGAAACTTGTCTTCACTCCATTATCTTCTTCACTAGAATTGGCCTTCAAATATAAAGGACTAGAAGAAGACGTCTTTCTAGCTTAATATTGAAGTTTGTTGTCATAGGTGGCTTGCCAGGTCAGTGAAAATGAGGTATTTTTATTTCTCCCACCAGGGTTCAAGCCCCCCAAGAAGTGACATGTTTTCCCTTCATATGTCCATGCATGGCCATTAAGTTAGGCTATAAGGTAACAACAACAAAGTTTAAATCACATCCCACCTCTTGATAGGTGGTGGGTGTTCAACACCCGTTAACAAGGAAGCATCTCTAAGACGTTTCCAATACTAAAGTTTATTCATGTTGTTTCTTGCTCAGAAACACCCATCTTAAAGGTGAGTGGAAGCGAGTGTTGTTATTGCCCCCCTCAGGGTAGAATTCCCCTAAAAAGTGACATGTTTGCTATTTGTAGGGTGAGGCATGGCCGTTGAGTTATGTTGAGAGGTGACACCAAGAACGTTTTAAAGATTTCCCACCTCTTGATAGGTGGTGAACGTTTGACACTTGTTAATCAGGAAGCATCTCTTAGATGTTTCCAATATTCAAGTTTGTTAATGTTCTTTGTTGCTCATAAACACCCATCTTAAAGATTAATGCCTAGTATGGCAATGCAACCATGTCCCTAGATGTGTGGGCCCATCCAGATTATTTCCATGAGTTGATCATTGTGTATGCTTGAGATATACATTTCTTATCCTTGCTAGTGTTGAAAATGTAGTATTCACTTTCGACCACGTCTGACCTTATATTGTAATCATTATTATATTTCTAGGTTTTGCTAAGCCTAACCTTGTAATGTAGGGTCATAACCCCTCTTGGGAAAAGTGCCCTGCCTCTTGAGTTGTGTATATATACACAACTCTCATTTGTAATTATCATTCAAGCAATTCTTTCTTTCTTTATAGAAGTGAATTTCCTAAGGGCACCTACCAAGTGTTGCGCTCTCTTGTGCTTGTGTTTATTTCTCTCTCTATTTCCCTTGTTATTCGGTTCTCTCTTTGTCCAGGGTTGTGCTCTCCTTGGCTACTTTCTTTTCAAGTGTTGGTTTGTTTTTCCCTTTATTGTAGGATTTGTGTTTGTTGGTTTTGTTTGATTCTCTTGCCATTTCTTGTGAATCTCAACATGTTATCAGAGCTAGTGTGAATCTCATTTACTCAATTCAATATGAACTATTCTAAAGATTTTTGGCCAGTGGCATTGCTTTAGGCTTCTCTTTGACTGCGGAACTAGGGTTTTTAGATCATATTTTTTTCTAGGGTTTTCTATTTCACCTAGGGTTTAAACCCTCTTGCAGCACCAACACTTTCTTTCTTCCTTTATTATGTAGCAAGAGGTGGCACATTTAATTTTTTTTTGGAAGAAGATGGTACCTCTCTTTCTCTTGGGTCTATCAATGCAAACTGCTAAAGAGTTTATGGAGCCTTCTTTTTTTTGTGCTATTGTTGAACTCGATGGACTCATCTTATAATGCACATTTGGTTGTGCACTCTCCATATGGGTTGTTCCTCTTTGTTTATTGAGAGTGATGTAGTGGAGAGAAAGTGATCATTTGGTCATATTGATGGGTTATAAAGGGACATAGATGATGGTTTTAAAGTGGTTTCCTTTGGTTATTGTGATACAAGGCATGTTTCTCAACCTCTCAAGTTGGTTCATAGTGACATTTATGGGCCTATGTGCACTCATTCTCTTGGGGGAGATAAGTACTTCCTTACCTTCTTTAATGAAGTTCCTACTCATGGTTTGTTAGGATTTTTTTCGTTGCTTCTTACACATGCTTCATTGGATCTCTCTCCTTCACATTATGATGTTGATGGCGAGGACCTTATTGATGAATCATCCAGATCCTACCTTGCATATCTCTCTTCTTCTATACCTCTACTAGAGGCCATCTTCACCAATGCGTGCAATCATAATGGTATGGGAGTTATTGTGCTCATGGGGGATAATATGTAATGTCTTCTCTATGTGGCCTTTTTTCAACATTAAGGGGGGATGTGGATCTTGTGATGTAATGCGTGCTTTCCGTGGCCCCTGTTTAACATTAAGGGGGGATGTGAATGCCCGCTTTTTGTGGTCCTTGGTCAACATTAAGGGGGGATGTGAATCTTGTGATGTAGTACTTGCTTTTCATGCCCCCCTGTTTAGATGAAGGGTGGATGTTGAATATAACGGTGTAATCTTCATTTTTGGCCACATTCGAGGTTATATTAAGTTGGATATTTATACACCCACTCCTATTTGTATTTTTGCCATGATTAACCTTATATTGAGTTGAGTATTTATACACCTACTCCCATYTGTATTTCGACCATGATTGACCTTATATTGAGTTGGGTATTTATACACTTGCTCTCATTTGTACACATCATTTTTCTCCTTGGCCTTGTCTTCAGCTTAWGGGGGGATGTTGAAAATGGTAGCTTCACTTTCAGCCATGACCGACCTTATGTTGTAATCATTATTATATTTCTAAGTTTGGCTAGGGTTGACCTTRTACACGTAGGCTCATGACCCCTCTTGGKAAAAGTATCCTACCTTGTACATGTAGGTTCATAACCCCTCTTGGGGAAATTGAGAAACATTGGGAAAAGTATCCTACCTTGTACATGTAGGTTCATAACCCCTCTTGGGGAAATCGAGAAACATTATAGCCTAACTTAATTGTTAGAGTTAACTTTGTTTTGGTAGTAGACTTATCATGTATTTTATTCATCCTCCCTCCCTCTTTAACATGTTTCATGTTTATTGGTATTCTTGAAATGGTTTGTGCAGTGGAATTATACATGTGCTATTATTGTTTATATTTGTTTGTTCTTGTACCATTTTATGCATTGTGTGTGGCATTGAAGAGGGGGAGAATGAACATACACGTGGAATTCAGTTTTCTGATAGATCCATTACAGAAGGTGATAATGCAAGTAACAAATATTGTCGGATTGAGGGCATACATTGTGCCAGTGTACCTCAACTGAAACCATCGGCTTACTTTAAATAATACCAGTAAATGAAGTTGAATTGAATTGAGAAAATCTTAGCTGACACTCATTTACAAAATCTTTAAACAAATAATCTTGAAGAGATAAATAGAAAACACAAGTAATAGAATTTCCTTTCTGTTTATGCAGGACTTATACTTCCGGCATTTGTTAGGCCCATTTTGGACTCTATGGATTCATCTGAGGCAGTTCCACAACCAAGTCTAAATAAGGTGATATTCCACATTTCCTTATTTGACCTGTCTTCCAAAGCCACGAGTTATGTTTTCTTGGTATATAAAGGCTGATTGATCTTTTCTATTTATATGTGCAGGTTGTTGCAGGCATGACAGGAAAAAAGCTTGAATAAGATGCTTAATTCAATTGCAAAATACATGCTTAAAGTAGTTCTTCTGGACTCTCCATAGCATTGTGAGAGAAATCAATTGCTGCCTAAAGAGAGACTCATTTTGACAATATTTATGTCTGGGGACTGATCATCCCTAATACCTTCCAATATTCAAATAAGCTTTGGGGCACTCTTAGGCATGTTTTTCCTTTCTGGTACATGTTGTTGTTGTATTAGTCTTTTTTGGACTTGGTAAAAGGTAGAGAAAATCATGTTGTTCCCATGGATATAGGGAATTTTCTTTTCATGTTAAAAATATGATTTTTTTTTCATAATCATTGTGAAAATCAATGTGATAAAATTGTTGAAGTTTCAATCTAAAATTTTCTTAGTCATAAATTTGTTCTTTTAATATCTTATAGTAGACAAGTTTTCTTGAACCAGGCTTCTAAAGTTATGGGGAATATAATGTACTAGAGTATACAAGTCATTGTTGAATCAAGCAACCATGAACCCTACCTTCTTCCTAAAAATGACACAAATCCACCATGGATGATTGTATTCTAAATTTCTTTCAAAAGGATGTTAGTAATGAAAAGAATCTTTGTGGAGACGATAGTATCCTCCCTCACTCCATTACTAACATTTTTGGTGGTTTCAGCGCTATGCCCTGTGGGCTGTATTTGGCTTGTGGTTGTTATCTTTGTGATGTTATAGGGTATCTTGCAAGAATGGCATATCCCTATGCCTTAATTTTGTTCCATGTTAAGACTCATAAATTTTGTGTGTGTTGACTTTGCCATTGGGGGCATGTGTTGTGAATAACCACACATGCATAACAATTGTGAGATGGAGATGGTTTATTATGCATTACCTGCACCAAAAGCTTTGCAATCCAGAAACTGGCTTTGGGTTGCAAGTCCCTAGATTGATGTGATAACATTCTCTCTCTCAGGTTCTATCATCGTCGGTGGTTTTGCTGTCATGCCTTGTGAGTTGTCTTTGGCTTGTGGTTATTATCTATATGATGTTACATGGTGTTTTTGCTACAATGGTATATGCCTATGTTGGGATTCCGTTCCACATTAATACTCATAAATTATGTGCATGTGTGTAGTTGTCGTTCGCTGTAGGTTGTGAATAATCCCACATGCATAACAATTGTGAGGTGGATACTTTATAACGTAGATGGAAAAATCGTCGTTTGATCATCGAAAATGTTTAGGAAAAATCACGATTTACGGTAAAAATTGTTTAGGAAAAATCACGATATTCTCCTAGAAACCGCATATGTTGAGATCAAAAACAAAAAGAGGGGATTGGATGGAACCAAAACGCTAACCCAAAAACTTGAAAAACCAGCACTAAACAAGTGTGCTAGGCTAAACCAAAAGTGCCTTAGAGAGAAAAAAGATGCCCAAGCATGAGTGTGCTATACATGAGATGCACAAATGCACATAAAAGAGAAAACATGCCAACCACAAGAGAATGCCAAAGATGTAGTGTTAGTAGGCTTAAAACACTCATATTAGAGAGCCTTACCTCATTGTTAAAAAAATGATTTACAAATGAAATTTGAGTTGTGTATTTATACACAACTGATGTAGGCCATCCTCCCAAGAGAGGTTATGGGATCACATATGTAGGTTGCATTCTCCAACAGGGTTATCGAGCTTGCATATCAAAGTTGGCTAATTCAGCGTGAACCATAACCTAGTATTACAAGAAATGATGGCCTTAGCCATAATTGATGCCTAACCAAATGTATTAATGACACAATAGGAGATGGACATGGCCATATGTGAATATTACACTATTACCCCATTTGCTCCATGACAAATCTACCATCTAACTAGATTCAAGGTGCTCTTCTCATCCAAAGCTCATATGTTTGAATAATCATCCAATCTAACAACAAAATTATCAAATTCTTCCTTCACATCCTTATGTAGATGATTTGGAAATATTCTCAGATGCGCTCTTTTCACTCCATTTGCCACCTTGCTCTCGTTATGTGGTGCCTTCCACTTCCCATTGCTTTGAGCATTAAGGCCTTCATCATAAAATCTTGGGTTCAAGGTATGTGCTAAAGTGTGCAATGGAGTGTTGAACTAGTTCCACCTCTCAACTTTGATTTTCTTGACCAAATTAGTGAATGAGCATCAACCAATAAAAGTTGAGGTGACCCCTGTGAAACGATTTCCACAATTTTCTCAACCATGGTATCCATGCCATCGTAAACTTGTCCCATGTAAGGTTTGTTCGTGTCGACGCTTCAGAGAAGCTCAAATGCAGGTGATGTGAACTTGAGCAAAAAATCTATTTGTGCCACAACTCCTCATTAATACACAATTTGCACACCATAGTTCCCCACTTTGAATCTCCTCGTCTCCACTCAACACGAAGTTGAGTTATAAGTTATCACCATAGAAACTAATGGCTGCTTAACCTCAACAAGGAGTTTGAGGTATATCTTGTCTCAACAAGTTTCAACAACCATAGCCTAGAGTATTATCAAAATATTGGTTGAGATTGGTGGTGGTTGGTGATGAATTTGATTATGCCCCTAGGCTGCTTCGTGATCTCCTTAATCCATGGAACTTTATTCTCAATCTCTTCTGAAATCAAATTTAAATTATGGACAGTGCAAGGTGTTAGAATATAATGGATGTGCTTGTTTAACCATAGACAATATCACTATTGTCACCCAACCATAGGCCGAAGACACCCCCGAGCACCTTAACCTTGACAAAGAATCATTCCGGAAGCAAACCTTAGACTGGATAGCCAAACAAAGGTGGCGCACCTTTCTCCAAGGATAGCGCACCAAGCAAGAGTAACAAGAGCTGATCAGAGAGTCCAAACCATAACCAAGAGAGTCCAAGCCAAAACCGAAATTTGCTAGTTGCAGCAGCTGCAACAACAACTCTCCTCCAAACTTGTGCACAAACTGGCCAACTGCAGTGTGCACAAGTGCTGCTTCTGCAGTTTTGAGAATACTGGCCAGAATGAAGACTGACCTCCTGTATTTATACTATCTCTGGCAAACTGCCTGGGCCGACTTCTCATTCTGGGTACTAATTCTTTAGTATATAACATTTCCTTTAGCCGACTTCTTCTCTTGGAGGCTAATAACCTAATACAAGTCATTCTCTTGAGCCGACTTGTCTTCTAGGGTTATTAACCAATTAATTAGGGTTTCTTCTTGCTTCCTGAAATATTCTATTCTCGTCAGGTTTACACGTGGAGGTGAATACCTCTCGCAACTACCATAATATCGACACTCCCTCCTAGCTAGGGAGGTATTAAAGGTAATGGTCTTGAGCACAAACATACCATTCACCCGGTAGCATCACCATAGTTGTATAGACTATCTCATGATTAGATCATGAGCACCATCATCACTATCAGTGTCATCAGTTGCATCATCTCTCGAAACCATACTCCATCTGAGTAATCAGACATGATGCTGGATAAGTTACTCACTCCACAGAGTGACACAAGAGCCATTCTTCTAATCCGGACATATGTCCTAGAAGAATAAATGTCCTGGACCATTTTCCGTCAGGGGAATCTCTGTCCATTGATCATCCATCTAGCCGATAATCATTTCCAACACTACTGATAGTTTTCAAGGCAATCAGAATGATGTCATTCAATAGAACACACCTGTGTCTATCCATAGTAGTACACAACTACAATCCAGTTGTACACTGCCACACCAAGTAGCACACAAATACTTGATCAGTGAGATATAGTAATAATCAGTGGAACACATCCACCACAGTAGTATACATCTACTGTTCAGAGACATACAGTCTCCATAACAATCATATCATCTGATATCAACCTGCACAGAAAAACAATGTTATGATACAAACTGAATCATCTGGGCCATTCTTCCACTCACATCTGTGAGATCTCGAAGAGCATCTGTCTTCAGAGAGTAAAACATCAATGATGAGCTATCTGGACTATTCTTCTCAAGCAAGGAAGAATAACTGTCCCGATTTCTGAGCCTGGACCATTCCTCCAGCACTAAACAAAGTGCAACCTAGAGAGAATGAGTTTGCCCTAGGGAATGCCTGTCCCTGATTGCTGAACCTGGACCATTCATCTATCTGGGCCATTCCTCCGGCACTAAACAAAGTGCAACCTGGAGAGAACGAATCTTCCCTAGGGAATGACTGTCCGGACCATTTCCTAAGGAAATGACTGTCCTGCACCAACCTCCAAAACAAACCATTCTTCGAAACTGCTCACAACTGTGAGCTTCGAAAGAATGACTGTTCGGCGAGGCGGACTAGTCTTCTTGACTACTACTGAGAGTGACCGTCAAGAAGAGAGACTGTCCTAGACCATTCCCCCACACTGGCCACAAGGGGAATCACTGTCTATGGTACATCAACAATCCATCGAATCATTTTCATTATGAAAATGATCGTTCGATCTGGACCATTTTCCGAACTGGAAAATGCCTGTTCGTTAGAAATCTCAAACCAATTTTCGAACTGGAAAGGAACTGCTCATCCTGGACCATTTTTCGAACTGAAAAATGACTGTCCATAAATCAATAACAAATTAGTGCTCCCTCCCAACCTGAGAGTCATCTCTTCCTTTTTCAATAAGGAAGTCGTCTCCACGAACTCCAACTTGAGTACACAAACTCTTTCATTTTGGACAGAGGCTTTACCAAAATATCTGCTTATCTGCTCATCTGTGGAGATACATATATTGGAGAACCACTTCTCTTTTCTGGACTTTATCATGGAGAATGTAATGCTTGATCTCAATGTACTTCGGTCTTTTTGGAACATTGGTTTTCTTTGAAGGCTTCATATAGATCTGATCAATATAGTATATCATTGTTGGATTCATCTTTTGTTTCCTGTTGGCTCATAACATCGTGGCAAGGGTCAAACTGGAACATATCCAAGTGGTACTTCTTCTGCCATCATAAGAGCTTTGTCATGGATTGGCAATCCATCATGCTTGAGTTCTGAGTAGCCATTCTGATTTTTTATCATAGAAGGTTTTCACCACGCTTCTGTTGTGCATGAGAGGCTTTGCACCAAGTTGTTTGAATCCATACAAAATCTTCTTCCATCTGCATACAAGGGTCTCTTTCTGATATACCTCAAAGCCTTGAGGTTGCTCTACATATGCTCTTTGTTCAATTATTCCGGAGAACAGTCTTTGCATTCATCTGATGTAAACTCCAACCCATGGATATTGCGGACGATATAATGACTCATGTAGAGGTATGTCTGGTTTACTGGAACAAACAATCATCATAGTCTTCTCCCTCCATCTGGGAGAACCTCTAGTTCTGGATCTCGCAATGCTTTCATTCATAAGTCTTCCATACACTGTTCTTCATCACAACTTTCAGTTCCTCTGCTTGATTGCTTTTAGTGAGTTCATATTAGGCTGGTAGTCTTGTGATTCTTGATGCAATGATTGGTTGTTCTGGCTTTTCTTTCTTTCTTGGAATCTTTATGTTCTTCCTCATGTTTCTCTTTAGCTCTTGGGTCCATGGAGTTTTCTATAGATTCCATGCCCTGAAGATTCCAAATTCTTCCTTTCATCATAGGATCATGGATGTGGATGGAAAACCAGGGATACTTTTAGGCTTCTTTTCGAAGAAGGCTTCTTCTAAAGTCAAACTGAACACGTATTGCTTTTCATGGCTGCTACCATATATATATACTCCATCATCTTCAATGGATCATAGGATTAGCTCCTTCCTAATCCTTGCTTCATGTATGAATGCATGCTCTTCTTTTGGAAATATATAACCGGCTCCCTCCATCTAACATAGTCCACTCTTCCGTTTGCATCTTTTATTGCCTTCTATAAAGTGTCACAAGTCTTTTTCCAATTTCCTCTTGATTGCTGACTTCTTTCTGTCTTTACTTCTTCTAGGTTTCTTCAAGATTGATTCTGATTTCGCCTTATCTTGCAGTTGTTACTTATGTAATAACTTCCACATGAATTGTTACTAGGGGTTGTTGATGTACTTCATCATTTCATGTGTATTGTTTGACTTGTAGTCATAGTGATAACAATCCTTATCTTGTTGTTCTTCCATAGGTATACTTTCTCTTGGAACATATTATCTTCTAGGAAATAGATATGCAAGATATGTACAAAAAACATGGTATATACAAGAACTATGAAGAGTATTGTTACCTTGTCTTAGAAGAAGAAGTCAGTTTCATCCTGCTTAGTCTTCTTTGAAGGTTCCTTTTCTTCGACAACTGATGCTTCGTGTGTCTCCTTCCTTTTCTTTAGCTCGGGACAATGATTCTTGTATTGACCATATTTTCGACAGTTGAAGCGTTGTATTTTTGACATATCTTTCTCTTGATTTGGCTTCTTTCTTGAGCCAAACTTCCTTTTGTTCTTGAAATTCTTGAATCTTGCTGTGAAGGCTTGATCATCGTATTTCTTTTGAGGTTTCTCTTTTGCATTAATCCTTGATTCTTATTGTGCACAACAAGTCCAAAGTTCTTCAAATGTAGGATACTCCTTCCTTGTGTTCATGCTTGCGGCAAATGCATCCCATGTCTTGGGAAGACTGTTGAGTACTATATTTACCAGTTCCTTCTCTGAAATGATTTCTTCAATAGCTTGTAGTTGATCTCTTAACTGAGAGATTCTCACAAAGTATGATGTTATGCTGCCATCATCATTCATCTTCATGTCACAGAGCTCATTCTTCAGACTCATTACTTGTCTAATATTTCTGACTGAGAAGAGATTTGTTAGGGCATCATACATCTTCTTAGACGAATCAAGATGGGAGATATAGGGTATCAAGTGGTATTTTATAGAATCCACTATGATACTCATGGCATTGATGTCATTGTCTTTGAACTTCTCCATAACTGCAACGTTATGCGATTCCTTCTCTTTTCCTTCTTCAAACTCTGGTTCCACAATCTTTCCTTTCACGATATCCAACACTTTGTTTTTGGCAAGGATGAGATCAATCCTTGTCTTCCATGCTCTGAAGTTAGAAGCCCCTTCTAACTTGTTTTCTGACTTCATAGAGTAAGTCATGTTTGCTTTAACTTGGTCAACCATAGATTTGACCAAAAACTCAAACTTGACGTCTTAGCTTGCTAAGAGTACTAGGAGATGCGCTAGGCTAGGGCACACTAGTCTATCCGGAAATTAGGTCAATCCCTTCACTTAAGGTGCCTTAACGAGAGGGTTAGGGTTTCTGCAACTGCACCTGCTAGTAACCTTAGCGACAGTGACTGCTCCTGCTAGAAACCCTAGCGACAGTTCTTCAACGAGCTTAGTATCCTTATGACTATGCTCCCTTCTAGTGGATAGATTGAATGAAGGAGGTGTGGGCCCATAACCTGTTAGAATATAATGGATGTGCTCGTTTAACCATAGACAATATCACTATTGTCACCCAACCATAGGCCGAAGCCACCCCCGAGCACCTTAACCTTGACAGAGAATCATTTCGGAAGCAAACCTTAGACTAGATAACCAAACAAAGGTGACACACCTTTCTCCAAGGATAGCGCACCAAGCAAGAGTAACAAGCGCTGATCAGAGAGTCCAAACCATAACCAAGAGAGAGTCCAAGCCAAAACCGAAATCTGCTACTTGCAGTAGATGTAACAACAACTCTCCTCCAAACTTGCGCACAAACTGGCCAACTGCAGTGCGCATAAGTGTTGCTTCTGCAGTTCTGAGAATACCGGCCAGAATGAAGACTGGCCTCCTGTATTTATACTATTTATGGCAGACTGCCTGGGCTGACTTCTCATTTTGGGTACTAATTCTTTAGTATATAACATTTCCTTTAGCCAACTTCTTCTCTTGGAGGCTAATAACCTAATACAAGTCATTCTCTTGAGCCGACTTGTCTTCTAGGGTTATTAACCAATTAATTAGGGTTTCTTCTTGCTTCCCAGAATATTCTATTCTCGTCAGGTTTACACGTGGAGGTAAATACCTCCTGCAGCTACCATAATATCAACACAAGGAATCCAAAAAATGTGATCATACTTGCTTTCGCAATCAATCCCGTAGCTTTACAAACTGGTGCATTATCCGTAATAACTTGCATCACCTTAGTAGGCCCTACTTGCTTAATAACTTTGATTAAAATATCAACAATTAATTGAGCATCCTTTACTTGATGTGAACAGTCTTCGATCTTCAAAAACATTACTCCTTTAGGTGAAGTGGCAATGATATTGATCACTTGCCTACACCTAGTATCTGTTCGTCCATCTGAAACAATGGTAACCCTAGAACTACTCCATCAAGCACAAATAGGTGCTAAAGCATCCTCAACAAGAATCTTCACCTTTTTGAGTAGATCGATTTTGGATTTTTCATAATTAGGCCCCTTGAACCCTCGAGGAGTTGTGTTAATTGTCCTCATCATATCTTGCGAATAAGGAGACCAAACCATGTTAAAAACGATACCAAAAGCATAGATGGCTCTTGCCACTCTTATTTCAACTTCTCTCCCTTGAGCATTCACCATTTTAGCTATTTTGCTCTCTTGAACTGCGAAGGAAGAGTCTTTTGAATTTTTTGATGCTTATTTTTGTTGCTGAGTTGCTCTTCTCTTCCTTGCTTCATGCACAATCCTTGGCTCAATGCTAGGAGCCTAAGGAGTAGCGAGCTATTCATGTCTTCTTTTCATCCTATTAGCTTCATTCTAATCTTTCTCATACTTCTCCATCTCTTTTCAGTTAGTTGTTTTTTTGCAACCATCAACACCCTTTCCTGATTCCTACAAAAAATGTGCCTTCACTCATAGGTAAGAGCCCTTATATGGTTGATGATAGAGATTGAACTACCATTCCCATGAACCACCATTAGGAATTTGTTCAATCTTCTTAACCTGCCTCCAAGGAGGATAGATCTCATTCCTCTTGTTGTATTTAGGATTTGGAGGGAGAGAAGTAGCTTGGTTGGAAGCCATTGTTGCTGCTGCAAAAAAATAAAAAACAGATCTGCAATGGATAATATGGATAATGAAAGCATAAACTCCAAGGAAGCACTCAAATAGCTAATAAGAAAGTTCGTTGCTCATTTAAACACATAGGAAATGGTTGTTGAAGCTACCCAAAACACCACAAAATGCTTGCTATCGCTGCCCAAAAAATCAAGTTGCTTGCTGCTTACTTGAACACATAGGAATGATGGTTGTAGCTGTCCCACACACCACTCAATGCTTGCTGTAGCTATCTGAAAGATTGAAATTCCTCTAATTGGAACCTCCTTTGCTCAAGGTGTCAAAAAGAGTGAAAATCAATTTGCTGGAATCGCCCTTGCTTAAATCATGTGAGGAAAAAATGAGAGGGAAATCCTATTTATAAAAAAAATTGCTTTTGTTAAAGGCTTCTAGAAGTGTCATACATGCTTAATTATTGTCAAATAAGGGTTTTCAAGTCACCAAAGTGGGTCCACGTGGTCAAACATAGTCAAAATTGCCCAATGTGATGAGGAAATGCACCATATGGATCGTGGTATGGCCTTGAGACACGTTTCCTGTTAGTGATATGTGTTTTAGGCCGTACATTACAGGTTTCAACATTTCGTCAAGTTTCTCTACATGGCACGACCCTAATTCAGAGGATGTTACCTAATTCAGATGATTGCAGAACCATTAATCGAGAGACGAAGATGTATATGAATACCAACAAACTATTTGGCTTTGATGATGCTATCCAAGAAAGGAATATTTTAATGCCAACTAAGCCATTAGAATTTAGAACTTCAAAGTTCAAACGTGTTTTGTTTGAAAGTTGAATTATGTTTTCTTTATTTTCTATTTGCTTATATAATGGAATGTAAATTAAGTCTTTGTATTTTTTAAATTTATTGTAGATGTTTGGTGGAGAAATTATGGTAGAAAGCCACTAATTACATGGAAATTTGTCATTTAGGTGTTGAGGCAAACTTGTGGTGCTTTAGGTTGCGAGTGCAATTAGAGTGTATTTGGAAAAATACACACAAAGAAGCGCAAGACTCGTTAGATTTATTATGACCCTCTGAGAGGGTAGAGTGTCAATGCCTCAATAATATGATTTAAAGCCACTACAATCTCCAACTCTGGGTGAGGAAGCTTGAGAAAATCCTTGATTTGGATGCCATTCCCTTGGAAAACATTAACATAATGTCTGAGTGGATGGTGGATTTTGAGATGACTACTATGAAGGAGGCACCAAAGTGGTTAGTGGGGGAGGAGCAATAGGCGTAGGGGAGGAGCAATTAACAATAAGGAGGGTGATGTGGCAGCTTCAACACCACCTTCTACACAAATTGATACTCATACACCCATCAATGGTAGTTAGACGGATGTTGCAAGAACTTCTAGTAGCAAATGAGCCATTATCTTTTTTCGTAAAAGGGGGATACGGAATCGATAACTGGTTGCGAGATTGATCATTGTAGATCGCTCATGATGATGAAATACATTTAATTATATTTGATGTCATTTTGAATTGGTTATTCACTTTTGAGTTATTGCCTAGACACCTATTAGGATTCGATATTGACTTTAATGTATCATTTGGCATCCACTACATCTTATGTATCGATTTTTTTTTCATATTTGTTAGGTCAGGCATTGGCAGAAAACATTACTCCACAATGATATGATTTGCATTAACATGATAGGTGCACAAATACAACAATAAATGAATGTTGGTCTTCCTTAACGGATCACTCTTCTTATCACCTACGACTCTTCATATTTACATTATTGTTACATAACGCCATATCAAGGATTACGTTTCCAACATTCCCCCTCTTAATCTGAAGGGGTGTGTGAATCCAAGCATCATTCTGAACTTTTCAAAATTTTCTCTTCCAAGCGCTTTGGTGAAGATGTCTGCAATTTGCTCATTTGTGGAACAATGTCTCAAGTTAATAGTCTTGGCCTCTATATAATATCAAATTAGGTGATACTTTGTGTTGATGTGCTTAGTTTGATCATGGAATCTAGGATTCTTGGCCAACTTGATTGTAGAAGTATTGTCAACTAGAAGAGGAGTAGAATTCACTTGTTTCTCCTGCAAATAGTCAAGTATTTTCCTGAGCCACACAATCTCCTTTATTGCTTCTGCAACTGCCACATATTTTTCCTCTGTTGTGGAATCTGTTGAAACTGATTGTTTGTGTGATCTCCAGGAGACAATTGCTGATCCAAGACTCATGAGATAGCCCAAAGTTGATACTCCATTTCCCTTATCCCCAATAAATTCTGAATTAGAATATCCGATCATGTTGAAGTCATCTACCTTAGAGTACTTGAGTCCAAAATCTTGAGTTCCTTTCAAGTATTTTAGAACTTTTTTTGCAACAGACCAATGCCCTCCACAAGGCTTTTGCATGAACCTGGAAAGAATCCCAACAACAAATGAAATGTCTGGTTTGGTGGTAGTAAGATAGATAAGACTTCCCACAAGCTGTCTATACTTGGTTGCATTCTCAAATTCATTCCCTTATTTTGATGTGAGTTTCAAATTCTGTTCCATTAGAGTAGAAACATGATTGCACTCAACCATGCCAAATTTGTTCAACAGTTCTCCAATGTACTTCTTCTGGGAGATGAATATGTACTTTGAATTTTGAATCACCTCAATGCCCAAATAGTAGTGAAGATGACCCAAATCTGTCACCTCGAAGACTTTCTTCAACTCTTTCTTTATGGATGCAATGTAGCTTTCATTGTTCCCTGTTATCAACATATCATTTACATATACTACAAGATATACAACAATTTTTCCAACATTCTTGACAAACAAAGTTGTATCGTCAAGATTGAAATGCTTGAAATTCAATTTCAGAAGATGCTATGTTAACTTTTCATACCATGCTCGCAGTGCTTGTTTCAAGCCATATAAGGATTTGATGATCTTGCATACCTTATGTTCTTGTCCCTTCACAACAAAGCCTTTTGGTTGAGACATGAAACCATTCTCTTTCAAGTCTCCATTCAAAAAAACAGTCTTCACATCCATTTGATGAATTTTCCATCCATTATGTTCTGCCATGGAAAATAGAGTATAGATGGTAGCCCATTTTGCTGTCGGGGCAAAATTCTCCTCATAATCAACACCTTATTTCTATGCAAATCCTTTTTCCACGAGCCTTGCTTTGTGCTTGTCAAGTGAGCCATCTGATTTATACTTGTTCTTGAATACCCACTTGCAGCCGATTGGTTTGGTTCCAAATGGAGGATCCACCAACTTTCATGTCCCATTCTTGAGGAGAGTATCATATTCCTTCTGCATGAATTCTTTCCATTCATCATGAGAAGTGGCTTCTTTAAAGGAAGTCGGTTCAAGGTTAGTAGATAAACTCAATCCACAATCATATGAAACATCGATGCCATCTACATCACCTGAGTTTGAATTATCTACATTACCTCCATTTTGTCT
Source organism: Picea glauca (assembly GCA_000966675.3). NCBI lineage: Eukaryota > Viridiplantae > Streptophyta > Pinopsida > Pinales > Pinaceae > Picea > Picea glauca. Next base: position 15,090 of record JZKD02S1876139.1, on the reverse strand, counting down.
TGAGGACATTCTGGTTCATGTCTTTCCGACCTCATCAGAATGAACACTCCCAAGTGTTTTTGTGAGCCATTTTGGTGGACCTTTTTGAGATGGTCCAGGTTGCTCAACTGATTGAGATGGTGCTGAGTTCTCATCAAGCCTCAACTTTTCAATCCTCTTGATGACATCATCCAATTGAAGTTCAGGTTCAGATGAAGTGCCAAGAACTTCTTCATGTGTGGAATATCGTGCTTCAAAAGGAGATTCCAGAGATTGACACAAGATAGGGACCCCCCTTCAAGATGTGGAATCTCATCATCAAATTCATGATATGTCTTTACACGAGTGAATCTATCTAGATGATCGAGCTGCCTCTCAACAATTTTTTCTTTCTTGGAGGATTCAAGAAAGATTACATCTCTGGAAAGGATGAATTTCTTGTTTGTCTCATCGTAAAGACAATATCCCTTGGTGGTATTTGAGTACCCCAAGAAGATGCACTTCCGACTCCTTGCATCAAGATTGGTTCTTTGCTCCCTAGAATCAAGACATAGCAGGTGGAACCAAAGACCCTGAGATGCCTCACCGAAGGAATGTGGCCATACCACATTTCATAAGGAGTCTTGTTTTTAAGAGCATGAGATGGACACCTATTTTTGACATAAATTGCACATAGAACTGCATCAACCCAAAACATCAATTTAACATTCTTGAAAAACATCATGGAACAAACCATATTTAGGAGAGTTCTACCACACCGTTTTGTTGGGGATTGTATGGAACTGTGGTTTGATGTTTGATCCCATGTTGGCAAAGATAGCTTTCAAATTCATTAGATGTATATTCTCTTCCATTATCAGTTTGAAGAGAGCCAATACACGATTGAGCTTCATTTTGAATCTATACATGAAATTTTTTAAAGGTTTCAAAAGCTTGTGATTTATCTTTCAACGAGTATATGTAACACATCCTGGTGTAATCATCAATAAAAGTCATGATATATTTGTTTCCATTTGCAAAGGAACATGCATAGGGCCACACAAATCAAAATGAATCAATTCAAGTTTTCTACATGCTTTGGAAGTAGAATCATGAAAGGGTTGTTTGTTGTGTTTTCCAAGGATACATTGTACAAGCATCACATTGCTTCAATTTCCTAGAGTAGTAGGCAAACTAGAAACACCATTCTTTCTCAACAAACGAACACTGTCATAATTAATATGGCCAAATCTAGCATGCCACAAAAGACTAGATGGAATTATACCTGCATCGTGATGAGAGAGGTATGCAACATTTATTGTATGGGTAGATGTCCCTTTCAACTTCAACAGTCTTCCATCTTCCATTCGGGTCGTGACAACCATGTTGTTAGAATCCTTCCGTATTTCGACTTTGCCACCGAAGATATGAACACAATGGCCTTACTGTCTGATGTGTACAAGGGACAACAAGCTCCTTTGTAGCTCAGGAAGATAGAGTACATTGTGCAGAAGAAAATCCGGGAGTCTTGGCAACTTAAGCTTGATGGTGCCCATTCCTAAAGATTTGAGACTTGGTCTATCTGCAAAATATACTACTCAATCTACATTGTCAATGAAGTCTTCGAAGAAGTCTCTTCAAAATGTCATGTGGGGTGTTGTGCCTGTGTCAAGAATCCATGCATCTCCCCAAGAAGAAAATGAAGTGTTAAACAATTCTTCAGTTACTCCTATATTGCAATGGACAATAATGTAGTGAGCAAGTGGTTTACCTTTCGTTGGTTCTGAAGTTCTATCTCTGTCTACTTTTTGATTCTGTCTTTCTTCTTTGATCTTCTCCCATGGAACTCTGTAGTCAGTAGCTTCATGTGACCCATTCATTTCACAACGGGTACAATGAAGATCAGATTTTTCATGGGGATTATGCCAACCCCCCGACCTATGAGGTTGTTCTTTCTGCGTCTTCTCTTACTGCCTCTATGTTGTCCGTAAAAGGAAATGATTTCAAAACCGAAGGAAGGATTACTTGAATCCCTAAAAGCTGGAGTAGTGGGAGCCCCAAAGACAGATGCTCTTGCCGACAATTCTCCATAATCTAATGAGCGACCAATAAGCATCCGCCATTGATTTTCGTCAAACATGCATAGAAGAAACTCTAAATCCTCCAGTCGACAGTATATGTAAAAGCTAAGGCAATTGAGTCGAATATATAAAGAAACTTTGAAGTGAGCTTAAAACCCTAGCCCCACGTTGGCTTCTATAGCTTGTCAACCGTATGTCTTTGTTCTAGGTCTTTGTTCCAGGTCAGGTATCCGGGATCGCCAAGGTTGACTTGGCATCTAGGGAAATCGTGGCCAAGATTCTCTTCGACGAAGGGTGCTACAGAGGGGAGCCATACTTTATCGCTCACTCTCCTCCTTTCATAGAGGACGATGACTACTTTGTCACGTTCGTGTACAACGAGATCACTAGAAAGTCGGATGGGCTTGAAACTAATTCAAGTGATACCAACTCGGGTTCGAAACTAAAAGGCAGTCGAGATCCTCATTCTAGGGCATGGGAGGTACAACGATACGAATCTGATGGGCGAGGAGGAAAATAGTCCGTAGTTCATTCCTGCGTGGAGGCGCCAAATGTGTGCAATGAACAATCAAGGGGTGCACAAATTGAGGGGCAACGATGGGCAGTCTGTAGGGTTTGTGTAACGAGGAGGATGTACGGTTTGTTGAGTGCAGTGAAAAAGGCGTGGAGTGCAGCCTAAGGATCACAAGACTGGTTGCACCGTTGTGCTAGCTTGTATTAGGGTTTTCCAACTGTGGGAGTAGTGTAGAGGTGTTTTAGGGTTTCGAGCTATAATCGATGAGGTGTGCTATTTTCGACCAACGTGAAGAGATGATGGGAGCAGAATGAAACACATGCTAGACAAGGAATTGTTGCTAGAGGTCAGATGAGAAGACATGGAGGCGTTTTTGTACATTGGGGGAGAGAAAACGCCTAGAGAAGAAATGGAGTTAGCCCGTGCTCTGATTCCACTGTCAGGACATGCACTGGCATAAAATGTAGCTCCACAGTGATATGATTTTCATTAACATGATAGGTGCATAAATACAACAATAAATAACTGTTGGTCTTCCTTAACAGATGACTCTTCCTATCACCTACGACTCTTCATATTTACATTACTGTTACAATAACGCAATCCCAAGGATTACGTGTCCAACAATATTTATGTGCCAATGTGATTATTTGACATTGATGTTAGTTTATATTAAAAAAAATGAAAAAAATGAATTTATTTTGTGTTTTTTAATGCTTGCCACAGTCTACTGTTTTTTTGCTGATGTTTCCAATGTCCCAAGTCCGGAGCCTAAGTGATTTTTGCTGATGCTGATATTTTCATCAATGGTGTAAAAGACATTATTTGCACCAAAAGCTTTGTGAGTTTGGAATCTGTCTTTGGGGTGCAAGTCCCTTGATTTATGTGATAGCATCTTCCCTCACTCCTAGCATTTTCAACAACACCCTTTAAGTTGAACAAGAGGCCATGACAAGAAATGGTGAATACATATGCAAGTGGGTTTATAGATACCCAACTCGATACAGGGTCAACGCCAAAATATAAATGAGGGTGGGTTTATGTATACCCAGTTCTAATATAACTGTGAGTCAGTTTATGGATACCAAGCTCAAATAGGTTGGCCCTCGTGAAGATACAACAACGAGTGGGTTTATGGATACCCAACGCAAAGTAGGGTTGGCCCTATGCACAACATTGTCCCTGAACTGGAACAAGAAGTCTTGGAGAGTAGGCATTACATCACAATTTTTCCCTTCAATGCTGAATGCAGGCTACATAGTGAAGATACAACCCCCCTTGAATGCGATATCTCCAACACCAACATGGTTCCACAACCTGGTGAAGGTGGCCTCTTGCAGAGGTATAGGAGAAGGATCTATTGAAGCATGCTGATTGGTTGGAGGTACAAAAAATGGCACATGTATTTGATTGCGAAGCTACGGAGTATAATACATTAAAAAAGGATACCATCATAGTATGGAAGGAAGAGATCCACTGAAATATGCTGAGAATCATTCGTAGGTCATTTTCATAAAGCGACAGTGGAAACTGTCCAAGCGAACTGTGAATACGAACTATTGGAAGAATCATTAGACAATATATTGGAATATGGGCCTATGTACTTGACCCACAAAACCTAAAATGAAAAGTTGATGAGGTCATACCTTGATCGAGGGTTTGGGACATTAGATCAAATCCAAATGTTGAGTGCATGACTAGATGTGCATTGTGAACTATTAGCAATATCGTATAGGAGATCCTAGTCAGGAACTGTTACTCCTAAGTTCTTCAATCCCTTGAAGACAAGCCAAGGAAGATTTGCAAACACTATTGTATAGGAGATCCTAGTCAGAAACTGTTACTCCTAAGTTCTTCAATCCCTTGAAGACAAGCCAAGGAAGATTTGCAGACACAACTCTGTGTGTGACAGATATTGCATATAGTGTTCTTCTATGTAATATTTTCCCACATATAAGTAGCCCCATTGAATAGAGCAAAAGGCTATTTTGAGGTCATTAAATTCAATAAAGGAGAAGGCTTCGTAAAGTCTTCAAATAATACCTATATATTTTCTAGCCAAAAATTTGTGGATCACCTGTAGAAAAATCAGATTTGAAAACCTTGGTTCTGTAGTCACAAAAATGTGATGCCACCAGAAACAATTATCGATCTATTGCCGAAAAGAGATTTGGAAACCCTAGTTTTGCAGTGACAGAAAAGTGATGCTATTAGGGAAAAGTCTCCAAAACAACAACTAAAAAATGCTTAAATAAATCAGTAAGTAAACCCTAATGTACGATGCACCGATATGTGGACAAAATCTCAGTAATTAGTGTAGAAGACATGCATAGACAACCCTAATAAAACACCTTTCTAACCAAAAAAACACAATTAAACAACTCTGATATTCTTCCTCCTGTTAGGGTTTCTTCCACATGCCAAGTTTGATCACATAAATACCGGCATGAACAGACAAGAAAAAACCCTAAAAACAACAATGAAATAAATAGGGAGTGTTCACACCCACTTGAATACCATGTTGAGATCACAAACAAAGATATAGGGGATCGAATGGAACCAAAATGCCAACCCAAAAACTTGTTGAGAATTATAGCTTGGACATGATTAGTTTGAGATATTTTCAGAAAAGTTATTTTTGAAATGTACTTCTATTTTTGAAAAATGATTCTATTTTTGAAAAGTAACTTCTATTTTGTAGCTAAAACTATACATACAAGTCAAGATAGAGAGTTAAGATACACACAAGAGAACACTTGAGAAGTTGAGCAAATTGAGCGATAGAGAGATGGAGAGAGAGCAGGCATCCATGAAAGAGGCATTTCCAGGTAGCATGTAGTCATGTACAAGGATCCACACAGTTGAATAGAGTTTCATATAGGCATATGGATCTGCACGGTCGTACTGATAGGTCTGTACAGACTGTCCTGCAGGGCATACAACAATTTTCTGTTGTTTCTGGTTTTTTCCAGCAGCTGTACCATCCAGTGAGGCTGTAAAAACTAAAGTTTGAGGTATTTTTTGGTATCGAGTGCAGTGCTGTTTTTTTGGGTAGCTTGTGGAGGTCTCCTTGTAAGTTTTTTGAAGGAATGAAAAGCTAATTTTAGGGAGTAATTACTGTTGTATGTGTGAAATTAATTTTTATGCTTCTGCTATTTAATTTAGAGCTATTGTGTGATCAATGCTATTGTATGAAATTTATTTCTGCAATAATTAAATTCAACGGTCTACTTGTTAGATTGAGATCATAAGGAATTTTCACATGGTATCAAAGAATATTTTTTTGATTGAGATTCTCTAGGATTTGTAGCGGTAAATCAATTGCAGGGAAGAAGGTCTAGCAGTGAGACGGTTTCAAAACTAATTTTCAGATTTGGGAGCTTGTGTACTAAATCTAAGAAATGACATCATATAGCCTTAGGTTTGAGTACATATTGGATGGTGCCTCTAATTTTTTATTATAGAAGGTGAGGGTTACACTCTTACTGGAAGATAATGATGTTTGGGATATTGTCAAGAACTTTGCTACTCCACCTATAGATCTGCAGGAGTTGGTAGCTCACAACAAGAGGGTTGTGAAGCCCAAGCAAATGATCTTGGATGCCATAAAGGATCATTTGATACCTCATGTATCCGAGAAGAAGATAGTGAAGGAGATGTTCAATGCCTTGGGTAGTCTCTACCAAAGTCAGAACATAAACATGAAGATGATATTGCGGAACAAACTCAGATCCATAGTGATAAATAGATCAGACACAATCACCAATTACCTTACGAAGATCACATAGATTCGTGATCAATTTGCAACAGTTGGGGAAAAGGTTGAAGATGTAGAGCTAGTGAACATGGCATTGAATGGATTCCCAACTTCATGGAACCGTTTGTCAAAGGTATTTGCGCTTGGGAAAACCTTCTTGACTTTGAGAGGCTTTAGGATGATTGTATTCAAGAGGAGACTTGGATGGAGTCAAAGGCCGACATGAAGGATGGTGAAGAGAACCTAGCTCTATTTGGTTAGTCAAATATGGGTAGAGGTAAATGACCTAGCAAGGGTAAGGGAAAGAGTGAGGAGTCAACCTCATAGCCAGGAAATAAGGACTCAAGTAAAATCAAGTGCTTTAGTTGTCATAAGCACGATCATTATGCATCACAGTGTCCAGATAAGAAGGGTAAAGGGAAACAACAACATAAGCATGTAGCAACCTCTATAGAAATTTTGATGAACGATTTTGCTACAAAGTTTGAGAGGGATTTCTCGTTGGTACCTTGTCTTTATACTAGCATGATTTCTAGGAATGTGTGGTATGTGGACAATAGGGCATCTTGACATATGACATCAAATCAACAATTTTCTAGTCTGAAGAAGCAGGATTCAGGAGGACAGGTTGAGCTTGGTGATGATGCCAAATACCCTGTAATAGGAGTTGGTACTATTCCCTTCCAGCTCGAGTTAGGTAATTCTTTAGATTTTGATGATGTCTTGTTTGTTCCAGGTCCCAGGAAGAATTTGCTTTCAATTTTTGTCATGGAAGATAAGGGATTTGCAATTGAGTTCAAGAACTAGCAAGTCCTCATTAGATTGAAGGATTCTAGCCCAGATACAACTCAAGTAATAGGGGTTAGAGAAGGTTAATTGTACAGGTTGCAAGGTGAACTTGTTCGAGCTCTAGTGCATAACAATGAAAACTTGTGTGAGTTGTGGCATAAGAGGATGGGGCACCTGCACCACGGGGTGTTGCCTATTCTGAGGGAGATAGTCACATGTCTTCCAGAGTTCAGTATTGAGAAACATGGTGTATGTAGAGGGTGAACGCTTGAAAATCATGCAAAGGTTTCTTTCCCAAGTAGAAAACATAGGTCTATGGAGATTCTATACCTAGTGACAAAGGATGAGGAGCAAAAAGCTTCGAAGGTTGAGCTAGGATTACTAGTGATTTCCAGAGCAGTACAACATATTTTAGGTAGAGAAGGGGGGACAATATCCCCTTGCACTTCTGTCAAGAGACCTCGATGGTTTAGTCAGACATTAAGGGATGATGAGGAGCATGTTGAGACTCCTAGGAGCACATTTAGAGAGAGTAGACCTTCAAAGAAGTTTCCAGACTGTATGGCATTGATGAGAAACATTCTAGATTGTGAGCCTTACAATTTTTAAGAGACAACATACCAACAGGTATGGCGGGATGCCATTGTGGAGGAGTACATCTCCATCATGAAGAATGATGTTTGGGACATAGTGCCAAGACCGAAGGGGAAGTCAATTGTGAGTTCCAGGTGGTTCTACAAGATCAAGCATGATGTATATGGTACCTTTGAGAAGTTCAAAGTGAGGTTTGTGGTGAGAGGGTTCTCCCAGAGAGAGGGAGTGGACTAGGAGGAGGCATTTTCTCTAGTCGCCAGGTACATTTCCATTAGAGCAGTTATGTCCTTGGCTTCATTTATGGGATGGAGGATACATTAGATGGATGCGAAGATAACTTTCCTTAATGAGATCATTGAGGAAGAAGTGTACATAGAGCATCCTCAGGGCTTTGAGGTATGGGAAGGAGTCCCATGTGTGTAGGATTAGAAAATTATTGTATGGACTCAAGAAAACATTGAGAGCATGGTATTCTAGGATCGATGGTTATCTGCAGAGTATGGGGTTCACCAAAAGTGAAGCAAATCCTAACTTATATTATATATTGTTTAAAGTGATCTGCTCATTTAGGTGTTGTATGTAGATGACTTGTTTCTAACAGGTACAAAGAAGCTCATTTCAGAGTGAAAAGAAGACATGGCAACTGAGTTCGAGATGAAGGACATCGACATGATGCATTAATTCTTGGGATTGAAGGTTTGGTAGAGACCAGGGGAGATTTTCCTTAGGCAAGGTAAGTATGCAGTTCAGATCCTAAGAGGTTTTAGATGGAGTATTGCAAACCTATGGCCACACCCATGTTCACTAATCTGAAGAAGGTGACAAATTCAGATTTAGAGTTGGTGGATCCCACGTTGTATAATCCACTGATAGGTTCTTTGATGTATTTGGTCAACACCAAGCCAAACATATGTTTTGTAGTGAGCACCTTGAGTTAGTTCATGGTGGAGCCAAGGTAAGAGCATTGGGTAGCAACAAAACATGTGCTCAAGTGTTTGAGGGGCATAGTGGAGTATGGATTGGGATATCTTGGAGATGGTGAAGTGAAGTTGTAGGGGTATAAAGACTTAGATTGGGCAGGTAGTGCAACAAACAGGTAGAGCACCTCAGGGTGTTACTTTAGCTTGAGATCAATGATGATATCTTGGTTCAACGGGGAGTAGACTTTTGTGGCTCTTAGCTCAACAAAGGTAGAATACATGGCAACTAGTAGTGTTAGTTGTGAGGCCATCTGGATTTGCAAGTTACTCACAGGATTGTTTGATCAAGAGTTGGATCCCACAATCATTCATTGTGATAATCAAAGTTGTATCAAACCCTCTGAGAATCCAATGTTTGATGACAGGTCCAAACGTATAGAGATCAGATATTACTTCGTATGAGACGGGGTTCAAAAGCCAGTATATTCCCACGGATCAGCAGGTAGCTGATATTTTGACCAAGCCCTTGGAAAAAGGGAAGTTTGAGGCATTCAAAGACAAATTTGGATTGGTGAAAAATTCCTTCCTCGCTAAGAGGGAGAGTTGAGAATTTAGCTCAGACAAGAATTTGTTCAAGATATTTTTGGAGAAGTTATTTTCCAAAAGTAATTTTATTTTTGAAAAGTGATTCTATTTTCAAAAAGTATCTTTTATTTTGTAATTCACTTTAGTTGAAAAGTGAGTTTTATTTTTAGCAGTTGAGTCCAAAAAGTGTATTTCATGCATGGATGACTTAGAATAGGAGTAATAGGGTTTTGGTCTCAACTAAAACTATAAAGATAAGTTAAGATATAGAGTTAAGACACACACAAGATAACACTTGAGTAGATTGAGTGACAGAGAGAGGGAGAGAGAGAGAGCAGGCACCTAGGAAAGACGCATTTCCATGCAACATGCAATCCCAAAGTTTTGTAAAGGCGTATGGACAATACTGTATGGTCGTATGGATAGGTTCGTACAATGGTATGGAGTCATATAGATTGTCCTGCAGTCCGTACAATAGTTTTCTATTGTTTTTGTTTTTTTCCATAACTTCCAGTCAAGTTGTAAAAAATCAAGTTTGAGGTGTTTTTGGTATCTGTGTAGTGTTGTTTTTTTTGGGAAGCTTGTGGAGGTTTCCTTGTAAGTTTTTTGAAGGAATGAAAAGATAATTTGAAGGAATAATTACTGGTGTATGTGTGAAATTAATTTTTATGCTTCCACTATTTGATTTCCAACGATTGCATGATTAATACTATGGTATGAATTTTATTTATGCAATAATTGAATTCAACAATCTACTTGTTTGATTGAGATCATAAGGACTTTAGTCACCTAGGGCTTGGGAATTTTCACAAAACCTGCAGTAAAAAGAGACACTAAGGAAGTGTGCTAGGAATGAACCAAAAGTGTGCTAGAGAGAGAAATATTCCCAAGCACGAGTGCTATATATGAGACACACAAATGCACATAAAAGATAAAATATGCCAACCACAATAGAAGGTCAAAGATGTATTGCTTGTAGGCTTAAAATACTTTTTATTAGAGAGCTTTACTTCAATGATAAAGAAAGATGATTTAAAATTGATGTTTGAGTTGTGTATTTATACACAATTCAATTATGGTGTATTCCCAAGTGGGGTTATGTTGATATTATGGTAGCTTCGGGAGGTATGAACCTTTATTGTGACCTATGACGAGATTAGAATATTCTGGAAGGAAGCAAAGAAGTAAAGGAAACCCTAGACGAGATGTCGGTTGCAGAAATATAATTAATGTGAATTAATTAGTACCCAGAAGGAGAATTCGGCCCCAATAAGTCTTCCAGACCACTATAAATACAGGGTGCCAGTTCTCATTATTCACACTTCTCAGAATTGCAGAGAGCATTTTTTGCGCACTGCAGTTGGCAGTTTTGTGCGCAAGTTTCTGGGGAAGGTGTTGCACCAGTTTTTGGGTGGGCCTATCTGATCAGCTTGGTTTCTATTCTTTCTTGGTGCATTAGCCTTGCTTGGATATTGATTGCTACCAATATTCTTCTCTGTCAAGGTCAAGGTGCTCGGAGGGTGGCTTCGGCCTATGATTGGGTGACAAGGGTATTGTCAATGGTAAAACGAGCACAATCTTTCATATTCTAACATGTTATGGGCCCACACCTCTTTCATTCAGTCTAAACGCTGGAAGGAAGAATAGCCGCTAGGGTATTGAGATCGCTGAGGAACTACCGCTAGGGTTACTAGCAGGAGCAACTTCTAAAGACACTACCGCTAGGGTTACTAGCAGAAGCAGTTGCAGAAACCCTAACCTCAAATCCGACACCTTGCGATTGAGAATCTCGCTCAAAAAGAAGATATTAAGATGCACACTAACTCAACACACCTTTTGGCTCTCTCAGAAGACAAAAATGACAAAGTTGAAGTTTTGGATCAAGGCATGACCAGTTACCAGTCAACCGAAGACATGTGTGAAACAATCAGTCTTTTACACTACTCAGCACTTATCAGAATGATTGAAGATGACATGTGGATAATCGATAGCGGAGCTTCTAGGCACATGACAGGAGATCAAGCCAAACTCTCAAATCTAAATGAGAAGAAGACCTCGTTCAAGGTAGAGATTGGAGAGAAAACCACTTACCCTGTGGACGGATTTGGACAAGCCGCCATCAAAATGAAAATAGGTAATTATGTTCACTTAAACAATGTTTTATATGTACCTGGTTTAGAAAAGAATCTTGTATCAATATCTTGCCTAGAAGACAAGGGAAACATAATAGCTTTCGTGGATGGAAAAGTGTTATCGTGGCATAAAGACTCCAGCATAGAGAATGCTAGGGTTATCAGAAGCCGAGAAGGAAATTTGTACAGATTACTAGAACAAAATGAAGAATCTCTTGTACATGACGAAGTCAACCCTAATGAACTTTGGCACGGAAGCTACGCTCACATTAATTATCAAGAATTACCCTTTCTCAAAAGAATGGTTGAAGGAATACCTGAGTTACAGTCTACACATGAAGGAATTTTCAAAGGATGTGCTCTTGGGAAGAATATCAAGAAACCATTCCCAAGAAGCAATAACAGATCTAAGGAGATTCTAGATCTAATACACTCATATGTTTGCGGTCTGATGCCAGTAAAATCTCTAGGAGGATCTTCTTACTACGTAATCTTCATAGATGACTATTCAAGAAAAACTTGGCTATACCTATTGAAGACAAAAGACGAAGTATTCAACAAGTTTCAAGAATTCAAAGCAGAGATAGAAAACCTCACGAACAAGAAGATCAAGACATTAAGAACAGATAATGGAGGAGAATACACCTCGAAGGAATTCGTTGCATTCTGCAAATCGGTAGGGATTAGGAGGGAGATGACTGTTCCTCATAATCCTCAACAAAATGGTGTAGCAGAAAGAAAGAATAGATCTATTGAAGAAACCATAAAAGCCTTACTGAATGATCAAGGTCTGTCCATGTTCTTATGGGGAGAAACAACAATGACAACAATATATGTGCAGAACAAAAGTCCTCATCATATATTGAAGAACATGACACCAGAAGAATCTTTCTCAGGTAAGAAACCTAATGTGGAAAATCTAATAATATTTGGATGTCCTGTTTACTCCCACATTCCCAAGGACAAGAGGAATAAACTAGAACCTCCAGGAAAGAAAGGGATATTCGTGGGATATAGTGATTCATCCAAGGCTTACAAAATATATATTTCAGAACAACACAAGATCGAGGTCAGCAGAGATGTAACGTTCAATGAAAGGATGGCCTTAAGGAAATCCATCGAAGAAAATATAGAAGAAGAAGAGATTGAAGAACTTAACGAAGAAAGCACAGAAAACATAAATGACGAAAAGGAACTACCTGATCCTATGGAGCCATGTGAAAACATTGATTCAGATATCGTACCTAAGACTAAGAAAAGACCAACTTGGCTTGAAGCTACCTTACAAGACTTATAAATGCTCAAGGTTCCAGAAGGAACATTCAGAAAGAGTAAAAGACCTAAAAGATTCTCAAGTTATGCATCATACATGACAAAGCTTTTAGATGAAGAACCTACCACATTTGAAGAAGCAGTTCAAAAGGAACAATGGAAAGAAGCTATGACGGAAGAGAATCAATCCATTATGAAAAATGAGGTATGGGAAATCGTACCAAGACCTAAAGAAAAATCGGTGGTAACTTCAAAATGGGTGTACAAGATCAAACATGCAGCAGATAGAAGCGTGGATAAATACAAGGCAAGATTTGTAGCTAGAGGGTTCTCCCAAAAGGAGGGAGAAGATTATGACGAAATGTTTGCTCCGGTGGCTAGATATATTTCCATCAGAGCTATCATATCTCTTGCCGCTTCCATGGGATGGAACTTATATCAAATGGATGTAAAGACATCTTTCCTCAATGGAGATATTGAAGAAGAAGTATATATTGAACAACCTCAAGGGTTTGAGGTACATTCCAGAGATACTCATGTTTGCAGATTGAAGAAAGATCTATATGGAATCAAGCAAGCCCCAAGGGCTTGGTATGCCAGAATGGATAGATATCTAACAAGACTTGGTTTCTCCAAGAGTCATGCAGATCCAAACCTTTATTACAAAGTCGTGGACAATGCACCTGTGATTCTACTATTATATGTTGACGATCTATTCATAACAGGTGAAGAATCTCTGATTATCTAGTGCAAGAGGGAATTAGCTTTTGAATTTGATATGAAAGATCTAGGTCTCATGCACTATTACTTGGGACTAGAAGTATGGCAGAAGCATGGTGAAGTATTCCTTGGACAAGGAAAGTACACAATAAAGATTCTTCAGAAATTTGGAATGATGGATTGTAAGTCCATGGACACTTCTATGAATGCGGATATAAGAAAAGTGAAAGTTCCAGATTCTGATCCAGTAGATCCATCTCTATATCGAAAACTAATTGGGTCATTGATGTATTTGGTAAATACTTGACCAGACATTTTCTTTGCTGTAAATACACTAAGCCAGTTCTAGGTGGAACCGAGACAAGAGCATTGGATAGCTGCAAAGCATGTATTAATATATATTCGTGGAACAATACACTATGGTTTGAGATATACCGCATCCAACAATATACAACTTCATGGATTCACAGACTTAGATTGGGTAGGAAGTGCATAAGACAGAAAGAACACTTCAGGTATGTGTTTCAGCTTGGGCTCCGCTACGATATCTTGGGGAAGCAGGAAATAGAAGTCTGTCGCACTCAGCACAACATAAGCAGAGTATATGGAAGCATGTGAAGCATGCACTGAAGCAATATGGTTAAGGAAGTTAATCTATGATTTATTTGATCAGATTCTAGAATCGACCATAATATATTGTGATAATCAGAGTTGTATAAGATTATCAGAACAACCCGTGTTTCATGAAAGGTCGAAACACCTTGAGATCAAATACTACTTTATTCGAGATAAAGTCCAAGAAGGAGAGGTAAAACTCGAGTATATCCCCATTGACGAGTAGACAACAAACATTCTGACAAAACCTCTATCCAGAATAAATTTTGCATATTTCCGAGAGAAGATGGGGATCGCGGAAATAACTCCCTTAGCTGAAAGGGAAGACTCTCCAGGTTAGGAGGGAGCACTAAAATATTATTGAAACATTTATCTTTGTGATTTAAAAATAGTCCAAATTGGACAGATTCTTTCCTGTTCGAAAAGTGGATTGAGATTTCTGACGGACAACAATTTCCCATTGTGGTTAACATGGGAAATGGTCTAAATTGTTGATGTATCATAGACAACAACTTCCCATTGTGGTTAACATGGGGAGTGGTCTAGGGAAGTCTCTCTTCTTGAGGGTTACTTAAGAAGACTGGCCCACCTCGCCGGACAACGATTTCTCATTGTGGTTAATGTGAGGAATGGTCCGTTTTGGAGGTTGATGCAGGACAATCTTTTCCTCTTGTGGTTAACAGAGGAAATGGTCCGGACAGTCATTCCTTAGGGTTTATACATTCTCTCCAGGGTGCACTTTGATTAGTGTAGGAGGAATGGCCCAGGGTGGGGAATGGTCCAGGCTCAACAATCAGAGACATGCATTCCTTAAGGTTTATACATTCTCTCCAGGGTGCACTTTGATTAGTGTAGGAAGAATGGCCCAGGGTGGGGAATGGTCCAGGTTCAGAAGACGTGACAATTATTCTTCCTTGTTTGAGAAGAATAGTCCGGATATCTCATTGTTCTACTCTGAGGGAAGATATTCTTTCATATCTCACAGACGTGAGTGAAAGATTGGCCCGGATGATTCAGTTTATTTTAACAATATTTTTCTGTGCAGGTTGGCATCAAATGATTGTTATGGAGACTGCTTATCTCCAGACAATAGAGATATACTACTGTGGTGGATTTGTTCCACTGTTTGTGACTATGTGTCACGGTTTGAGTA
>JZKD02S1876128.1:26811-56474 GCA_000966675.3 Picea glauca | reverse complement strand
GATTATTTCTCATATATTGTGCATGGTGTATTGTGGTGTATTGGTGTAACTCTTATACTATTTTTCATTGCTCATTGGATATAATTGAATGGTTTAAGTATAAGTTTAAAAATGTCTTTAAATTGTACTTGATACTGATTCACCCCCCTCTCAGTATCAACAACAACATAAATTCACGTATGCTAACACATGCGAGGATATCTTCGTCAAATGGTTGGAGTATGAGAAAACTCATCCACTCAAGTGAGATCATTTGATGACTCTTTGAATACTGATAGAAGAAAGTGCCATGTGGTGAGTTTTTTTTTACTTAGATACACTCTTAATAGTTAATTTTATTTAATAATATGTAATAAATAGGAGTATTGACCTATTAGCAAAACGTCGAAGGTTGTTGCAGAGACCCTCATTTTCAGATTTGTAAAGAACTATTTTGGAGCTACCTTAATTGAGAAGTCTTGTTTAGGACCATAGACAAGTTTGTGGTTTTCATCAAAAGTGTGTATGATGGAATGTGAAGAAGATTTTTTTATGATTTCATCTCATGAATGGATGTTGTGACGAGTAAGAGCTTCTAAATCTGTTGATAAGTTATCTGATTCAATGTTTTTATAGTTCTTGTCTTTAATGATGAAAATTAAATCGTTGTGTTAATATGTGATTGATGATTAGAATTAAAGAAACTATTTTTCTTACCATCGTTTATGGCATGTATGTTTTCTTCTGATAAATTGTATCTCAGTCAATAATTGGAACACCAATAGGTTAATATATTAGTACTAGGCATGTGGTAGAGAAGCATTTCTTGCATGCTAGAGTGAAAGGGTTATCCCAAGCTCAGCCTTCTCCAGTACTTAAGTTTTCCCCTTGTTACCCAGTTGGTTTATACTGGTTTTTATCTTGTATCAGTCCCACCTATAAGAGAAAATACAAAAAGAGAACATTTGAACTAAAGGAGAAGCTTTCACTAGAAAATGTAAATCCCATCGATTATTTGGCTGGATCGCAAGATCTAGAGAACCATTCCACCATTAAATGTTGCAAAGTTTAATTGGGCCCCGATGGTGGGTTTGGTTCTTGTTGTTCAGTCAAAGGGATTTAGGAATCCTCAACACAGTGTTTATACATGTTCCCAAGGAAAAGAGAATGAAATTGGAACAATCGGGAAATAAGGGCACATTCATTGTATACAGTGAGACTTTGAAGGACTATAGAATTTACATTCCAGGGCAGAGACAAATCGAGATCATCCGGGATGTAACATTTGACAAATATGAAGCCTTCAGAAGATCAAGGGAATCTCACATATATGAGGACCAAATAGAGCAAGAGGTTCCCAAAGATGAAATCATGGTAGACTCTACACCTAAAGAAACCATCCCAGAAGTTCAGAATGATATGGTTAGTCAGAAATACATGTATATCTACCTGAAGAAGTTGAGGCTACCAGGAAGAGACCAACTTGGCTTCGGAACACCTTGCAAGAAGCTGAAGAACATCCAGTTCCCAAAGGCTCCTTTAGAGAGAGAAATAGACCACATAAGTTTTCCATCTATGTGGCACTAAAGAGAAACATCATTGATTCAAAACCTTTCACTTTTGAAGAAGCTATTGAGAATCCAAAATGGAAGGATGCCATGATGGAGGAGTATAAGTCCATCATGAAGAATAATGTATGGGAGGTCATTCTGAGACCAAAAGGAAAGTCATTTGTGACTTCCAAATGGATCTACAATATCAATCATGCTACAGATGGTAGCATAGAGAAGTACAAGGCAAGGTTTGTGGCTAGAGGGTTCTCTCAAAAAGATGGATAAGACTATGACGAAAAATTTTCTCCTATAGAAAAATACAGTTCCATTAGATCAATAATTGTGATTGCTTCTGCAATGGGATGGAAATTACACCAGATGGACGTCAAGATTGCTTTCTTGAATGGTGTAATAGAGGAAGAAGTGTACATAGAACAACCACAAGGATTCTTTATCCATGGGAAGGAGTCCCATGTGTGCAGACTGAAGAAGGCCTTGTACGAGCTTAAGCAAGCACCCAGAGCATGGTATGCTAGGATAGATGGATATTTGATGAGCTTAGGATTTACCAAGAGTGAAGCAGATCCTAACATTTACGATAAGTTTTAGGATGGATGCCCATTGATATTGGTTCTATATGTAGATGACATGTTTCTAACAAGGGACAAGAAGCTCATTGATGGGTGTAAGAGGGAGCTTGCTTCAGAGTTCGAGATGAAGGATATATATTTGATGCATTACTTCTTGGGATTGGAAGTGTGGAAGAGATCACATTAGATTTTTCTTAACCAAGGAAAATATGTTGTTGAGATCCTGAATATATTCGGGATGATGGATGGCAAGTCCATGACCACACCCATGATGATAAATCTGAAGATCTTGAGTGACAAATCTTTAGATTTGGTGGATCCTACAATGTACAGACAATTGATTGGATCCTTGATGTACCTAGTTAACACCAGGCCAAACATATGCTTTGCAGTGAATACCTTGATTCAACACATGGTTGAACCTAGATAGATACATTGGATGGCAGAAAAACATATGTTGAGGTACCTTCATGGTACGACTAGATATGGATTGAGATATGTCTTAGGTGAAGATGTGAAGTTGCAGGGATAAACATATTTTGACTGGGCAGGGAGTGTAGTGGATCGAAAGAGTACTTCCTAATGTTTTTTTAGTCTGGGATCAAACATGATCTCATGGTTGAGAAGGAAGTACACATCAGTGGCACTCAGTACATCAAAAGTAGAGTATATTGCAGCAAGTGTGGCAAGCCATGAAGCAGTGTGGCTCCAGAAGTTGCTAGTTGGGATATTTGATCTAGAATTGGAGGTGTGTTGTTTCTTCTCATGCCAGCTAACCCCTATGGCCAAGGGTTCCTTGGATCATTCATGTGAGGTGACCGAGGGGGTAATGCACTATCAGACTTGCTGAGAGAAGAAACATCACAYGGATAATCGTAATACTATGGCGGAGGTTGTGTAACTCCATACAGTAGTTGTGTGCTACTTCAGTKGATTTGTTCCACTGGCGGAGGTTGTGTGACTCCGRAAAATATTTTTGTGCTACTTCRGGAGAAGTGTTCCACTGRCAGAGGTTGTGTGACTTCGGATAGTAGTTTTGTGCTACTTYRGTGGATGTGTTCCATTGGCGGAGGCTGTGTGACTCTGGACAGTAGTTGTGTGATACTTCRRTGGATGYGTTCCACTAGCGGAGGCTATGTGACTCTGGACAGTAGTTGTGTGCTACTAGAGTGGATTTGTTCCACTGGTAGTGACTGTGTGTCAATGGAAAATAGTTGTGTACTACTTGGAAACAATTGTGATATATTGGATGACATTGTAGAAGTTGTGTGCTACTAGCTTATTGTCATGGAGATTACCATATCATTTGGATGTAGTTGTGTGTACTATCGTTTGATTACAGATATTGTGCCTGGTGATTCGAACTATCAAATTCATTGTAGCAACGGTGTTCCTGCTAGTAGATTGCAGAGTATTCAGTGGACTACCAAATGGAGACATCATAAAATATGCCTCCCTAGCTAAGAGGGAGTGTTGATTGTTTGGTATTTGTAGGAGGATCTTTCCCTACTAGATGACCTTTCTTAGATGCAGAGAAGATTCTAGAAGAAAGAGATCCATTGATCAGATATTGAAATAGCCTAGAAGAGAATTTGGCCCAGAAGAATAAATTAATAATGAAAAGACAAATGTCTAGAGAAGAAGTCGTCCTAGTGTAGTGGCCAGGAAGACTATAAATAGAGGATGTCTTGGTTCATTTTTTCACTCACTCACACTCTCCCAGCTAAACAGAATAAGGGCATAAGTTTGGAGGAGGTGATGCAGTAGTTGCAACTGCACAGTTTATTATTTCTCAGTCTTTTGGTATCTCTCTCTTGTGCATTATTCCTTAAGGAGGTGCACTACCTTTGTATGGTGTTATTGTTGTAGTTGGGGTAGTATTTCTGGTTAAGCTAGCACTTGTGTTAGGGTTTATCTAATTGGACTTGATTTCTGAACGGAATTTGTCTAAGAAAGGTTGTTGGGTTTTTTCCCCATTTGGGGTTTTCCCAGGATAAATATCATGTTCTTTTTCTATCTCTTGCTTATGTTGCTACTGCTTAGTACATGATATATATGTTAATGGTAATTAAGTAAAAGAACACTAGTAACATTAATGCTTTGTAAATAAGGAAACTCCAACACGAGGAACCAGAAATAGAGATGGGGGAGATACATGAAGCAAGAGATGGCACTAATAAGGACATGCCAATTGAGTTCACAAGAATAAAACATAAATTGCAACGCTCCATTGACAAGACACAGTTTATCATGAAACACTATTTGGATGAGACACGTGAATGCTTATCCAGGGGATAGGTTGATCTTAAAATAGCACTGATAGCTATAGAACAAGGATAGGAGATCTTGGTTACCACATTAGAAGCAGGGCAGGACAAGATTGCACATCTTCTCATGCAAATGGTACATGACAGGGAACCACAGAACAATGAAGGGAATAATGGGGCTAGTGGATCTCAAGGAGGAGAAAGGTATCATGCAAAGACTGGTCATCGAGTCCTCACTTAGGGGAAAAGCATGTTTGGGGGTGCAACCAAAAGGGGACAAATGAGAAACAAGATAACGCCTATGCCTTACATGCCATGTTTCTTAGACACACAGTAGCATGATGCTAATGTTTCAGGGTGTGTGGAGGTAGAAGACAAATTTGAAGGGTATGAGAGGGAATATGCATYCTTGAGTGCAKAATTTAGGAGATAGGTTTCATTGAGAGAGTATTGTGGGATTAAATACAAAGGAAGGCCTAGATATTTTCAAAGGGGTAATAATGATCTGGGGCATGAGGCAAGAAAAATGGAGATTCCCACATTTTATGGATCAACCAAATCTTCTACAAATGTGTGGGTACATAAATTGGATACTTACTTTTAGTTAAACCACCTGATGGATATGGATGCCATCAAAGTTTTCACCTAGTACTTGGAAGGCAAGGCCCATGAGTGGTGGTACCATGGGATGACTACTTTGGGACATGCACACATTACTTCATATACATATTTCACGGAAAGGCCCATAGATAGGTTTGATCAAGGGGATCCAAAATGTCAATTTCGTGAGCTCACCCAACTTAAACAAACAAGCACAATTGAAGTAGTAATTGAAGAGTTTCAAAGGCTAGTAGTCATGGTTTCAAACATGTCAAAATCCAGATTGATGATGCTCTTTTCTGAAGGATTGACAGATCCCTTGCGTTAATGGTGTTAAAATTTTGGTATTCTCATTTAACCATAGACAATGTCACATCATTGTCACCCAACAGTAGGCATTCACTATGTCACCCCCGAGCACACTAACCTTTTCTTAGATAGAATGATTCCAGAAAGCCCACACTAGAACCAACAGATAAAACCTAATTAGAAACACCATTGTTGCAGCAACAACACAATACCAAGAGAACATACATCTACTAATATAAGTGTACCTTTACCAAGAGAAGCACACAAGAGAGATACCAGAAAGACTGAGATTACACCACGGAAACTATTGCACCACCCTCTCTAGACTTGTACCTCCTTCTGCTGCAACTGCAACTACTGCTCCTCAAACTTGTGCCCTCCTTCTGTTGAGTGAGTGTGTGTAAGTGTAAAAATGAGCTAAGGTGTCACCTTATTTATACTTATTCTACCAGTGAACTTTACCCACAAGGCCGACCTATCTTTTCTGGAAAATATAATTTACTTTGACTTTTTCTGGAAAGGGAGACTTCTCTTTCTAGGGTTTTCTATTTTTTTATTATTATTCTCCTTAGGCTGACTTATCTTCTAGGGTTTCCACACATCTGTTTAATGTTTCTATTACTTGCGGAATATTCTATTCTAAGTACAAAGGTTACACTTGGATGTTAATACCTCCCACAGCTACCAAAACATCAACACTCCCTCTTAGTTAGGGAGGTATTAACTAAGATGTTATTCATGTAATGGTCTCAAACACATCCATCCATCTCATATGGTATTGCAAACTAATATATAGGTAGCATAACCATAACCACACAAGCTATCTCATGATCAAACATATCATGTCACAAGTAGCATGGCCAAACAGGCCATCTCATGATCAAACAAATCATGTAACAAGTAACATCGTCATAGACACACATGCTCTATCATAGTCACACAGATAGACTATATGATGGTCATTTCATAGTCATGCATCTGGGGTCTCATTATCCTTTCGATATTTATGTCATCATGGGGCTTCAACTCGCCATCTCACACAAAATCTGGCATCTAGTTCATACAGAACTAGTAACTCACCAGTTCACACAAAATCTAGCATCTAGTTCGTACAAAGCTAGTAACATGTGTATCAGACTATTTCATTGGAGTAGCTATGTGTACCAAAATATTTCACTATAGTAGCAATATCTCAGCGTACCAGACTATTTCACTGGAGTAGCTATGCGTAACAGAATATTTCACAAGAGTAGCAATATCTCAGTGTACAAGACTATTTCACTGGAGTAGCAATATCTCAGCATACTAGACTATTTCACTGGAGTAGCTATGCGTACCATAATATTTCACTGGAGTAGCAATATCAAAGCGTACCAGACTATTTCATTGGAGTAGAAATATCTTAGTTTCACTGGAGTAGCTATGTGTACCAGAATATTTCACTGGAGAGGCAATATATCAACGTACCAAACTATTTCACTAAAGTAGCTATGCATACCAGACTATTTCACTAGAGTAGCAATATCTCAGCGTACTAGACTATTTCACTAGAATATCTATGCGTACTAGAATATTTCACTAGAGTAGAAATATACCATACTATTCCACTGGAGTACCTGTTGTTGATGCCTAAAAAAACACAACATGGGATCCCTTCCTGCAAATAAGTTGCAATGCATTTATACAAACATATTTTTAATACTAAATAGGTGGGACCCCTTTAGAACAATAATAAAAGCAAATGACTCATCTTGTTAATATCTCCAAGCTTCACCTATGACTGCATTACAAGAATAATTTCACAATTGGGAACAAAAGAAAAACTTTGGTTCTAATTGCAATTTATGGATTATTGGTTTGTAATTTGATTTGAAAAGAAATTTTTACGTCGTTAAACATTATTTCCCTTGTTACATCTAGAATTTAACACTAAGCGCAAATTGCATGAAAACTTATGTTATATTTGGACAATGGGTCATCATATGGTATGGAATTTCTTTGGCAAATTATATATGTTGTCGATTCTTGTGTTGGTTTTGGACTCAACTTTTGATATTGGAAGTTCATATAGTAAATTTTTCCAAATAGTTGACATATGTGTAAAGGGTTGATGGAAGCTAGCGCGCTTCACTATGTTGTGGTTGATGACATTTAATAATGGGATATGGGAAGTGACATGAATTTATTGCATGTCATTCTTACCCTATCCCGAGGATGCCACCATTACTATGTTTTTGGTATTTGTTGTGGGTGCTCTAGTAAATAGAAAATCCACCATTTTCGGTCCTCGGGGAAAAGGAGTTGTATTTTGTGATTTATTTAACATTACTCTTACAAGTATGCAACTTTTATCTCTTCATTCATTAAATTTAAACTCTGCTCGAGTTAAAATCATTTTGTTGGCTCTAGGATTTTTTATGCAAAATGTATTTGTTCTCCAAATTTTACAACATTTATTTTAAAACACTCTGGTTGTGAGAAATCACATTTCGATTTGGGTTTTCCTTGTTTTTCCTTTTGGGCATTTGAGAAACCTGAACCAGAAATATAGCTCAACTATGTGTTTCAGTTAGGGTAAAAAATTATGTTATTCCTGAAGAAAGTGTGGTATTTATGTTGTTGATACAAAGTCTATGGTGGATTGTTTTCTTTTTGGATGTGCAAAATGCAATTTGATCGTATTTTATTTCCTGTTGGAATAAAATTGATCTGAACCCGAAAAATAGTTTGGCATTCTACTCTTGTTGGATTATGATGCAAACCCCTCCTTCTCCCCTCGAGGTTGCTCGACCTCCTGGTCTAGGATCATTCAAAACAAGGAGTTGAATCGACTTTCGGGCATTTATTAGACCCCAATAAATCTACACAGGTCCCCTTTCCTTCGAAGTGCAGGTTTCGGCCGTCTTCTCTTCTTACTCGGTTCAATCCTTCTGATTCCAGAAATGAAAAGTTTTCCTGGGAGAAAATCTACGGTCCTCATCTCTCCTCACAACCAACGGCTACAATCCCCTCAAAATTTTGGCTTCGGCCGTTTTGACCTCAATTGTCGCCAATTCCTATGAACCCAAATTGGCGAATTCTTATTAAATGGGCTCTAGCTCCTCTTACCAACCCCTCTCAATGCAACCTCAGGCTATGACTGATTCTTAGCTCTAGGTGCTTCACAACTTCACGCTTCTCATTATCTGCACTTTGCTCTTCACGATTTTCCTGAAGTCTGAATACCTTGGATCAGATCAACGATTGTCAATGATCCACATCCAATGGTTGAGATCTTGTCCACGCTTTGCGATATTTTCTAAATGATTGACGTAGTTCTTCCGATTCGTGATTCGACGAATATTCTTATCTGCTACCACGTATCTATCCTTCGATCGATGGCTAGGATTCTTTCCTGACTTCGGACTTAGAAAAGTCAACATTCTCCCCTGCGTTCTTCCTCCTTTCCTTGGAGTGTGTGTGTGGATATTTTTCACGTACCCTTCTGGATCCAATGGTCCATATATTTTCTTCTCGCTTCGCGACTTCACAAAGTTCGCACTCTACTATTTGAAATTTTTCTGAAGCTCTTTCTCGTGAACCTCAGATCTGCTACTACGTATCTCCCTTGATGATGGACGGTCCCGAAAATCTTTGGAAC
This sequence comes from Picea glauca, assembly GCA_000966675.3. Classification (NCBI taxonomy): domain Eukaryota; kingdom Viridiplantae; phylum Streptophyta; class Pinopsida; order Pinales; family Pinaceae; genus Picea; species Picea glauca. Next base: position 47,536 of record JZKD02S1876128.1, on the reverse strand, counting down.
ACTGAGACTTTGTAAGTCTGCTCTCCTATGCACTCTAAAAATATGTAATACATGCACTTTACCTGACTCCAATGGATGTTGGTTCTTCGTGCATTCAAATCCAATGGCTGGGACTTGTTATTTTCCTCACGCGTTCCTCCTTCATCCTGGATCTTGATCTGATGGTCCAGATCTCTTCCTGCGGCCGATCTGACGGTTGTTGTTGCTCCTCCTCCTGAGCTTCTTAGTTCTCCCGCACTTAGGAATTTTCTAAGTGTTCAAAGATTTTGGTCTTTGAATATTCTCTTGCGAAACCGGTTGAAAGGGTCTCGATTCCGCTTTTCCTCCTGAGCTTTGAAAATGAAGATTGTCCTCAACTCTAGTGCACACTTTTCCTCTACGTGAAAACTTGCACTACTCCTCTTGAGCTTGTGAATCTTAGAAGAAGTTCACTTCTGAGCACACTTTTTGCATTGTCTCTCTTGAACTTTAAACCAGCTCGGAACTCTAAAGGGTCTCGGCCCTTCTTCTTCCTTCAAAGGACTTTTCCGGTGCCCCCTTGGAAATTCAACGCTCTTTTGAGCTTTCGAACTTGAATAAGTTCACTTCGATGCACTCCTTGCGCTTGAATGAGCATTTAGACAGCTACAGAATTTCAACACTTTGTCTAAGCATTGGCCTGGTGCACTCCTTTCACAGATCTTCCTCTTGAACCCTAAACTCTTTCAAGTTCAATAACGTACTCTTTGCGTTCACTCAATGCACACTTGCAGAGATCTCCTACAGAGTGTTCAGTAACTTTGTTTCCTTCGACTCCCCAACACTTCAAAAAGGTGTTGGTTCTGTGCACTCCTTGCACTTGCTCAAAACCCTCCTGGCAGAGCCTTTCCTTCAGAGTGTTCAACAACTCTGAAATATCTCTCTTGTCTGTCTACCAGAGTGTTCAGTAACTCGGGGGTGCCTTTTCCTTGACACTTCTCTCCTTGAACTCGAAACAGAGTTCTCCTTGTGCACCCTTGCACCTGTTTGATGCCCACCTAGAAGAGCTCTATCGAGTTCTCAGTGACTTTGTATCTTTGTGCTTTATCTGCACAGTTTCCCCTCTAAGGTATTCAACAACCTTGAGGTTTCCCCTTTTTTTTCTCACTCTGGTGCGCCCTCTTGGCATGTTATTTTCTAACTCCATAGAGTTAAGATGCACACTCCTTACGTTGGCTACAGAACTTCCAATGATTTGTTGTGCACTCCTTGCACAGCCTAAAGAACCCCGAATGATATTTCAAACTTAACTAAGATAGAGGAATCTATCTTCCTACTGTATATGAAACCTATCATGCATCTACAACATACATAAAAACACACAGATAATTCATCAGATATGCATAAACACACAGAAAGTCCTTATGCATGAAAAACTACGTTCTTTCTATTAAGATGAATGTTTGTACAAGCGTTTACAAAAAAAAATTGGACTGCTACAGAGTCTCGGCACTTTCTCTTCTCCTAACATCTTCAACTATCCTCTATGTTCAAACCCCTCATTTGGGTGTAAAATATTCCTACTTCTACCAGAAGGTTCCTAGGGTTCCCCCGACTACTCATATACTCGAGAAAAACTAACTGTTACTTGATTTATGTTACATTAAATATCTAGGAGTGAAACTCCCAGGTCATGCGTGATCATTTATCTCCCAATCATTTGATCTTCTTTAGTTTTTCAATCAGCTCCAAATATATTCCGCAGGAAACGCCATCCTTTCATATTCTGAAGTGATTCAAAAGCACGCTAGGGCGTTGAGTTGTCCCTCCATGTGTGCTTGCTGACAATTATCCTGCATCAAATTACATGGTTTGCTTACGTTTGGAACAAATGTTGGAAATTGTACTGTTGGCAAAGGTTTTTACAGTAAATAAGTTTTTTTTCGCTTAGATTCTATGATTTATTTTTAAAGTATTATCTTTCTCTATAAAGAAAATGGCAATGAAGATTTTGTATATTAACCTAGCCCGACCCATCCCTTGAAAGAATTGTAGTCCTCTCCATTTCATGAGTTATGAGGACATGTGTGTTGTAAATGTTGTCACCTTGGAAGTTTGCCAGGAAACTAATTTTGGGGAAGGAATTGTTATCATCTTGCTTATGGGATGCACTGCAAACCTCATGCCTATTTTGTTTTGTTACAGGCCTTGTTTCCCATTGAATTTGAACATGTAAATAATTTGAAGTCTTGTTTCTTGCCCCAATAGCCATAACATTGATTCGAAAACACAAAATTGTGGGCTCACTGTGTTATTTATCCATGAGGAATTTGGGTGACTTCTGAAGTTAGTATGAGTTGTTGATTATTAAACTCACATTGGGTTTTCAAGCCACTTTGGTTTCATTGTTAATGATTTGAGGTTATAGCGAAATTTTTNAATTTAGGAGATAGGTTTCATTGAGAGAGTATTGTGGGATTAAATACAAAGGAAGGCCTAGATATTTTCAAAGGGGTAATAATGATCTGGGGCATGAGGCAAGAAAAATGGAGATTCCCACATTTTATGGATCAACCAAATCTTCTACAAATGTGTGGGTACATAAATTGGATACTTACTTTTAGTTAAACCACCTGATGGATATGGATGCCATCAAAGTTTTCACCTAGTACTTGGAAGGCAAGGCCCATGAGTGGTGGTACCATGGGATGACTACTTTGGGACATGCACACATTACTTCATATACATATTTCACGGAAAGGCCCATAGATAGGTTTGATCAAGGGGATCCAAAATGTCAATTTCGTGAGCTCACCCAACTTAAACAAACAAGCACAATTGAAGTAGTAATTGAAGAGTTTCAAAGGCTAGTAGTCATGGTTTCAAACATGTCAAAATCCAGATTGATGATGCTCTTTTCTGAAGGATTGACAGATCCCTTGCGTTAATGGTGTTAAAATTTTGGTATTCTCATTTAACCATAGACAATGTCACATCATTGTCACCCAACAGTAGGCATTCACTATGTCACCCCCGAGCACACTAACCTTTTCTTAGATAGAATGATTCCAGAAAGCCCACACTAGAACCAACAGATAAAACCTAATTAGAAACACCATTGTTGCAGCAACAACACAATACCAAGAGAACATACATCTACTAATATAAGTGTACCTTTACCAAGAGAAGCACACAAGAGAGATACCAGAAAGACTGAGATTACACCACGGAAACTATTGCACCACCCTCTCTAGACTTGTACCTCCTTCTGCTGCAACTGCAACTACTGCTCCTCAAACTTGTGCCCTCCTTCTGTTGAGTGAGTGTGTGTAAGTGTAAAAATGAGCTAAGGTGTCACCTTATTTATACTTATTCTACCAGTGAACTTTACCCACAAGGCCGACCTATCTTTTCTGGAAAATATAATTTACTTTGACTTTTTCTGGAAAGGGAGACTTCTCTTTCTAGGGTTTTCTATTTTTTTATTATTATTCTCCTTAGGCTGACTTATCTTCTAGGGTTTCCACACATCTGTTTAATGTTTCTATTACTTGCGGAATATTCTATTCTAAGTACAAAGGTTACACTTGGATGTTAATACCTCCCACAGCTACCAAAACATCAACACTCCCTCTTAGTTAGGGAGGTATTAACTAAGATGTTATTCATGTAATGGTCTCAAACACATCCATCCATCTCATATGGTATTGCAAACTAATATATAGGTAGCATAACCATAACCACACAAGCTATCTCATGATCAAACATATCATGTCACAAGTAGCATGGCCAAACAGGCCATCTCATGATCAAACAAATCATGTAACAAGTAACATCGTCATAGACACACATGCTCTATCATAGTCACACAGATAGACTATATGATGGTCATTTCATAGTCATGCATCTGGGGTCTCATTATCCTTTCGATATTTATGTCATCATGGGGCTTCAACTCGCCATCTCACACAAAATCTGGCATCTAGTTCATACAGAACTAGTAACTCACCAGTTCACACAAAATCTAGCATCTAGTTCGTACAAAGCTAGTAACATGTGTATCAGACTATTTCATTGGAGTAGCTATGTGTACCAAAATATTTCACTATAGTAGCAATATCTCAGCGTACCAGACTATTTCACTGGAGTAGCTATGCGTAACAGAATATTTCACAAGAGTAGCAATATCTCAGTGTACAAGACTATTTCACTGGAGTAGCAATATCTCAGCATACTAGACTATTTCACTGGAGTAGCTATGCGTACCATAATATTTCACTGGAGTAGCAATATCAAAGCGTACCAGACTATTTCATTGGAGTAGAAATATCTTAGTTTCACTGGAGTAGCTATGTGTACCAGAATATTTCACTGGAGAGGCAATATATCAACGTACCAAACTATTTCACTAAAGTAGCTATGCATACCAGACTATTTCACTAGAGTAGCAATATCTCAGCGTACTAGACTATTTCACTAGAATATCTATGCGTACTAGAATATTTCACTAGAGTAGAAATATACCATACTATTCCACTGGAGTACCTGTTGTTGATGCCTAAAAAAACACAACATGGGATCCCTTCCTGCAAATAAGTTGCAATGCATTTATACAAACATATTTTTAATACTAAATAGGTGGGACCCCTTTAGAACAATAATAAAAGCAAATGACTCATCTTGTTAATATCTCCAAGCTTCACCTATGACTGCATTACAAGAATAATTTCACAATTGGGAACAAAAGAAAAACTTTGGTTCTAATTGCAATTTATGGATTATTGGTTTGTAATTTGATTTGAAAAGAAATTTTTACGTCGTTAAACATTATTTCCCTTGTTACATCTAGAATTTAACACTAAGCGCAAATTGCATGAAAACTTATGTTATATTTGGACAATGGGTCATCATATGGTATGGAATTTCTTTGGCAAATTATATATGTTGTCGATTCTTGTGTTGGTTTTGGACTCAACTTTTGATATTGGAAGTTCATATAGTAAATTTTTCCAAATAGTTGACATATGTGTAAAGGGTTGATGGAAGCTAGCGCGCTTCACTATGTTGTGGTTGATGACATTTAATAATGGGATATGGGAAGTGACATGAATTTATTGCATGTCATTCTTACCCTATCCCGAGGATGCCACCATTACTATGTTTTTGGTATTTGTTGTGGGTGCTCTAGTAAATAGAAAATCCACCATTTTCGGTCCTCGGGGAAAAGGAGTTGTATTTTGTGATTTATTTAACATTACTCTTACAAGTATGCAACTTTTATCTCTTCATTCATTAAATTTAAACTCTGCTCGAGTTAAAATCATTTTGTTGGCTCTAGGATTTTTTATGCAAAATGTATTTGTTCTCCAAATTTTACAACATTTATTTTAAAACACTCTGGTTGTGAGAAATCACATTTCGATTTGGGTTTTCCTTGTTTTTCCTTTTGGGCATTTGAGAAACCTGAACCAGAAATATAGCTCAACTATGTGTTTCAGTTAGGGTAAAAAATTATGTTATTCCTGAAGAAAGTGTGGTATTTATGTTGTTGATACAAAGTCTATGGTGGATTGTTTTCTTTTTGGATGTGCAAAATGCAATTTGATCGTATTTTATTTCCTGTTGGAATAAAATTGATCTGAACCCGAAAAATAGTTCGGCATTCTACTCTTGTTGGATTATGATGCAAACCCCTCCTTCTCCCCTCGAGGTTGCTCGACCTCCTAGTCTAGGATCATTCAAAACAAGGAGTTGAATCGACTTTTGGGCATTTATTAGACCCCAATAAATCTACACAGGTCCCCTTTCCTTCGAAGTGCAGGTTTCGGCTGTCTTCTCTTCTTACTTGGTTCAATCCTTCTGATTCTAGAAATGAAAATTTTTCCTGGGAGAAAATCTACGGTCCTCATCTCTCCTCACAACCAACGGCTACAATCCCTTCGAAATTTTGGCTTCGGCCGTTTTGACCTCAACTGTCGCCAATTCCTATGAACCCAAATTGGTGAATTCTTATGAAATGGGCTCTAGCTCCTCTTACCAACCCCTCTCAATGCAACCTCGGGTTATGACTGATTCTTAGCTCTAGGTGCTTCACAACTTCGTGCTTCGCATTATCTGCACTCTGCTCTTCACAATTTTCCTGAAGTCTGAATACACAAAATCCTTGGATCAGATCAACGGTTGTCAATGATCCACAGCCAACGGTTGAGATCTTGTCCGCGCTTTGCGATATTTTCTAAATGATCGACGTAGTTCTTCTGATTCATGATTCGACAAATATTCTTATCTGCTGCCACGTATCTATCCTTCGATCGATGGCTAGGATTCTTTCCTGACTTCGGACTTCGAAAAGTCAACATTCTCCCCTGCGTTCTTCCTCCTTTCCTTGGAGTGTGTGTGTGGATATTTTTCACGTACCCTTATGGATCCAATGGTCCATATATTTTCTTCTCGCTTCGCAACTTCACAAAGTTCGCACTCTATTATTTGAAATTTTTCTGAAGCTCTTTCTCGTGAACCTCAGATCTGCTACTACTTATCTCCCTTGACGATGGACGGTCCCAAAAATATTTGGAACACTGAGACTTCGTAAGTCTACTCTCCTATGCACTCTAAAAATATGTAATACGTGCACTTTACCTGACTCCAATGGATGTTGGTTCTTCGTGCATTCAGATCCAACGGCTGGGACTTGTTATTTTCCTCACACGTTCCTCCTTCATCCTGGATCTTGATCTGATGGTCCAGATCTCTTCCTGCGGCCGATCTGACGGTTGTTGTTGCTCCTCCTCCTGAGCTTCTTAGTTCTCCCGCACTTAGGAATTTTCTAAGTGTTCAAAGATTTTGGTCTTTGAATATTCTCTTGCGAAACCGGTTGAAAGGGTCTCGATTCCGCTTTTCCTCCTGAGCTTTGAAAATGAAGATTGTCCTCAACTCTAGTGCACACTTTTCCTCTACGTGAAAACTTGCACTACTCCTCTTGAGCTTGTGAATCTTAGAAGAAGTTCACTTCTGAGCACACTTTTTGCATTGTCTCTCTTGAACTTTAAACCAGCTCGGAACTCTAAAGGGTCTCGGCCCTTCTTCTTCCTTCAAAGGACTTTTCCGGTGCCCCCTTGGAAATTCAACGCTCTTTTGAGCTTTCGAACTTGAATAAGTTCACTTCGATGCACTCCTTGCGCTTGAATGAGCATTTAGACAGCTACAGAATTTCAACACTTTGTCTAAGCATTGGCCTGGTGCACTCCTTTCACAGATCTTCCTCTTGAACCCTAAACTCTTTCAAGTTCAATAACGTACTCTTTGCGTTCACTCAATGCACACTTGCAGAGATCTCCTACAGAGTGTTCAGTAACTTTGTTTCCTTCGACTCCCCAACACTTCAAAAAGGTGTTGGTTCTGTGCACTCCTTGCACTTGCTCAAAACCCTCCTGGCAGAGCCTTTCCTTCAGAGTGTTCAACAACTCTGAAATATCTCTCTTGTCTGTCTACCAGAGTGTTCAGTAACTCGGGGGTGCCTTTTCCTTGACACTTCTCTCCTTGAACTCGAAACAGAGTTCTCCTTGTGCACCCTTGCACCTGTTTGATGCCCACCTAGAAGAGCTCTATCGAGTTCTCAGTGACTTTGTATCTTTGTGCTTTATCTGCACAGTTTCCCCTCTAAGGTATTCAACAACCTTGAGGTTTCCCCTTTTTTTTCTCACTCTGGTGCGCCCTCTTGGCATGTTATTTTCTAACTCCATAGAGTTAAGATGCACACTCCTTACGTTGGCTACAGAACTTCCAATGATTTGTTGTGCACTCCTTGCACAGCCTAAAGAACCCCGAATGATATTTCAAACTTAACTAAGATAGAGGAATCTATCTTCCTACTGTATATGAAACCTATCATGCATCTACAACATACATAAAAACACACAGATAATTCATCAGATATGCATAAACACACAGAAAGTCCTTATGCATGAAAAACTACGTTCTTTCTATTAAGATGAATGTTTGTACAAGCGTTTACAAAAAAAAATTGGACTGCTACAGAGTCTCGGCACTTTCTCTTCTCCTAACATCTTCAACTATCCTCTATGTTCAAACCCCTCATTTGGGTGTAAAATATTCCTACTTCTACCAGAAGGTTCCTAGGGTTCCCCCGACTACTCATATACTCGAGAAAAACTAACTGTTACTTGATTTATGTTACATTAAATATCTAGGAGTGAAACTCCCAGGTCATGCGTGATCATTTATCTCCCAATCATTTGATCTTCTTTAGTTTTTCAATCAGCTCCAAATATATTCCGCAGGAAACGCCATCCTTTCATATTCTGAAGTGATTCAAAAGCACGCTAGGGCGTTGAGTTGTCCCTCCATGTGTGCTTGCTGACAATTATCCTGCATCAAATTACATGGTTTGCTTACGTTTGGAACAAATGTTGGAAATTGTACTGTTGGCAAAGGTTTTTACAGTAAATAAGTTTTTTTTCGCTTAGATTCTATGATTTATTTTTAAAGTATTATCTTTCTCTATAAAGAAAATGGCAATGAAGATTTTGTATATTAACCTAGCCCGACCCATCCCTTGAAAGAATTGTAGTCCTCTCCATTTCATGAGTTATGAGGACATGTGTGTTGTAAATGTTGTCACCTTGGAAGTTTGCCAGGAAACTAATTTTGGGGAAGGAATTGTTATCATCTTGCTTATGGGATGCACTGCAAACCTCATGCCTATTTTGTTTTGTTACAGGCCTTGTTTCCCATTGAATTTGAACATGTAAATAATTTGAAGTCTTGTTTCTTGCCCCAATAGCCATAACATTGATTCGAAAACACAAAATTGTGGGCTCACTGTGTTATTTATCCATGAGGAATTTGGGTGACTTCTGAAGTTAGTATGAGTTGTTGATTATTAAACTCACATTGGGTTTTCAAGCCACTTTGGTTTCATTGTTAATGATTTGAGGTTATAGCGAAATTTTTKATGCACCGTCGAAAGKTCCTTGTGATTCCTTTCAGTCTTTYATGTTGATTTAAAATAGTTTAGTTATGATTATTAGCAAGCCAAAATGATTTATAAATGGTCTCCTACAGATCGCTTTACCATTTTAAAAKAACATCTATGGTTTTGAAAAAGAGAAGGAAGATTACGAAAGTTGGCAGTTCTAGAATTTTCCTCGAATTTGATATTAAATAGTTTAAACGTTGTATTTCATGGATGTTGTGTGATGAAGTGTTATAAAAGAAATAGTTTAACTCACTTCCCTGTTATGTTATTATAAATTCATTCAAAAGATTTGGATGATGATTTGAATGAAGGTTTCAATATGAAGGCATTGTTTTATAAGGGATGGGATCTCCATTTTGCTTGAACAGTATCCATTTGTTCATTCCCGTCATGATATCATTTTTCATTCATTACAAAGCCCCCCATCTTACCAATAACCCTGCAATTTCCTCTTCATTTGCAATTTATTATTTAGCGGGTTATATCAATGGATGGATTGTAAATGCTTTTGTTGTGAATAATAGAGCCAACATCTTGATTTTATTTAGGTAGAGTATTAGTGAATGGATTGTTAAAAAAATTTGTATTATGATTGGAATATTGCTTCAAGATAAAAAAAATTAGCAGGGGAAGCAATGGTAAAGGTGCAAACAGAGGTAGAGGAAACAATTGGTAAAGAGGCCATAGAAGGCCATGATTATCAATACATTTTGATGTTGATCCGCAAGAACTAAATCAGATTTTTCAAGTTGGGTTCTTCAACCTATTTGGCCAAGGGATTCTCCAACCCCGACCTGAGAGGCCGCCTTTCCATCCACATTAAAACTTCTTTGGTATCTGTGTTCCCCATCATGTTTCTATGCAGCCAGAACCACCTACCAATGATGGTTGGCAAGAGATCGTTCATCGGCCTGTTTCACATCATAATGGTTGGCCTACAGTATCATTTCCATTTCCTCCTCCTCCACCACCATTCAATCCAAATTCCCATGTTGATCACATTGCTTCACCAACCCAGTCCTCACATGCAAGAAAAAGGATAAAAACTACCATGCTTGAACCAGAGATTGATAAAGGGAAAAAAGTGGCCAATTTCCCTAACTCTTCTGGAAATTCCTTTGAATCAGTGTCCTCTCATCTCCACCTCAAAGACAATAGCTCCCATGTCATCAACGAAATACATCCTCAAGGTTCCAATCAACTGAAGGCTTCTACAGAAGGGAGGACAAAAGAAGGATCAAAGTAGGGCAATAGTGAAAAGAGGAAAACTGCCTCTCATAGAAAACATGGATTTTGATGTTGTTATTGATATGATAATAGACTGTTTTTTTTGGAAAGCAAGCATATATTTAGACAAAATGTTTTGGAAAGTGTGGATATTATCATATTTCTGGTAAACATTCATGTTTATTTTTCTTAATGATAAAAATTATAGACTATTTCTATGAATGGGAGTTACAAAGCAATTGTTTGAGCATATTTTGGGTTATTATATTTCACATTATGTCGATTATTGAAGTCAATAAAAAGGGAGTAACAAGGAGGACTCATAATTTAACAAAGAGATTAGGGGTCCCACCTATTTAGTTATTATTTAATAGACCCATATTTATTTTATTATTATTTATTTGTCTCAAACTATTGGTTAAGCTAACTAAAGATTAACAAAAGAAAGGTAGTTGAACTACCATAACTTGTTTGAATAAGAATAAAATCTCAATCAAAAGAAGAGACAAAAGGATGGAGGAGAGAACAGAAGAAGAACTTTTGATATAAGGTCTGCTTTGTACTTGTGAGATACTTCTTTTTCTTCATTCATTCTGAATTTACTAGAAAGGTAAACCATCTTGATGACAACACAATCTTATTAAAGGCAGCAAGATTCAAAACTGAATCATATATTTCAACAACTTGTTTCTAAAGGCTATGATCTTTCTTGGCAGTCTGTGTGTTCTTGTTTGTTTATGGATTAGATTTCATGACTAATAAATGATATTTTACAGAGTCAATTGACAACACTTTTATGGAAAGTTCATCCAGATATTTACCTTCAGTTTCGTTTTTATCACTGAAACTTGCTCGAATGGTGGTAGTTATCTCTGAGAAGATATGTGGCTTCTGCGCGCATCCGTCTGAGCATAATGAATTACAATGAGGCTCCATAGGCCCTTTTCATATTACGCATGAATGTCAAAACCCTGGACATCCAAAAACCTAACCCTAGAAGGTGAAACACCAAAAATCATGTGGGGCCTATGGGTAAGTTGGTGTAATTTGGTACCTCAACTTCCTAGGGTCATAACATTTTCATACGACCTCATTTTTAGGTGTGTGATATCCCATTGGAAAGGTCTTTAAGATAACTACACATTTCACCATCATACTCTAACTATGTCTACAATCTAACTGTGGTGAGTCAAAAAAACAATGCTCAAGGCCTCAAAACAACCCTAAAAGTACAACAAGATGTGTTGATATGAAAACATACAAAATAGGCTAGTTGGATTAGGTGAGAGGCCACTCGTATCCACCTGGAGAATGTGTGAGGCTTCATAAATCCCCAGAAGTGTAGAACTCACAATTATAAAACAATACATAAAGACGTGTTGAACAAAAATGGACACGAGGATCTAGTTGGAATAGGTGGGTGGCCACCAATATCCATCTGGATCAATCCTCCCCCCTTAGGAAGCAATGGTCTCAATTTCATTGATTTCCCCCATCAGGTGAGGAAACTTCTATTGGATTTGGCCCCGGGTGAGCCACTTGCCTTGGTGTAGACGTTTACCTACCTTGACAATCCAATAAAGTTGGATCTGCTATTAGCGAGTGCCCTTCACCTGTCTATCCACTATCTAATCGGTGGATGCTTATTCCATGCAGTCAGGGTTGAGATTTGTTGGTTTCAGTTGTTTGTCGATCTCAGAGGTGCCCAATAATGGTGGGAAATATGGCTGAAGGAGGTCCACATTGAATATTGGATGCAGACCAAGGAAGGGTGTAGTGTTGAGCTCAAAATCATTTCTACCCACAGCCTTGGTGATAGTGTAAGGCCCATAACGAAGTGTTCAAAGCTTTAGATGGGGCCTAGTGAGACACTCCTTCTACAAATGTAACTAGACTTTGTCACCAACCTAAAAATGGTGTGGTACCATGTGTTTATCATCGCGTTNAACATCTATGGTTTTGAAAAAGAGAAGGAAGATTACGAAAGTTGGCAGTTCTAGAATTTTCCTCGAATTTGATATTAAATAGTTTAAACGTTGTATTTCATGGATGTTGTGTGATGAAGTGTTATAAAAGAAATAGTTTAACTCACTTCCCTGTTATGTTATTATAAATTCATTCAAAAGATTTGGATGATGATTTGAATGAAGGTTTCAATATGAAGGCATTGTTTTATAAGGGATGGGATCTCCATTTTGCTTGAACAGTATCCATTTGTTCATTCCCGTCATGATATCATTTTTCATTCATTACAAAGCCCCCCATCTTACCAATAACCCTGCAATTTCCTCTTCATTTGCAATTTATTATTTAGCGGGTTATATCAATGGATGGATTGTAAATGCTTTTGTTGTGAATAATAGAGCCAACATCTTGATTTTATTTAGGTAGAGTATTAGTGAATGGATTGTTAAAAAAATTTGTATTATGATTGGAATATTGCTTCAAGATAAAAAAAATTAGCAGGGGAAGCAATGGTAAAGGTGCAAACAGAGGTAGAGGAAACAATTGGTAAAGAGGCCATAGAAGGCCATGATTATCAATACATTTTGATGTTGATCCGCAAGAACTAAATCAGATTTTTCAAGTTGGGTTCTTCAACCTATTTGGCCAAGGGATTCTCCAACCCCGACCTGAGAGGCCGCCTTTCCATCCACATTAAAACTTCTTTGGTATCTGTGTTCCCCATCATGTTTCTATGCAGCCAGAACCACCTACCAATGATGGTTGGCAAGAGATCGTTCATCGGCCTGTTTCACATCATAATGGTTGGCCTACAGTATCATTTCCATTTCCTCCTCCTCCACCACCATTCAATCCAAATTCCCATGTTGATCACATTGCTTCACCAACCCAGTCCTCACATGCAAGAAAAAGGATAAAAACTACCATGCTTGAACCAGAGATTGATAAAGGGAAAAAAGTGGCCAATTTCCCTAACTCTTCTGGAAATTCCTTTGAATCAGTGTCCTCTCATCTCCACCTCAAAGACAATAGCTCCCATGTCATCAACGAAATACATCCTCAAGGTTCCAATCAACTGAAGGCTTCTACAGAAGGGAGGACAAAAGAAGGATCAAAGTAGGGCAATAGTGAAAAGAGGAAAACTGCCTCTCATAGAAAACATGGATTTTGATGTTGTTATTGATATGATAATAGACTGTTTTTTTTGGAAAGCAAGCATATATTTAGACAAAATGTTTTGGAAAGTGTGGATATTATCATATTTCTGGTAAACATTCATGTTTATTTTTCTTAATGATAAAAATTATAGACTATTTCTATGAATGGGAGTTACAAAGCAATTGTTTGAGCATATTTTGGGTTATTATATTTCACATTATGTCGATTATTGAAGTCAATAAAAAGGGAGTAACAAGGAGGACTCATAATTTAACAAAGAGATTAGGGGTCCCACCTATTTAGTTATTATTTAATAGACCCATATTTATTTTATTATTATTTATTTGTCTCAAACTATTGGTTAAGCTAACTAAAGATTAACAAAAGAAAGGTAGTTGAACTACCATAACTTGTTTGAATAAGAATAAAATCTCAATCAAAAGAAGAGACAAAAGGATGGAGGAGAGAACAGAAGAAGAACTTTTGATATAAGGTCTGCTTTGTACTTGTGAGATACTTCTTTTTCTTCATTCATTCTGAATTTACTAGAAAGGTAAACCATCTTGATGACAACACAATCTTATTAAAGGCAGCAAGATTCAAAACTGAATCATATATTTCAGCAGCTTGTTTCTAAAGGCTATGATCTTTCTTGGCAGTCTGTGTGTTCTTGTTTGTTTATGGATTATATTTCATGACTGATAAATGATATTTTACAGAGTCAATTGACAACACTTTTATGGAAAGTTCATCCAGATATTTACCTTCAGTTTCGTTTTTATCACTGAAACTTGCTCGAATGGTGGTAGTTATCTTTGAGAAGATATGTGGCTTCTGCGTGCATCCGTCTGAGCATAATGGATTACAATGAGGCTCCATAGGCCCTTTTCATATTACGCATGAATGTCAAAACCCTGGACATCCAAAAACCTAACCCTAGAAGGTGAAACACCAAAAATCATGTGGGGCCCATGGGTAAGTTGGTGTAATTTGGTACCTCAACTTCCTAGGGTCATAACGTTTTCATACGACCTCATTTTTAGGTGTGTGATATCCCATTGGAAAGGTCTTTAAGATAACTACACATTTCACCATCATACTCTAACTATGTCTACAATCTAACTGTGGTGAGTCAAAAAAACAATGCTCAAGGCCTCAAAACAACCCTAAAAGTACAACAAGATGTGTTGATATGAAAACATACAAAATAGGCTAGTTGGATTAGGTGAGAGGCCACTCGTATCCACCTGGAGAATGTGTGAGGCTTCATAAATCCCCAGAAGTGTAGAACTCACAATTATAAAACAATACATAAAGACGTGTTGAACAAAAATGGACACGAGGATCTAGTTGGAATAGGTGGGTGGCCACCAATATCCATCTGGATCAATCCTCCCCCCTTAGGAAGCAATGGTCTCAATTTCATTGATTTCCCCCATCAGGTGAGGAAACTTCTATTGGATTTGGCCCCGGGTGAGCCACTTGCCTTGGTGTAGACGTTTACCTACCTTGACAATCCAATAAAGTTGGATCTGCTATTAGCGAGTGCCCTTCACCTGTCTATCCACTATCTAATCGGTGGATGCTTATTCCATGCAGTCAGGGTTGAGATTTGTTGGTTTCAGTTGTTTGTCGATCTCAGAGGTGCCCAATAATGGTGGGAAATATGGCTGAAGGAGGTCCACATTGAATATTGGATGCAGACCAAGGAAGGGTGTAGTGTTGAGCTCAAAATCATTTCTACCCACAGCCTTGGTGATAGTGTAAGGCCCATAACGAAGTGTTCAAAGCTTTAGATGGGGCCTAGTGAGACACTCCTTCTACAAATGTAACTAGACTTTGTCACCAACCTAAAAATGGTGTGGTACCATGTGTTTATCATCGCGTTTCTTGTACTTAACATTGGATTTCTGCAAAATATCCTGGACCTATTGGTGTATGTGCTGAATACGCTCAATGAATCTGGTGTCTATGTCGACCACATACTGATAAGGGGGAAGATTCTGTATGTGTGGTGGAAAGAGGAAGTGCAATGTCAATGGGTCTGAAATATTGGAATCCCATATCCACCTGAAATGGGCTATGGTCGAGGGAACTATGGAGAGCTATGGAACTGTTTCAAGTAGGTGGACCACTTCTAATAGCGATCATTCTGCAATTTCCCCTATGTGTGTATGAACTGTAGAGACTTGTGATCAGTGTGTATGATTGTCTCTGTCCTCGGAATGTAATGTTTCCATTGATGACAGTCTTGTACAATGGAATAAATTTCCTTGTCATAGGTGGGGTATTTATGAACAACATCGGAGAGTGTCTCACTATGGTATGCCACTGGATGCATGTGATGAGTGAGAACTGTGCCCACAGCATAGTTAGATGCATCAGTCTCAATCTCAAATGGTTGTTGCAGATCGGGCAATGAGAGTACGGGAGCTTAGCACAAACAATGTTTTAGATCTTAAAATGCTCATTTTTTCTCCTTCCCCCACACAAACTTGGCCCTACCACCACCCTTGGTCACCTGGATGAGGGCCCAGGCAATATGGGAGAATCCCAACATGAACCGTCAGTAAAAATTGGTGAATCCTAAGAAGCTCTGAAGCTTGGTTAGTGTGGTCAGGGCTGGCCAATCACGGATGACTTGGATATTCGCTGGATCAACATGTACCCCTTTCTAATCAACAATGTAGCCCGGTTATTGGACCATGTTCCTACCAAAGGAGAATTTTTCCAAGTTGGAATAAAGCTTGTGTTGTCATAGAGTGCTCAAAACCTGTTGAATATGTTGCATGTGCTCCTCCCATGTTCTGTTGAAGATGAGGATGTCATCCAAATATACTACACAAAGGAGTTGGTGAAGGGTCTCAAAACATCGTCCATCAACCTCATGAAAGTGGTTGGTGCATTTTTTAAGCCAAAGGGCATGACTAGCCATTCATAGAGACATCNTTTTCATACGACCTCATTTTTAGGTGTGTGATATCCCATTGGAAAGGTCTTTAAGATAACTACACATTTCACCATCATACTCTAACTATGTCTACAATCTAACTGTGGTGAGTCAAAAAAACAATGCTCAAGGCCTCAAAACAACCCTAAAAGTACAACAAGATGTGTTGATATGAAAACATACAAAATAGGCTAGTTGGATTAGGTGAGAGGCCACTCGTATCCACCTGGAGAATGTGTGAGGCTTCATAAATCCCCAGAAGTGTAGAACTCACAATTATAAAACAATACATAAAGACGTGTTGAACAAAAATGGACACGAGGATCTAGTTGGAATAGGTGGGTGGCCACCAATATCCATCTGGATCAATCCTCCCCCCTTAGGAAGCAATGGTCTCAATTTCATTGATTTCCCCCATCAGGTGAGGAAACTTCTATTGGATTTGGCCCCGGGTGAGCCACTTGCCTTGGTGTAGACGTTTACCTACCTTGACAATCCAATAAAGTTGGATCTGCTATTAGCGAGTGCCCTTCACCTGTCTATCCACTATCTAATCGGTGGATGCTTATTCCATGCAGTCAGGGTTGAGATTTGTTGGTTTCAGTTGTTTGTCGATCTCAGAGGTGCCCAATAATGGTGGGAAATATGGCTGAAGGAGGTCCACATTGAATATTGGATGCAGACCAAGGAAGGGTGTAGTGTTGAGCTCAAAATCATTTCTACCCACAGCCTTGGTGATAGTGTAAGGCCCATAACGAAGTGTTCAAAGCTTTAGATGGGGCCTAGTGAGACACTCCTTCTACAAATGTAACTAGACTTTGTCACCAACCTAAAAATGGTGTGGTACCATGTGTTTATCATCGCGTTGCTTGTACTTAACATTGGATTTCTGCAAAATATCCTGGACCTATTGGTGTATGTGCTGAATACCCTCAATGAATCTGGTGTCTATGTCGACCACATACTGATAAGGGGGAAGAGTCTGTATGTGTGGTGGCAAGAGGAAGTGCAACGTCAATGGGTCTGAAATGTTGGAATCCCATATCCACCTGAAATGGGCTATGGTCGGGGGAACTATGGAGAGCTCTGTTGTAACTGTGTTTGACATATGGGAGACTCTCGTCCTATGTACGGGGATTCTTAGAGTTGTACATGCGCAGGATGTGCACAATCATATGATTGACGAGCTCGGTTTGGCCATCAGTTTGGGGTGGAAAGAAGCGGATTTTGAGAGCTTGGTGTCCAATAGAGACCAGAAAATCGACCAAAAGGTGTTGAGGAACCTGTTGTCTCGGTCAGAGATGATGGTCTATGGTATCCCAAAGTGCACCCAAACTCGTTCGAAGAAGACCTTGGCAGAATCAGCCACTGTGACATTCTTCTTACAGGCTATGAGGATGGCCATCTTCGAAAACTGATCAACGACCACAAACACACATTCATTCTTTTGCTTGGTGGTCAGCAAACCAGACATGTAATCCATGGATATGGACTCCCACGGCTTCTCAGGAATAGGAATAGGGGTGTATAAGTCATGCTTCATGATAGTCGACTTGGAAATGGCGCAAGTAGTGCAAGATATGATATACTTCTTGACGTCCAATCGAATTTTTGGCCAATAAAAATGTTTTTGAAGGACGACCATAGTTTTCTCTATGCCAAAATGTCCTGCCATCCGACTGTGTTGGCTTCCCAAATCAGCTTCGCAAGCTCTCTTGTAGGAATACAGAGATGGCCCAGGTGGCATAAGAGTTCATCCTGAATGTGAAACTCAGTGATAGTGGCACTTGTACCCAAGAGCTGATATGTGGTGGCAAAGTTCAGATATTGTTGGAAAATTTGGGGCCACTTCGATGTTTCATGTCCACAAAAATGGAGCATAGTGGTAAGTGCAGCCACAGGGGGGCGACTAAGGAAGTCAGCGACACAATTAGAGATACAAATCTTATAATTTATGTTGATATGGAACTGTTTCAAGTAGGTGGACCACTTCTAATAGCGATCGTTCTGCAATTTCCCCTATGTGTGTATGAACTGTAGAGACTTGTGATCAGTGTGTATGATTGTCTCTGTCCTTGGAATGTAATGTTTCCATTGATGACAGTCTTTTACAATGGAATAAATTTCCTTGTCATAGGTGGGGTATTTATGAACAACATCGGAGAGTGTCTCACTATGGTATGCCACTGGATGCATGTGATGAGTGAGAATTGTGCCCACGGCATAGTTAGATGCATCAGTCTCAATCTCAAATGGTTGTTGCAGATCGGGCAATGAGAGTACGGGAGCTGAGCACAAACAATGTTTTAGATCTTCAAATGCTCATTTTTTCTCCTTCCCCCACACAAACTTGGCCCTACCACCACCCTTGGTCACCTGGATGAGGGCCCAGGCAATATGGGAGAATCCCAACATGAACCGTCAGTAAAAATTGGTGAATCCTAAGAAGCTCTGAAGCTTGGTTAGTGTGGTCAGGGCTGGCCAATCACGGATGACTTGGATATTCGCTGGATCAACATGTACCCCTTTCTAATCAACAATGTAGCCCGGTTATTGGACCATGTTCCTACCAAAGGAGAATTTTTCCAAGTTGGAATAAAGCTTGTGTTGTCATAGAGTGCTCAAAACCTGTTGAATATGTTGCATGTGCTCCTCCCATGTTCTGTTGAAGATGAGGATGTCATCCAAATATACTACACAAAGGAGTTGGTGAAGGGTCTCAAAACATCGTCCATCAACCTCATGAAAGTGGTTGGTGCATTTTTTAAGCCAAAGGGCATGACTAGCCATTCATAGAGACATCCGTTGGTTCGATGGGAGCCTGATGGTATCCAGACTTCAGGTCGATATTGCTAAAGAAATTTCCCCCCTTGAGTTGGTCAAGAAGGTCATCAATCCTAGGAATGGGATAGCAGTTCCTAAATTTGATTTTGTTTAAGGCTCTATAATCAATGCATAGTCGCCAAGTCTCGTCCTTTTTCTGCACCAGTACAATCGGGCTTCCACAAGGGGAGGAGTTGTGTCTGATCTACCCCTTTTGAAGAAGCTCTTGGATATGACTACTGATTTCATCATTCTTCATCAGCGAACATCGATAGACTGGTCCATTAGGTAGAGGTGCGACAGGGTCATATCAATTGGATGCTTGACTTGGCAGTGTGTCGGTACCCTTGTAGGTGAGACGAAGATGTCTATTTATTCTTCCATGATCTCATCCACTTGCTTCTGCTGCAAATAGAGGTGTTGGGTAGAATCCATGGATGTGGCGGCAACCTTATCCTTACTATGAGCATGGATCACAAGGAAGACAAACTTCCCAGTTTGTGAAATGAACTTACTACATTTCTTAGCAGATATTAAAGAAATAGCAGTAGGCAGTGCCACCTTTGGAATCTTGTACAATTGTCTACCCAAAGTAATAATACAACTACGGGATCTAGACTCATACATAGCATGACACTTCCACAAATATGGTTGTCCTAAAATAACATCACAAACTTCAAGGGGAGAAATATCACATAGTACCTCATCTTTGAAAGGCTTGATGTTGTAGGACAGATGACATTGTTGGCTGACACAGACATCTCTTCCTTGACAAAGCCAATTGATGGTGTAGGGTTGTGGGTGCGGTGTCATTGGCAGGTGTTGGAGCCAGAAGTCACTCCTGGACTGCTAGCAGGAGAAGAGCCCGACGCCCATTAGTTTAATGTCACGATTTGTTTGAAAGGGGGCGATCAAATGGAGGCGAACTCGAAACAGTAGTCTCAACTCAGAAACTAGACCAGGCATGCATGAACGAGTGAGGTCTTAATAAACTTCAAACAGTGAGTTGCAATAAAGGGTGAGTAGGGGGAAGACTTCATGAGAAGGGTGCAAGGGTCTTCCATAAATGTCAGGTTCATAACCGACTGAAGAAGAAAGCATTCAAACACAAGATCTTCTTATATTCAAACACATAACACCGGAGGGAACAACAATGTCACAACAAATCCTTTATCATAACAAGATTGTTAAATCCACGCGAATCTTTCGACTGTGGACTCCCTGGCATGAGACGAAACATAGATGGAAAAAGAAAACTGTTTGTTATAAACCAAGAAATCTCAAACACAGAGGCATAACCAGGAAACCAGAATGTTTTGCTGAAACCTTACAGTCGGGAGCTGAGCTCTACCATCGATAGATACAAAAATGGCTAAAATGCTTTCATATACTCAAACTAATAACAGCAACAAGATCGAGACGTAGCATTGAAAGCTTTGCGTCTGCATGGCTTCTGACAACACGAAGCTGCAATCTTTGAATGGTCGTGCAACTTATGGCAGATGCGATCGATCTTCTGACAATTTATTCAGCGAATCGACGTGCCTTTAATCCAATGCAGGACTTTCCCATTATGGTGGAGACGATGTCTAACCACCACCAACCGCTTCAATAACTGCTTCTTGGGATTGAGAATGGCCCGGCCA
>JZKD02S1876117.1:45105-80751 GCA_000966675.3 Picea glauca | reverse complement strand
CAAGTAATGCCTCCATTTCTTCAATGCCTGGATGATAGAATAAAAATCCTTATCATAAGTGGAGTACTTTACTTCCACTTCATTCAACTTCTCACTGAATTATGCTATCGGCCTATCTTCCTGACTCAAGACTTCCCTGATTGCAAATCTGCTTGCATCACATTTCACTTGAAATGTTTTTTGGAAATCCGGCAACACTAAAACTAGTTGTTCTGTAATCTTCCTCTTCAACAGGTTAAAACTCTTCTCAGCTTCTTCAATCCAGTGAAAAGACTTGTGTCTTTTCTTCACTGTATCCATCATCGCTGCAGTAATTCCACTAAAATTCCCGATGAACTTCCGATAGAAACTAGCCAATCCGTGAAAACTTCTCACCTTGAAAATATTCTTCGGTGATGGCCAATTCTTGATCACCTCCACCTTATCTGGATCCATCCTCAACTCATTTTCCAAAATAAAAAATCCCAAATAGATAAGCTCTATCTTCATAAATGAGGATTTCTTTATGTTTATCAACAGCTTCTCCTGCTGTAGTTTCTGCATCACTGTAGTCAAATGATTTAGATTCTCTGCCACTATTCCACTGTAAACCAGTATGTCATCCAAATACACAATGAAGTTTTTTTTGATGAACTTCCTTAGGACTTCGTTCATCAACCTCATGAAGGTACTCAGTGCATTTTTTAAGCCAAATGGAATAACAAGCCATTCATACAACCCTTCGTTGGTTTTGAAGGTTGTCTTCCATTCATCACCTTCTCTCATACGGATATGGTGATAACCGCTTTTCAGATCAAATTTTGAAAAATATTTCGCTCCACTCAAGCAATCCATCAAATCATCCATCCTCGGCAATGGAAATCTGTACCTGGTGGTTATCTTATTAATCTCCCTTGAGTTAGTACACATCCTACAGCCTCGGTCTTTCTTTGGACAGAGTACTGTTGTAACAACACATGGACTCAAGCTCTCTCTGACCAACCCTTTGTCCAATAAATCCTGGACATGCCTCTTAACCTCCTCATTCTCTTGCGGCGTCAATCTATACGTGGATTTGTTTGGAAAACTGGCTCCTGGTATGAGATAAATATGATGACTCACACTTCTTATTGGTGGCAACGAATGAGGTAATTCATCCACTACTATGTCAGCGAACTCTTCCAGTAGTTCATGAACTTCCTCTGGTAAATCATCCACTCTTGTGCTAGTCAGAACAATCCTTGACTTTCTGACCACAATGACCTGTGGATCCTCCTTCTTCTTCACCTCTGTAAGAAGTTCCTTCCCACTCATGAGAAGTACAATGTTGCTTACTTCCAGTTTCACCTCCTTATCCTTGATTGGAAAAAATATGTGTGTCCTCCCATTCTTCTCTAGGGTATATGTGTTCATTCTCCCATCATGAATCACATTCCTGTCATATTTCCATGGTCTACCCAAAAATAGATGACAAACATCCATAGGAATGACATCACATAAGATCTTATCATTATATCCTCCTATCTTGAATTCAACTAAACATTGTTTAGTGAAAGTTACCTGGTGTCTTTTCTGTAGCCACGAAACTCTGTATGGGCTTGGATGATTAGTCATCTCCAGCTCCAGCTTCTCTACCATCTCCGTAGAAACAATATTATGCGTGCTACCACTGTCTACAATGACCTTGCATACCCTATCCTTGGTCTTGCAAGCAATCCTGAAAAGTCTAGTCCTTTGGACTGAACTCTCCACCTCTTTCTCGGGTGTTAAAAGGACTTTTCGCATCATCAACGATCTTTCACCTTCAGCATATTCCGCCTCAACATCCTGCCTCTATGCTTCGGTGATGTGAGCTTCTCCACTTTCCTTCTTCTTATCTGGACACTCGTAATACTTGTTTCCATTCTTTCCACATGTGAAGCATGTAATTACTCCACCTCTTCCTCTTCCTCTGCCTCTAGTACGAGGAAAAGTGTTATTATCAGCATAATCTCCTCTCTGATCAGTATGTTTCCCTCTCTGTGAACTTCCACCTCTCTCAGCTTGAGCCTGAGGTTTCTTCTAGTCCTCCTTGGGCTTCTGATATTTATCCTAGGCAACTTATTTGCCTCTTGGCTGACTTCTGCCTCGACCCCTCTGACTCTGCTTCCGGCTCAGCTTCTCTTCTGCTTTTAAAGCCATCTGATAAGCATCTTCTACCATTCAGATGGTTACCATGCTCATCTCATCCTGGATATCATATCTCAAGCCATTCATGTACCTGGATACTTTTTCATCATCACCCTCCTGATGACCTACCCTGATGTTCAGCTTGTAGAATTCCTCAGTGTATTCTTTCACTGTCATCAGCTTCTGTCTCAGGTTCTGCATCCTCCTGAACAGAGTAATTTGATAATCTCTGGGGATGAATTTTGCCTTGATCTTCACGATCATTCTGTCCCATCTTTTGATCTTTTTCTTGCCCTTGCAGCGTCTATCATCTTGTAGTTCATCCCACCACAATGTTGAATGTCCTTTCAATATTGTGACAACATGCTTGACTTTCTTGTCTTCTTCGACATCTTCATAGTCGAAGTATGTATCTAGAGCTCTAATCCAGTCTAGAAGCTCCTTTGCATCCAAGTTTCCCTCGTAAACTGGAATGTCCATCTTTTCCCTTGCACCCATTCTAGCAATAGCTTTGATCAAATGGTCGTTTGATGCATCTTTGGCTGCAACTTCTTCTTCACGTTCAGCCTCAACTTCACTTTCAGAATCACTTAGATCCTCAACATTGACTGTGCATCTTTGCGTTGTCTCCATGTCTCCGAGTCTAGCTCATAGATCACACATCTCTCTTTCCATAACTGGATCTATTATCTGCCTTCCACTTCTTCTCAACATTTCCCTATCCTCTGGTGGATCGGGTGTTTGCCTATCCCTTCTCCTTGGCGGCATGGTGAATTCTCTTCTCTGCTACAAAAATCAAAGAACCTTTCTATGCTCTAATACCAAACTGATGCCAATGCCCTCAACCCGCAGGTCGGAGCGTCCATGTCAACACAGGATATTTCCTTTCCCATGGCCCAAAGAACTCTAACTGGTTCTTCTATTTCCCTATCGGGAAATCTTCACCCACGACAATCCTCATGGGATCCCCCTCTTTACAATTGGGATATCGGACTTCGCAACTTCGTGAGGTCAGTGGTCGAGCATTGGACCTTCAAATCCCCAAATGTCGATACAGTCAACGTTGACCTTTCCCTCTCCTATCGGGATTTTCCCTATCACGATTTTGGCACTGACGATGTCGAACAACTTGGTTTCCCAACTTCCAAATCCTGATTAGCCGAAACTCCGATATGCTCGCGAGTTTGACCTTTCAACGCCACGTCACCCCTATCAGGATTTCAGAATTCACGGTATCGCGAATCCTGATGAAAATGTTTTGGGACTTCTCACCATGAACCTCTGAAATGGTGTGCCAACTGTCCACTTGTCGACTCCATTGTGGCCCCACACAAATCCATGTCTATCGGGATATCGCGTATCGTGATTTCGCGATTCTAGTTGCAATATTCATGGGACTTCCACCCACGAAACCCCGATATGAAATCTCACATGTACATCTGATGACCCTTGTGCCTCTGATCTATGGTCCTACCCCTCCTGAGCTTAGAACCCTTCGACGCTTCCACCGTAACTCCTCTGCTCCTTCCTGATATCTCACGACTCATGAAAACTCATGAATTCTCCTCGAAGAATTTCGACCGTCCACTTCTCCTGGATGATTTTTGTGAGACGAACCAAGTATTTCTTCATGAAAACTTGTTCACCCTTATGCAAACTTTCGATGCCTGCTAAGCGCTCCATGGAACAACCTTCCTGTGATTTTCTTCGATGATTACTCGAAGGTCCTATACCTCCTAATCTTCCTCGCAGCGTCGAGTCTTAAAGACAATCTTGCGCTCACTCCTTGCGGAAACCTTCAAACACTCCTAAGTGTTGAACTTCCTTCGACCCTACACACTCCTGCAGCAACAGTCTTTCAATACTTCACTCAGATTTGCAACTCTGAGACTTAGCTTGGCCTGCGCACTCCTTGCACGGCTCATGTGTCTGTCTACACTTCTTCGGAGATGAGAACAAAAGCTATCTCTATCTGAACCCTTTGTCAACGCACTCCTTGCAGACAATTCGACTGTACTCCTTGCAGGAATCCTTGTTCAGATAGAGAAACAATTGAAACTCATTCCCTCACCCTTTCAGACTTCAAAATCAAACATGAAATCATATACATAGCATATAAAGCAAATGTATAACAAGAATTAAACATTCATGAGCATATCATTTAGCATCAATTCATAGAGAACAAACACAAAACCATGAATTTGAATCAACCTCTTTCTATTAATCCAAATATTTGTACATGGGTGTTCTTACATAGCTCTCTGCTTCTCTTCTATGTTCTTCTCTACAATGCTTCTTCTCTATGTCACAATACACAATGAGGGTGTCTATATCCCGTTTCCCTCTTTCACTCTAAAACTATCTAATCTAGAATTAAATTCTATCTACTTGCATTAACTATTATAAATTCCTTCTACCTATTGAGGAGAGAAAATCACTCAAGATCTGTTTACATTATACAAGTGTGCTTCTTCTTAATGACTTCATTTAAGATTGCGCAACAACTCCAAGGTGATTCCAAAATTTATGTTGTCTCTTGTCTAGTTGTCTTTTGCTTCCGCACTGGCTCGCTTGATGTGTTGGCGATGCTCCTGCATCATTTTCATAGGAAAATATTCCAAAACATACAACTTGTAGTAACATTAAATTATATTGATAGTCATTTGACATCACTTGAACTGTTATCATCACTCGAGATGCACACATGTCTCATTTCTTCATCACTAGTAGGAGATATTGTACTTTGGTTATATAACCTAATGTTTTCTTGATCGACTTGTTTTTTATGTTCCACCTCTTCATGTTCCATCTAAAAACATAGAAATAAAGTGTAATATGTATATCTACATTTATATATATAATAGAATAGACATGATTGAGTAAACCAAAAAGTGTACCATAGCAACAATTGTTTCATAAACAATACACATTTTTTTGAATCCATGCTTCATGTCATTTCTCAAAATCTCTTATGTTGGATGCACTCCATAATTTATTTCCTGCATGTTTAATGTTCCATGACAAAGCATAGTCGATATAATTAATATAAAGATTTCTTTTTGTTCCATTAATTATAAAACAAGAGAGATAAGCACCACAACTACTTAGAAATTATTCAATTAAACCTTGATACTTCAACATATACTCACAAACCATACTTAACCCAATGTCTGCCAACTATTTAGTTGGATGTTCTTTGTATGTTAACATCTATTAGAAGACATTCATGGATGAGTGTAAATTGATTATTTAAATAGAAATATCACAACAAAGATGAATTTTTAATTAAGATAGAAAAAGTAAGTACTCACAAACTTTGTGATCAACCCTTTTATTCCTTGTCATCATGTCTTATGTGTCAAACGAGTTTCATTTATTTTTCTACAACAAAAGAATTGAAAATTAGTGTTTCATGCGATAATTAAATTCTATGTACATAAAAGAATAAATGAACGATTACATACCTCTTATACACATTATAATTGTTGGGATGGCTCCTCCTATTATGCAATTATTTTCATTTCTTTTACCATCTTATTGTACAATTTTTTGGATATCCCCACCAACATGTATTGTTTTTCCCTCATTTGTCCCTTAGAATTTCTATGACATGCCTTACCAATCATGCATCACTAATTTAAACCTACAAACAATTCAAATATATTAAATTTTTAATACAACTTAAACAACTTTCCATGTTCTCTTATTGGGATGATCTACCACTATGCTCACTACAGTAAGTTATTTTTCTTGAACTACTATTAGCCATATTTTATTGAAAAAAGACAGGAATAATCAGATATAAGAACTATGATTTGTTTTTACAAAATACGATTAGTAAAACCACGAATTATCTGTAAATTAATAGAAGCATCGATGCTCTATTAATTAATAGAATCCCTACTTCCTCATTATTGTTTATTTCACACTTCTGAACATGTGAACAAGCTTACTTTTATTTTAAACTTCACATTGTTGTTGACAAGAACATGAGCATCGATGGACTTTGTTATTGGGGGAGAAACAATTTGTTTGGTTATTGGGAAGATCACCGATGCACTTGTTATTTGGGAAGAATCGATGTTATTTATTATTAGGGGAGCATTGGTGTAGTTTGTTAGTGGAGATAACCACATTGCATTTTTGTTCTTATAAAATAAAAAACAATAGTTTAGAATTTGAAATTAATAACAGTGATTGGAACCACCGAAGTGTTATGTTTTGGAGCACTAGTGTTCTTTGTTATTGGGAAGAGAACTGGTTCTCACAATTGACTTAGGAGCACTGGTGCGCATGGTCAAATTAGGAGCACCAATATTGTTAACATGAACATGCACACCTATGCACTTTTATTGTACAATGCCCATCGCAAATTGCATAAGATTTTTTTTTAAATAAAACACATAATGATAGGTTTGGGATTCAATGCAATGAGTGATCCCATTGCAACAGATATGAAATGCCCCATATACAACTAAATAAACCCTATAAAAATGTATTTCTTAAAAAAATTATACTTGTGAAATATAGAGAGGAAAACTAAGAGAAGCAACCAGGAAGCTAGGGCTTCCAATAATGAATGTAACTATGAAACCATTTTATTTTATTTTTTATAATGCACTAAAATATATTTGAATCAAATTGGGCAAATATTGAGATGATGAATAGAATACATACCTGAAATTTCTCCTCTGCGAATTTGTTTGTAAATTTGGCTCCTCAAAAAAGTTACCCACTCCAAAGAATTTTCTTGTAAATATCTCTTGCAGAAGTCTCCCTTGTAAATTTTGGAAAAATAATGAGATAATGATCAAGGTTTTCATTTGTAAACACATATATTTTGAAAATATAAAATTCTCTCTTGTTTTTTCGCTATATATATTTCGAAACATTGATTTGATTTGTTTGTTTGTTTAATTTTACTCTTTAACGGTGTGGTCGACAATAATATGCATCGGTGCATTTTTTTACTGGAACACACCGAGGGTGTATTGGTTTCTAAGCACACTTTGGAGGGTTTATGGTTTTTAATTTTTATCATTTTTTTTAAATCAATTTTTCTGGTGCATTTGTTATATGAGCACTGGTACACTTTTATATTGGGGGAGAACCAATGCACATTGTTTCTATGGAAACATATATGCGTTTTTTTGTTAGGGAAGCATGCATGTGCTTTATTATTGGGGGAGCACCTAGGCACTTTGTTATTGGGGAGCATCGAGATGCATTTAATTTCTTATAAAATTAGAAACAATATTTTAGTATTTTATATTAATAGCGGTTATCAAAAGCACCGGGGTGTTACGTTTTGGAGAACCGATGTGCTCTTTTATTGGCTANACTCATGATATATGGATTCTTAGATGTCTAAGAATCTCTACACATCAAATTAATAGAGAAATCAATATATATTTTTGTTGGTATGCCTACTATTTCCCAAAATTCATCTGCATACTCCTGAAGAAATTGAAATTCCTAAAAGTTTGGGCTAATGCACCTTGATGGATCTTCCACATGAGTCCCATACAATTGACACCCTTTGCTTAAGCATATATTTCATTTTAAGGATAAAATTTCCCTAATATAAATGGATTTGGGAATGCGCTTGAATATCCTCTACTTTCCTTCTTGATCTAGAATATTTTAGGAAAGATATGAAGGCAGAGATATAACAAATATATAACAAAGAAATACATAGAGATATGTAAAGGAAAAAAATATAACATTAAATCTCATATTCTATTAATGACTATTTAAAATACAAAAGATTGTAAAATGAAAAAGCACACAAGCTAGCTAGAATGGTGGTATCTTATCTCTGAGAAGAGATGTGTCAGCTACGCTCATTCGAAATAAGTTGGTTACAATGAGGATCCAAATGAATTTTAATGATAAATAATAAATGATAAATCCCTAAACATCTAAAAACCTAACCCTGGGAGATGAAGTGCGAAAAGTCATGTGGGCCCTGATGGGGTAAGTGGGTACAACAACTTCTCGGGTTGTAACTTTTGCATACAAACTTTGTTTTAGGTGCACGATAGCTCATTGGAAAGAACTATCCAAGAGATAAAAATGTTTTCATCACACTCTGGCTAATCCTTAGAGTGTGACTATGGATTTCCCAAAAAAAATTGTTTAGGGCCTCAAAATGACCCCAGCAGTTTAGGACTCGAAAAACTAGGAAAACAAACCAAAATGGAAATTGGTATTTGAGCCAGTGGAATAGGTGGGTGGCTATTGATATCAACCTTATTTGATATTCTATTGGGGGGTGTCCTTTTTCTTGATGTCCATGATCTAATTAACTGTCACCTATTCAATGTAGGAATGATTGAGTTATGTAGCGTAAAAATACTCAATTTCATTTGAAATGTTTAGGAGAGGTGGAAAATATGGTCGGAGAAGTTCCACATTAAATACCAGGTGCAATACAAGGAAATGAGGAATACTTAATTCAAAATCATTCTCACCCACATCCTTGGTTATGGTGTAAGTCCTGTATTGAAGTGGGTGCATATTCTGATGGGGTCTTGTGAGGTTCTCTTTCTGCAAATTAAACCATAACTTATCTCCCACTTGAAATATGTGTAGTACCCAATGATTGTTAGATTTTTCTTATTTACAGATCATTATAGCTACTAGTGTTATTTTAATTCATTAAAATTAACATATATATATATATATATATATATATATCATGTAATCACTAGTAGCAGCATAAACAAGAGACAAAAAGAACACAAGAGATTTATCTTGGGAAACCCCAAATGGGGGATAAACACAACAACCTTTCTTAGATATATTATGTTCACAAAGTCCAACCATTCACCATCTCTCAAGATCCATAGACAAGATATAAACCATAGCACTAGGATAGTGCACCTCTAGTGCTCACAACTACAACAACAACAACATAATAGAAGAAGAGCGCACATCGTTAGAGAGCACAAGATAAAGTAGCCACCAAGAATAACAAAAGACCCAAACTTTGTGTCTCCTCTTCCTCCTCATACTTGCACACCTTTTCTTCATTGAGAGAGGGTGTCATGAGTGTTTCCAAATCAGATAGACATCCTCCTTATTTATAGTCTTCAAGTCAACTTCCTGGGTCAACTTCTTCTCTGGGAATATTATTTTTACTTTATTATTTTTTATGTGGGTTGACTTCTCTTCTTCTTGGGCTTCCAAAATATTATCTTCATCTAAGAAATGTCTTGTAGAGGAAATTATCTCCTACAACTACCAAAATATCAATACTCCCTCTTAGCTAGGGATGTATCTTTCACGATGTATTCATCTAGTAGTCAACTAACTACTCTAAAATCAGTTGGTAGCACTCAACTACCACAATGTCATCGGTAGCTTTAATCATCTATCACATTCTTTGCAATCAAGTTGCATACAACTAATCCCAATATGAACTGGTAATCTCCATGGAAATCAGCTAGTAGTGTAGACCTACTACAATTCCATCTAGTAGAACATGATTATGTTGATCCATAGTTGTATGCAACTACTATCTAGTGGTAAAGAACCACTCCAAGTAGTGCACAACTACTTTATAGAGAGACAATGTCTCTATCTTGCAATCAACTAGTAGCTACAAAAGATACCACCATGTTGTCCATCAATCTCTATGATTATGTAGAAATCAACTAGTAGCACACAACTACTAGCATGCCATCAACCATAATCATAGTCCAAACTCCCAATGACTATGCAACAATAAGCTAGTATCACAGAACTACTACAATGTCATTAGTCATAGTCACGGCCTCTATAACTATGCAAAAATCATATAGTAGGAAACAAATACTACAATTCCATCAATAATAGTCATAGTCGAAGTCTCTATAACTATGCAATAATCAACTAGTAGCACACAACTACTACAATTCCATCAACCAGAGTTATAGTCTCATCCAGTAGCACGAATCCACTCCCATAGTCCTAACGATTATGCATGCTATTTTTCTTCTCTCATTAGGTTTGATAGTGCATTACCCCCTCAGTGAACTCAAATGACTGATCTAGGGAACCCTTGGGCAGAGGGGTTAGTCTACATGAGAAAAAACAAAACACCTCTTGTAATATCCCAATACCGAACCCCAGTTGTAATTGAAAATGTAAATATGTTTTGTAGGTTGGTGATCCAGGTGATTATAAGATAGGAGGCTTATGTGATGATTAGGCCAGAGAGCCTAGATGCTAAAGGCCAAAGAGCATATTTTTGTATATGTAAATACTCATATCATTAATATAAATACATCATTGCATGTAGACCGACCACGATAAAATAGAATGGGGGACTAAGCTCCACTAGGTAGGGAAAGGTACGAGTTAAGTGATGCAAGAGAATCACTCCACCTTATCATGCACCAACTATCTATCACGTTGTTGTGCATTCAAGGAGGGGAGAGGTGCCAGCCCTCTCATTTTGCCTCGAAATTTAAATGTAATTAAGGAAATTTAATGCTTTCAGGATGGAAGAGCCAAGTCATTCTTTTTCATAGGCTGTAGATGAGGTTACCTTAAGTTGTTGAAGGTAGGAAGGACCTATATCTGATTCGAACTAGATTTCCACTCATTAAAATCTTCTTCATTAGACAGGCATTGTGAATGGTGATTAGACACCACTATTGTAGCTTGGAGGGAAAGGTTATCGAACCCCTCTTGTATAAATCTTTGTAATGTTGCCCAGTATATCTTATTTACACTCGATTTGGTTGTGTTGATAGGAGATAAAAGTGAGACTCAATTGCAATCTAAGATCATACATTGTAATTAACATTCAGATGAATACAAAAGAAGCAATTTTTCCTGTATATGATTATGTGTATGTTTCCCTGTTTTTAATGAATGTTATCGATGTGTTTATGAATGTTTATGCTATAGATTTCTAAGTTAGATTTCATCTGTAGGGATAGAGATATAATCTTCTATCTGTGAGTTTGTTGGATCATTTCTGGGTTCTTTAGGCTAAGCGGAAGGAGTCTGTGACAAACTGTTGAAATTTTGTGAGCCAAACGCAAAGAGTGCATGTTTGAACTCTTCTGAGTCAGAGAAGGACGTGACAGGAGGGCACACTAGGATAGTTCGCATACTCAGAAGTAAACCTTAAGTTTACTGAATACCTTAGAGGAGAGAATGTTCAGACAAGGCATAGAAAACAAAATTGTTGAAGATTATGATGAGCTCCACCAGGAGGGCATTGAGAAGATGTAAGGTGTACACAGAACCAACACATTATGGAGTGTTGGAGAAATTGAGGAAAACCCTTGAGTTACTGAACACTCTATGGGAATGAAGATATGCAAGTGTGTATTGAGAGGATGTAGGAGTTTCCTTGGAAAACCTAAAGGATTTAAGGAATTCAGAAGTAAGACCTGTGCAAGGAGTGCACTAGGAAAACAATTAAATAAGTGTTGCGAGAAGTGATCTAATGGTTCAGACAAGTGAAAGGAGAGTGCCAAAGGAAAAGTAAGTTCGTCTTACAGGCTCAGGTGGAAGAGCATCGATTTTCTAGGAGGTAACCATAAAGTCCTTTGAAGGACGTAGAAGGACTGAGAACCTTAAAGGTTTGATCCAGCAAAATCTCAGAAGAATTACCGTTGTCACACACAGAGTTTCTGCAAGGAGTGAAAGAGGCTAAGAGCAGTCCAAATCTCAGATAATGATAAAAGTTATAAGTGTGCACATGATTAAGGACTTGTCTAAGTCCCGAAGCCAAATTTAAGTTCGTCCATCGTCAGGAGAAGACAGGTGGTGAAATATCAGGAGATCTGGGAGATAGGGTTCTGAAAGATTTTCATAGAGAAAAGAAAAATATTCGTGGAGTCCCGAAGAGCAGAGTGAATCTGGACCACCCGATACAAAAGGAAACATGGAGGAGATCCACGTATTTTGGAGAAGTGGTGCTCCAAAAAATAAAAGGAGAACAGAGTGGTAAGACTCCCAGGTCAGAGTCTGGAACATATCACATTCGTTGATCTAAGGAAGTGATGGGGACCGTTGATCCTCGCATCCATTTGCATTCATTAATTCAAAGTTTAGGGAAATAGGAGTTGATTGTTGCGAAAAGGCTGAAGCCCAGAGTCTGAAGCACCTTTCAGGGTTTATCCTTGAGACATATCCTGAGGTCATATGTGAGAAGGGGTTTAGCATAGAGAGCTAGCACCTTTTGTTAAATTTCTTCAAAGGGGCCAAGAAAGGGTCGCAGGTCTGATAGAACCTCCACTTTGGAGAAAGAAGGACCTATGAAAATTGAAGATGGTTCCAGCAGGGACTCGAAGAGTTGATTCAAATGAAGTGATTGAACGATACTATACCGAGAGGTCGAGCAACCCCTGAGGAGATAAAGGAAGAGGGGGGGAGTCTATTCTAGAGTGGTATTAGAGTGTGAATTTGTTTTCAGGTAGTAGAGATGAAGAAGTGAGCTGATATCATCAAGTGGTATCAGAAGTTCTCTTGTAGAAAATAGGTGAAGGGATATAGAGAGTGATGCTCTGCAGATACTGTTGCAAGGTGTGAAATAGATGGTAGAAAACTAGGTGGACTGCAGGTGAAGAAAGAAAGATGGTTACTGAAGGCCATAAGCACGTTCGATGAGAAGACTGATCGCATAAGATAAAAGAGAAATTTGACAAGGAGCTCAGTGAAATATGAACATATATGGAGAATCTAGCATTGAAGATGCAGGAGGAGGCAAAGGTATGTTGGAGATACGAGTGTCCTTTGAAACAGAGAGCCAAGTGGCATGTTCAGAATTTGTTGGCTAGAAGGGAGAAACAGGGAAAGTTGAGGCATGTTGAAAACCTCATTCATGAGAGAAAGAGATATGGCATAGGTCTCGTAGATTTTGAGGTGGGAAATGAGAAAGGATCAATTGATATCATAAAATTCTAGGAGGGCAAAGGAGACATCCCATTTTTCTAGGTGGGAAAGGGAGAAGATATGATCTCAGCTAAGAGTTCATGTCAGCAAGGGGTCTTGACGTATGGAAAGGAGGCAGAAGAATTGCCTCATTCATATTAATATTCATGTGGGATCGCAATCCATGTGAATGAAGATGATGAGAAGTTAAATACTTTCATTGTAGAGCAGAAAGATCAAAGCAACATTCTGATCATTGGGGGAGTCAACATATTCCTGCCAAGCATCCAAGGAGAGGCTAGCATTTGTGTTGCATATGCAACAATGGAAGGGAAACAAGATGAGACTATCATGTAGGAGAAGGACCAGATACTAAAGTATTCCTAGCAGAAGAGGATCCAGTTGATTTGATCACTCAGTGGGAGACATGGCTGAAAAAGATATAGGATTGGTTGGACAATATAGAACTAGATTATAGATTCCAGGGGATAGCCAATCTAGAGGAAACATGCCAGCATGAGGAGCAACTGGAGGAATCTGGAATGGAACCAGTACAAGAAGAACTGGAAGACTATAATCTTTCAGAGGAGATAGCTTAGCCACAACTCAGTAAGGAGCCTACAGAATTGGAGTATGTATCAGATTGGTCAGTAAGAATCACAGGAAATGAAGGTAGCATGGGATATTAGGTTAGTCTACCCATCGATCGACATGAGGAGTTGCAACCAAGAAAACTTCATAAGGAAAGACAGTCAACAAAGAAGATGGAATAAGTCATAGAGGAAATAAGGAGGTTGATGGTGAAGTGGGTGAAAAAGGATATTAGCAGAGGGAAGTTGAATAGAGGAGAACCTACATGAGTAGCAGGGAAGCGAAAGAAGAAGAAGCAATAGTATAAAAGAAGAGGAGTGGGAGGATAGCTCAAGGAGAAAGATTGGGATCCAGGATAATTTCAACAGAGCTGGGAAGCTCATGAGCAGAAGCTGATGATTTTTTCATACCATTGGAGTATGATGCAGGAGAATTGCTCCACCTCAACACGCACCAACTTTCTAGCACGTCGGTGCACATTCAAGGTGGGGAGAGGCGCCAACCCTCTCATTTCGCCTTGAAATTTAAATGTAATTAAGGCAATTGAATGTTGTTAGGATGGAAGAGCCAATTCATGCTTTCACATAGGTTGTAGATGAGGTCGCCTTAAGTGGTTGATGCTAGGAAGGATCTAGATCTGATTTAGAATATATTTCCACTCATTGTAATCTATCTCATTAGATAGGCGTTTTGAATGGTGATTAGACACCACTAGTGTAGCTTGGAGGGAAATCACGTCGAGCCCCTCTTAAATAAATACTTGTATTGTTTCCCAGTAGATTTTTTTGACACTCAGGCTGGTTGTGTTGATAGGAGAGAACACAGAGATTCAGTTATAGTATGACCTTATACATTGTAATTAACATCCAGATGAATACAAAAGAAGCAGTTTTTCCTGCATATGATTCTGTGTATGTTTCCCTAATTTTAATGAATGTTATCGGTGTGTTTATGAATGTTTATGTTGTAGATGTGTATGTTAGATTTGATCTACAGGGATAGAGATAGAATCTTCTATCTGTGAGTTTGATAGATCATTTATGGGTTCGTTAGGCTAAGCGCAAGGAGTGCGCGACAAAGTGTTGAAATTCTATGAGCCAAACATAAGGAGTGTTTGTCTGAACTCTTCCAAGTCAGAGAAGAACGTGCCAGGAGGGCACACTAGGATATTTCACATACTTAGAAGGAAACCTTAAGGTTACTGAATACATTAGAGGATAGACTGTGCAAAGAAGGAAAAAAAAGCATAAATGTTGAAGATTTTGAGGAGCTTTTCTAGGAGGGAATTGAGTAGGTGCAAGGTGTGCATAGAACCAACATGTTCTAGAGTGTTGGAGAAATTGAGGAAAACCCTGGATTTACTGAACACTCTGAGGGAAGGAATCTATGCAAGTGTTCATTGAGTAGATCTAGGAGTTTCCTTGTAAAAACTGAAGGATTTTAGCAATTCAAAAGTAAGACATGTGCAAGGAGTGCACTAGGAAAACACTTAAATAAGTGTTGCGAGAATCCGTTTGAAGGTTCAAACAAGTGCAAGTAGTTCTCCAAAGTAAAAGTGATTTTTTCTTATAGGCTCAAGAAGAAGAGCATCAAGTTGCCAGGAGGGAACCAAAAATTCCTTTGAAGGACCTAGAAGGGTCGATAACCTTAAAGGTTGGAGCCACCAAAAGATCAGAAGAATTAGTATTGTCACGCACAAATGTTTTACAAGGAGTGAAAGAGGCTGAGAGAATTCCAAATCTCATACAATAAGAAAATTTCTAAGTGTTCACAGGAGTAAGGACTTGCCGAAGTATTGAAGCCAAATTGAAGGTCGTCCATCATCAAGAGAAGACAGGTGGTGAAAGATTAGGAGATTCGAGAGATAGGGTTCAGGAAGATTTTCATAGAGAAAAGGGAAATATTTGGGGAGTCCCAAAGACAGAGTGAATCTCGGCCGTCAGATATAGAAGGAAATATGGAGAATATCCACATATTTCAGAGAAGTGGTGCTCCGAAATAAAAAAGTAGAACAGATCAGTAAGACTCCCAAAGGCTAGAGTCTAGAGTAGATCACAGTCATTGATCTAAGGAAGTGATGGGACCCTTGATCCTCACACCCATTTGTGTTTGTCGATTTAGAGTCTGGGGAAATAGGAGTTGGTTGTTGCAAAAATTACAAAGCTAGGAGTTTGAAGAACCTTTAAGGTTTTAGCCCTGGGACACAGCCCAAGGTCATATGGGAGAAGGGGCCTCGCATAGAGAGCTAGAGCCCATTGTTAAATTTCTTCAAAGGGGCCAAGAAAGGGTCGGGGGTCTGATAGAACCTGCACCTTGGAGAAAGAGGGACTTGTGAAAATTGAAGACGGTTCCAGTAGGGACTTGAAGAGTCGGCAAGACTCAAGTGATTGAACTATCCTAGACTAGGAGGTCGAGNAACCATTCACCATCTCTCAAGATCCATAGACAAGATATAAACCATAGCACTAGGATAGTGCACCTCTAGTGCTCACAACTACAACAACAACAACATAATAGAAGAAGAGCGCACATCGTTAGAGAGCACAAGATAAAGTAGCCACCAAGAATAACAAAAGACCCAAACTTTGTGTCTCCTCTTCCTCCTCATACTTGCACACCTTTTCTTCATTGAGAGAGGGTGTCATGAGTGTTTCCAAATCAGATAGACATCCTCCTTATTTATAGTCTTCAAGTCAACTTCCTGGGTCAACTTCTTCTCTGGGAATATTATTTTTACTTTATTATTTTTTATGTGGGTTGACTTCTCTTCTTCTTGGGCTTCCAAAATATTATCTTCATCTAAGAAATGTCTTGTAGAGGAAATTATCTCCTACAACTACCAAAATATCAATACTCCCTCTTAGCTAGGGATGTATCTTTCACGATGTATTCATCTAGTAGTCAACTAACTACTCTAAAATCAGTTGGTAGCACTCAACTACCACAATGTCATCGGTAGCTTTAATCATCTATCACATTCTTTGCAATCAAGTTGCATACAACTAATCCCAATATGAACTGGTAATCTCCATGGAAATCAGCTAGTAGTGTAGACCTACTACAATTCCATCTAGTAGAACATGATTATGTTGATCCATAGTTGTATGCAACTACTATCTAGTGGTAAAGAACCACTCCAAGTAGTGCACAACTACTTTATAGAGAGACAATGTCTCTATCTTGCAATCAACTAGTAGCTACAAAAGATACCACCATGTTGTCCATCAATCTCTATGATTATGTAGAAATCAACTAGTAGCACACAACTACTAGCATGCCATCAACCATAATCATAGTCCAAACTCCCAATGACTATGCAACAATAAGCTAGTATCACAGAACTACTACAATGTCATTAGTCATAGTCACGGCCTCTATAACTATGCAAAAATCATATAGTAGGAAACAAATACTACAATTCCATCAATAATAGTCATAGTCGAAGTCTCTATAACTATGCAATAATCAACTAGTAGCACACAACTACTACAATTCCATCAACCAGAGTTATAGTCTCATCCAGTAGCACGAATCCACTCCCATAGTCCTAACGATTATGCATGCTATTTTTCTTCTCTCATTAGGTTTGATAGTGCATTACCCCCTCAGTGAACTCAAATGACTGATCTAGGGAACCCTTGGGCAGAGGGGTTAGTCTACATGAGAAAAAACAAAACACCTCTTGTAATATCCCAATACCGAACCCCAGTTGTAATTGAAAATGTAAATATGTTTTGTAGGTTGGTGATCCAGGTGATTATAAGATAGGAGGCTTATGTGATGATTAGGCCAGAGAGCCTAGATGCTAAAGGCCAAAGAGCATATTTTTGTATATGTAAATACTCATATCATTAATATAAATACATCATTGCATGTAGACCGACCACGATAAAATAGAATGGGGGACTAAGCTCCACTAGGTAGGGAAAGGTACGAGTTAAGTGATGCAAGAGAATCACTCCACCTTATCATGCACCAACTATCTATCACGTTGTTGTGCATTCAAGGAGGGGAGAGGTGCCAGCCCTCTCATTTTGCCTCGAAATTTAAATGTAATTAAGGAAATTTAATGCTTTCAGGATGGAAGAGCCAAGTCATTCTTTTTCATAGGCTGTAGATGAGGTTACCTTAAGTTGTTGAAGGTAGGAAGGACCTATATCTGATTCGAACTAGATTTCCACTCATTAAAATCTTCTTCATTAGACAGGCATTGTGAATGGTGATTAGACACCACTATTGTAGCTTGGAGGGAAAGGTTATCGAACCCCTCTTGTATAAATCTTTGTAATGTTGCCCAGTATATCTTATTTACACTCGATTTGGTTGTGTTGATAGGAGATAAAAGTGAGACTCAATTGCAATCTAAGATCATACATTGTAATTAACATTCAGATGAATACAAAAGAAGCAATTTTTCCTGTATATGATTATGTGTATGTTTCCCTGTTTTTAATGAATGTTATCGATGTGTTTATGAATGTTTATGCTATAGATTTCTAAGTTAGATTTCATCTGTAGGGATAGAGATATAATCTTCTATCTGTGAGTTTGTTGGATCATTTCTGGGTTCTTTAGGCTAAGCGGAAGGAGTCTGTGACAAACTGTTGAAATTTTGTGAGCCAAACGCAAAGAGTGCATGTTTGAACTCTTCTGAGTCAGAGAAGGACGTGACAGGAGGGCACACTAGGATAGTTCGCATACTCAGAAGTAAACCTTAAGTTTACTGAATACCTTAGAGGAGAGAATGTTCAGACAAGGCATAGAAAACAAAATTGTTGAAGATTATGATGAGCTCCACCAGGAGGGCATTGAGAAGATGTAAGGTGTACACAGAACCAACACATTATGGAGTGTTGGAGAAATTGAGGAAAACCCTTGAGTTACTGAACACTCTATGGGAATGAAGATATGCAAGTGTGTATTGAGAGGATGTAGGAGTTTCCTTGGAAAACCTAAAGGATTTAAGGAATTCAGAAGTAAGACCTGTGCAAGGAGTGCACTAGGAAAACAATTAAATAAGTGTTGCGAGAAGTGATCTAATGGTTCAGACAAGTGAAAGGAGAGTGCCAAAGGAAAAGTAAGTTCGTCTTACAGGCTCAGGTGGAAGAGCATCGATTTTCTAGGAGGTAACCATAAAGTCCTTTGAAGGACGTAGAAGGACTGAGAACCTTAAAGGTTTGATCCAGCAAAATCTCAGAAGAATTACCGTTGTCACACACAGAGTTTCTGCAAGGAGTGAAAGAGGCTAAGAGCAGTCCAAATCTCAGATAATGATAAAAGTTATAAGTGTGCACATGATTAAGGACTTGTCTAAGTCCCGAAGCCAAATTTAAGTTCGTCCATCGTCAGGAGAAGACAGGTGGTGAAATATCAGGAGATCTGGGAGATAGGGTTCTGAAAGATTTTCATAGAGAAAAGAAAAATATTCGTGGAGTCCCGAAGAGCAGAGTGAATCTGGACCACCCGATACAAAAGGAAACATGGAGGAGATCCACGTATTTTGGAGAAGTGGTGCTCCAAAAAATAAAAGGAGAACAGAGTGGTAAGACTCCCAGGTCAGAGTCTGGAACATATCACATTCGTTGATCTAAGGAAGTGATGGGGACCGTTGATCCTCGCATCCATTTGCATTCATTAATTCAAAGTTTAGGGAAATAGGAGTTGATTGTTGCGAAAAGGCTGAAGCCCAGAGTCTGAAGCACCTTTCAGGGTTTATCCTTGAGACATATCCTGAGGTCATATGTGAGAAGGGGTTTAGCATAGAGAGCTAGCACCTTTTGTTAAATTTCTTCAAAGGGGCCAAGAAAGGGTCGCAGGTCTGATAGAACCTCCACTTTGGAGAAAGAAGGACCTATGAAAATTGAAGATGGTTCCAGCAGGGACTCGAAGAGTTGATTCAAATGAAGTGATTGAACGATACTATACCGAGAGGTCGAGCAACCCCTGAGGAGATAAAGGAAGAGGGGGGGAGTCTATTCTAGAGTGGTATTAGAGTGTGAATTTGTTTTCAGGTAGTAGAGATGAAGAAGTGAGCTGATATCATCAAGTGGTATCAGAAGTTCTCTTGTAGAAAATAGGTGAAGGGATATAGAGAGTGATGCTCTGCAGATACTGTTGCAAGGTGTGAAATAGATGGTAGAAAACTAGGTGGACTGCAGGTGAAGAAAGAAAGATGGTTACTGAAGGCCATAAGCACGTTCGATGAGAAGACTGATCGCATAAGATAAAAGAGAAATTTGACAAGGAGCTCAGTGAAATATGAACATATATGGAGAATCTAGCATTGAAGATGCAGGAGGAGGCAAAGGTATGTTGGAGATACGAGTGTCCTTTGAAACAGAGAGCCAAGTGGCATGTTCAGAATTTGTTGGCTAGAAGGGAGAAACAGGGAAAGTTGAGGCATGTTGAAAACCTCATTCATGAGAGAAAGAGATATGGCATAGGTCTCGTAGATTTTGAGGTGGGAAATGAGAAAGGATCAATTGATATCATAAAATTCTAGGAGGGCAAAGGAGACATCCCATTTTTCTAGGTGGGAAAGGGAGAAGATATGATCTCAGCTAAGAGTTCATGTCAGCAAGGGGTCTTGACGTATGGAAAGGAGGCAGAAGAATTGCCTCATTCATATTAATATTCATGTGGGATCGCAATCCATGTGAATGAAGATGATGAGAAGTTAAATACTTTCATTGTAGAGCAGAAAGATCAAAGCAACATTCTGATCATTGGGGGAGTCAACATATTCCTGCCAAGCATCCAAGGAGAGGCTAGCATTTGTGTTGCATATGCAACAATGGAAGGGAAACAAGATGAGACTATCATGTAGGAGAAGGACCAGATAC
Source organism: Picea glauca (assembly GCA_000966675.3). Classification (NCBI taxonomy): domain Eukaryota; kingdom Viridiplantae; phylum Streptophyta; class Pinopsida; order Pinales; family Pinaceae; genus Picea; species Picea glauca. The sequence goes on along the minus strand of JZKD02S1876117.1, from coordinate 60,295 downwards.
TAAAGTATTCCTAGCAGAAGAGGATCCAGTTGATTTGATCACTCAGTGGGAGACATGGCTGAAAAAGATATAGGATTGGTTGGACAATATAGAACTAGATTATAGATTCCAGGGGATAGCCAATCTAGAGGAAACATGCCAGCATGAGGAGCAACTGGAGGAATCTGGAATGGAACCAGTACAAGAAGAACTGGAAGACTATAATCTTTCAGAGGAGATAGCTTAGCCACAACTCAGTAAGGAGCCTACAGAATTGGAGTATGTATCAGATTGGTCAGTAAGAATCACAGGAAATGAAGGTAGCATGGGATATTAGGTTAGTCTACCCATCGATCGACATGAGGAGTTGCAACCAAGAAAACTTCATAAGGAAAGACAGTCAACAAAGAAGATGGAATAAGTCATAGAGGAAATAAGGAGGTTGATGGTGAAGTGGGTGAAAAAGGATATTAGCAGAGGGAAGTTGAATAGAGGAGAACCTACATGAGTAGCAGGGAAGCGAAAGAAGAAGAAGCAATAGTATAAAAGAAGAGGAGTGGGAGGATAGCTCAAGGAGAAAGATTGGGATCCAGGATAATTTCAACAGAGCTGGGAAGCTCATGAGCAGAAGCTGATGATTTTTTCATACCATTGGAGTATGATGCAGGAGAATTGCTCCACCTCAACACGCACCAACTTTCTAGCACGTCGGTGCACATTCAAGGTGGGGAGAGGCGCCAACCCTCTCATTTCGCCTTGAAATTTAAATGTAATTAAGGCAATTGAATGTTGTTAGGATGGAAGAGCCAATTCATGCTTTCACATAGGTTGTAGATGAGGTCGCCTTAAGTGGTTGATGCTAGGAAGGATCTAGATCTGATTTAGAATATATTTCCACTCATTGTAATCTATCTCATTAGATAGGCGTTTTGAATGGTGATTAGACACCACTAGTGTAGCTTGGAGGGAAATCACGTCGAGCCCCTCTTAAATAAATACTTGTATTGTTTCCCAGTAGATTTTTTTGACACTCAGGCTGGTTGTGTTGATAGGAGAGAACACAGAGATTCAGTTATAGTATGACCTTATACATTGTAATTAACATCCAGATGAATACAAAAGAAGCAGTTTTTCCTGCATATGATTCTGTGTATGTTTCCCTAATTTTAATGAATGTTATCGGTGTGTTTATGAATGTTTATGTTGTAGATGTGTATGTTAGATTTGATCTACAGGGATAGAGATAGAATCTTCTATCTGTGAGTTTGATAGATCATTTATGGGTTCGTTAGGCTAAGCGCAAGGAGTGCGCGACAAAGTGTTGAAATTCTATGAGCCAAACATAAGGAGTGTTTGTCTGAACTCTTCCAAGTCAGAGAAGAACGTGCCAGGAGGGCACACTAGGATATTTCACATACTTAGAAGGAAACCTTAAGGTTACTGAATACATTAGAGGATAGACTGTGCAAAGAAGGAAAAAAAAGCATAAATGTTGAAGATTTTGAGGAGCTTTTCTAGGAGGGAATTGAGTAGGTGCAAGGTGTGCATAGAACCAACATGTTCTAGAGTGTTGGAGAAATTGAGGAAAACCCTGGATTTACTGAACACTCTGAGGGAAGGAATCTATGCAAGTGTTCATTGAGTAGATCTAGGAGTTTCCTTGTAAAAACTGAAGGATTTTAGCAATTCAAAAGTAAGACATGTGCAAGGAGTGCACTAGGAAAACACTTAAATAAGTGTTGCGAGAATCCATTTGAAGGTTCAACCAAGTGCAAGTAGTTCTCCAAAGTCAAAGTGATTTTTTCTTATAGGCTCAAGAAGAAGAGCATCAAGTTGCCAGGAGGGAACCAAAAAGTCCTTTGAAGGACCCAGAAGGGTCGATAACCTTAAAGGTTGGAGCCACCAAAAGATCAGAAGAATTAGCATTGTCACTCACAAATGTTTTACAAGGAGTGAAAGAGGCTGAGAGAATTCCAAATCTCATACAACAAGAAAATTTCTAAGTGTGCACAGGAGTAAGGACTTGCCGAAGTCACGAAGCCAAATTGAAGGTCGTCCATCGTCAAGAGAAGATAGGTGGTGAAAGATTAGGAGATTCGAGAGATAGGGTTCGGGAAGATTTTCATAGAGAAAAGGGAAATATTTGGGGATTCCCGAAGACGGAGTGAATCTCGGCCGTCAGATATAGAAGGAAATATGGAGGATATCCACATATTTCAGAGAAGTGGTGCTCCGAAATAAAAAAGTAGAACAGAGCAGTAAGACTCCCAAAGGCCAGAGTCGAGAGTAGATCACAGTCATTGATCTAAGGAAGTGATGGGACCATTGATCCTCACACCCATTTGCGTTTTTCGATTTAGAGTCTGGGGAAATAGGAGTTGGTTGTTGCGAAAATTAAAAAGCTAGGAGTTTGAAGAACCTTTAAGGTTTTATCCCTGGGACACAGTCCAAGTTCATATGGGAGAAGGGGCCTCGCATAGAGAGCTAGAGCCCATTGTTAAATTTCTTCAAAGGGGCCAAGAAAGGGTCGGGGGTCTGATAGAACCTGCACYTTGGAGAAAGAGGGACTTGTGAAAATTGAAGACGGTTCCAGTAGGGACTTGAAGAGTCGGYAAGACTCAAGTGATTGAACTATCCTAGACTAGGAGKTCGAGCAGCCCCCGAGGASAGAAAGGAAGAAGGGGGTGGTCTGCACCACTAAGATCCTAGAAAAGGGGCTAAGATAGAGGGCTTATCTCTAAGGGAATAATATTATATTGTTATTTCCTAAAAAATAAGGTTGTACATAACCTATGTTATCTAAAGTTCCTGTGGGAAGGGAACGAATTATAAGTGGAACTCATGCAGCTTCATGAGGAAAAATGTCCAATTTGGGACATGGAGTTATATTTGTAAAATGCGTCATTATTGGGGGGCTCTCTTCCATTCTATACATTCTTCCCATGCACTCACAAATTCATGCAGGAAACCATTGCCTCCATTGTTGACCTTTGAGCATGCACATACCTCTGAAACCTACATGCATTATGAAGTCATATCCAATGTTTTCTTATCATCAGCTGAAACCTATGATCCTCTTGGGTGGAACAACACACCTATGCCTACCTAAGATTGTGTTGTACTTACCTGTTATGACCAATGCCTATTTCCAAACCCAAAGGCCATGGTTTCTACTTTTACCTGTGCATTAGCCAAAAGCTTAAGTTGTTTCACCTAAGCCTGTTGTTAGTTATCTAGGAGAGGGAGTGAAGAGGTGGGTTATCAGACCCGTGGAATGAATAGGTAGGTTGTCAGGCCCGTGAGAAACTATCTCTAGGTGTGAGAGTTTGTTGGGAGAGAAGAAGCAGGTTGTGAGGCCTATGAGAAACTCTCTCCGAATGAGAGAGGTTTCTAGGGATGCCATTTTCCTAAAGGGAGCTCAACTGTAGCTATAGTTCTCTAAGAATTCATTTCCATCCTATTGTTGAATCCCTGGAAGGGATGTGGGGCAGCCAAAGGACTGTTGAGAAGAGAAGGGGCACACTTCCTCGGGTGGAACAAACATGTGGGGAATGAGAGGTTGTAGTTTGTTAGTGTGGGTTGGCTCCTCGGACAAAATACTTCATGTTGAATATGAAACTTTCCATTGTCTCAAGCTAGCCTAGGAATCGCTTTACCTAGGTGGAGTTTAGTCCTAGCTCAGGGGTGAACTATTGTTGAGAGTGATTAGCAATGTGGACTAGGGATGGGAGGTTAGCGGAAGGTATGCACGCAGTTGGTGGATGAGTACCATTTATATGTTCATTTACATGTTGTTCATTTGTACATGTTTTATATTGATGAGTACTTCTTGTATATGTTGTATGTGTAGGATTATTGTTATTCCACATTAATATGGATATTAGTATAATATGTTGTCTAGTTTATGTTTATATATATATGCAGATGGTATTCTTATTTCTATGAGGTGGCATGGCCTGGACTGGGTGGTTAGGGGTGCTAAAAATTGGTATCAAAGTTTGAACATAGAAGAATTTGTAGTATCATGCCTCGGCTTGGGTGGATGGGGATGTTACAAAATGGTATCATAGCTCCAGTTTCAACACTGAGCCTCAATGGGTCGTATAAGTGGAAATTGAAGAAAATGCTTAGAATGAATTGTTGTCTAAATGGATAAAATTCGAATTTCAGAAGCATTCATGAGTGCCAGGAGGGCACTGAGGGAACACCTTAAGTGTGTTCAAAAGATCTACAAGTTTAGGGTTCAATAAATCCAATAGGGGAAGGAAACCACAGTAACCGTGGTATGGGCCAAAAAACTAAATTTTAGTTGTAGGGTCTGTTCGAGAGAAGGTGGACCCTTGAAAACTATCAGATCTGGAAAAAGGAACATGGTGGTTAAGCACCTAAGTCCTTAGGACTTCACCACTTCTTTTGTTTTAAGTCCTTTGTCGTAAAAGAGGAAAAATCCTCGAATATCTGAAGTTTTGGAGTGGATCTACTTCGTAGATCAGTGGGATAGGTGCTTGACCATTGGATTCATCCAAGGACAGATCTAAGACGTTAGATCATGCACAAATCAAGAAGTGAGGAGCAGTGTTGAAGTTCATATTCCAATAGTCAATTTTTTGCACAAGTGAATGTGAGCCATAGATATCATGGAACTTTAGAGGATCGACACTCCGAGAGAAGCGAGTCCTTGAGCTACTAGGAGGTAAATATTCCAAAGTTCCAAACTCTGGAGTTAATCTAGACCGTTTTTATTGAGAACACGTCTCCACATGTTAGCAAGTATTCAAAAATTCTATGTTTGAGAGTTTTGGGGTTTAGTGTGGAGAAGTCTCTCAAAGCCCTGAAGTTCTAAAGCTTCAAAGTCCCGTAGTGGTTCTACATCGTACATCGTTTGAGAGAAAGAGGACCATTGGATTCTCTGAGTGGCCTAGAAGTTCTACACTCCATGAAAATTTGTTTGTGGTTGGTTGGAAGGAGGAGTTTTCTCCGAAGTTCCGAAGTCTAGAACTAATCCAAACCATCCCTTAATTGGAGACATGTGTTTGCAAATTAGCATGTTTGGAAGAAATATGGAATTGTGCTGAGGAAATCTCTGAAGTCCCGAAGGTCCAGGAAACAAATGTTGGAAATTTCGACATTCATGAGTTATCAATTATGTGGATGGGAAATCTTCTGAAGCCGAAAGTGTCGAATTTATAGAAGGTCAGTATGATGTGGCATGATGACATCACCTAGGGTGACATGGACCTACTCTAAGCTAGCCATGTGTCATCTTATTTTGTACCGTTACAATGCTCTTTTGTACCAATTGTGGAATGACACGTGTTGCTCATCGATGTGGCCACATGTCACCACCTAATTGATTGTCAACATAACTAAGTGAACCCAGAAATTTCAAACTTTGGGTGTTTTGATGTGCTCCAGTGTTAGATTCTCCTAAGTCCCATAGTGCCAGAGTGACACAGTGTGATGAAATCACCTGGAGTGACATGGATCGGATCTGTAATTCGATGTGAGAGAGATTTGTTGGGTATTTTTGTAAAGTTATCCAAAGCACGAAGCTTCGGAGTGTCGATGTAATAAATCTCTGGAGCGCGAAGGTTCATAATTTATCCAGTTCAAATTTTAGGTGTCTTGACGTGCTCCTGTGTGTGATTCTTCGAAGTCCTAGAGAACCAGAGTGACGCAACATGATGACATCACCTGGAGTGAAATGGAGCGGATTGGTAATTCGACATTCGAGAGAGTTGTTTCTTTTTTCTATGAATTTCTTTGAAGCGTGAAGCTCTAGAGTGTCGAAGTAATAAATATTTGGAGAGTGATGGTTTAGAAGTTCGCTAGTTCGACGTTCAAGTGTTTTGAAATATGTTATGGAAAACATTTCCGAATTCTCAAAGTTTTGAACTCCCAAAGTCCTGAATTTCTGAAGTCCCCAAGTCCTGATGTCCCAGAGTTATGAATTCCTAAAGTCCCGAAATCTCAAATTCATGAAGCACTAGAGTGACATGGGTTTCTGACATCACCTAGGGTGATGTGGAAACACTTGATGCTTTCCATGTGTCATTGTGTTCCATGTTTATCAAATACCATTTGTGCCAGTGTCCATTCGTTATTTTGGCTTCAGAGGGACACCTTTGTTGTTGAGGGTTTGGCTCGGTCTTGATAGATCAAGTTTATCTTGGGTTTGTGATAAACCTGGGTTTAGTGGGAGATTTTGCAGTGGTGATTTGAGTGAAAAAAGAGGAATGGTGAGTTCTTCTATAATCGAGATAGATAAGTTCAACAGTAAAAACTTTGAGCTATGGAAGATGAAAATGGAGAACCTTCTTGTAGACAAAGAGCAATGGATCATTGTGGATCCTGGTACGCAACCTACTAGTACATCATCTACTAGCACACAAGCTACTGGTACAGAACCTACCAGTACACAACCTACCAGTATGTCAAAGGAAGATTGGGAGAAGTTGGACAGAAGAGCAAGGAGTACTATTCGACTATACCTATAAAATTCGGTGTTGTTGAATGTCTTAGGAGAATCTACAACTAAGGAACTATGGGATAAGTTGGGGAATTTGTATCAATCAATGTCCTTGGTAAACAAGTTGTTTCTTCAAAAAAAGATGTATCATATTAGGATGGAAGATGGAGATTCTGTGATAGAACATCTAAATTCCTTTAATACTCTGGTAAGTCAACTTGGCTCTGTTAATATTACGATTGCAGAATAAGACAAGTGTATTACTTTGTTATGTTCTTTTCNTCGGCTTGGGTGGATGGGGATGTTACAAAATGGTATCATAGCTCCAGTTTCAACACTGAGCCTCAATGGGTTGTATAAGTGGAAATTGAAGAAAATGCTTAGAATGAATTGTTGTCTAAATGGACAAAATTTGAATTTCAGAAGCATTCATGAGTGCCAGGAGGGCACTGAGGGAACACCTTAAGTGTGTTCAAAATATCTACAAGTTTAGGGTTCAATAAATCCAATAGGGGAAGGAAACCATAGTAACCGTGGTATGGGCCAAAAAACTAAATTTTAGTTGTAGGGTCTGTTCGAGAGAAGGTGGACCCTTGAAAACTATCAGATCTGGAAAAAGGAGCATGGTGGTTAAGCACCTAAGTCCTTAGGACTTCACCACTTCTTTTGTTTTAAGTTCTTTGTCGTAAAAGAGGAAAAATCCTTGAATATCTGAAGTTTCGGAGTGGATCTACTTCGTAGATCAGTGGGATAGGTGCTTGACCATTGGATTCATTCAAGGACAGATCTGAGACGTTAGGTCATGCACAAATCAAGAAGTGAGGAGCAGTGTTGAAGATCATATTCCAATAGTCAATTTTTTGCACAAGTGAATGTGAGCCATAGATATCATGGAACGTTAGAGGATCGACACTCCGAGAGAAGTGAGTCCTTGAGCTACTAGGAGGTAAATATTCCAAAGTTCCAAACTCTGGAGTTAATCTGGACCGTTTTTATTGAGAACACGTCTCCACATATTAGCAAGTATTCAAAAATTCGATGTTTGAGAGTTTTGGGGTGTAGTGTGGAGAAGTCTCTCAAAGCCCTGAAGTTCTAAAGCTTCAAAGTCTCGTAGTGGTTCTACATCGTACATCGTTTGAGAGAAAGAGGACCATTGGATTCTTTGAGTGGCCTAGAAGTTCGACACTCCATGAAAATTTGTTTGTGGTTGGTTGGAAGGAGGAGTTTTCTCCGAAGTCCCGAAGTCTAGAACCAATACAAACCATCCCTTAATTGGAGACATGTGTTTGCAAATTAGCATGTTTGGAAGAAATATGGAATTGTGCTGAGGAAATCTCTGAAGTCTCGAAGGTCCAGGAAACAAATGTTGGAAATTTCGACATTCATGAGTTATCAATTATGTGGATGGGAAATCTTCTGAAGCTGAAAGTGTCGAATTTATAGAAGGTCAGTATGATGTGGCATGATGACATCACCTAGGGTGACATGGACCTACTCTAAGCTAGACATGTGTCATCTTATTTTGTACCGTTACAATTCTCTTTTGTACCAATTGTGGCATGACACGTGTTGCTCATCGATGGGGCCACATGTCACCACCTAATTGATTGTAAACATAACTAAGTGAACCCAGAAATTTCAAACTTCGGGTGTTTTGATGTGCTCCAGTGTTAGATTCTCCTAAGTCCCATAGTGCCAGAGTGACACAGTGTGATGAAATCACCTGGAGTGACATGGATTGGATCTGTAATTCGATGTGAGAGAGATTTGTTGGGTCTTTTTTTAAAGTTATCCAAAGCACGAAGCTTCGGAGTGTCGATGTAATAAATCTCTGGAGCGTGAAGGTTCATAATTTATCCAGTTCAAAGTTTAGGTGTCTTGACATGCTCCTGTGTGTGATTCTTCGAAGTCCTAGAGAACCAGAGTGACGCAACATGATGACATCACCTGGAGTGACATGGAGCAGATCGGTAATTCGACATTCGAGAGAGTTGTTTCTTTTTTCTATGAATTTCTTCGAAGCGTGAAGCTCTAGAGTGTCGAAGTAATAAAGATTTGGAGAGTGATGGTTTAGAAGTTTGCTAGTTCGACGTTCAAGTGTTTTGAAAGATGTTATGGAAAACATTTCCGAATTCTCAAATTTTTGAACTCCCAAAGTTCTGAATTTCTGATGTCCCGAAGTCCTGATGTCCCAGAGTTATGAATTCCTAAAGTCCCGAAGTCTCGAATTCATGAAGCACTAGAGTGACATGGCTTGCTGACATCACCTAGGGTGATGTGGAAACACTTGATGCTTTCCATGTGTCATCGTGTTCCATGTTTATCAAATACCATTTGTGCCAGTGTCCATTCATTATTTTGGCTTCAGAGGGACACCTTTGTTGTTGAGGGTTTGGCTCGGTCTTGATAGATCAAGTTTATCTTGGGTTTGTGATAAACCTGGGTTTAGTGGGAGATTTTGCAGTGGTGATTTGAGTGAAAAAAGAGGAATGGTGAGTTCTTCTATAATCGAGATAGATAAGTTCAACAGTAAAAACTTTGAGCTATGGAAGATGAAAATGGAGAACCTTCTTGTAGACAAAGAGCAATGGATCATTGTGGATCCTGGTACGCAACCTACTAGTACATCATCTACTAGCACACAAGCTACTGGTACAGAACCTACCAGTACACAACCTACCAGTATGTCAAAGGAAGATTGGGAGAAGTTGGACAGAAGAGCAAGGAGTACTATTCGACTATACCTATAAAATTCGGTGTTGTTGAATGTCTTAGGAGAATCTACAACTAAGGAACTATGGGATAAGTTGGGGAATTTGTATCAATCAATGTCCTTGGTAAACAAGTTGTTTCTTCAAAAAAAGATGTATCATATTAGGATGGAAGATGGAGATTCTGTGATAGAACATCTAAATTCCTTTAATACTCTGGTAAGTCAACTTGGCTCTGTTAATATTACGATTGCAGAATAAGACAAGTGTATTACTTTGTTATGTTCTTTTCTAGACTCTTGGGATAATTTGGTTGTAGCAATAGGTAGTACCACTCAATCTACATTGAAGTATGAGGATGTAGTTGCATACTTGTTATCTGAAGAGCTTAGGTGAAGAAGCATGGATGGTCACAACGCAGATGCATTTGTAAGAGGGCATACCCAAGATATGAACCCTGGTAAGACTTTGAGGTGGAGATCTAAATCTACAGGTATCTCTAAGTCTCCAGGAAAATATTTGAGGAAATGTTGGAAGTGTGGTAAAATAGGGCATTATAAGAAATATTGCAAGTCAAAGAATGTTGAAAAACCAAAGGGATGTGATAGTACCTCTTCCACAGAGGCAAAAACCTCCACTAAAGAAGGAGGTGATGTTTACCTAGAATCTACAAGTACACATGCAGATCATGATGTATGGTTGATCGACTCAGGTGTGTCATACCATATGACTCCTCACAGGGAGTGGTTCTCTGAATATGAAAAATATGATGATGGTGAAGTATTCCTAGGAGATGAGTCGACAACAAAAATATTGGGACATGGAAGGGTTAAGTTGTTGCTAAAAGATGGAAGGATTAGAACTCTCTCTAGGGTTCTACACATTCCAAAACTATCCAGGAGACTAATATCTGTAAGCAAGATGGATGATGCAGGAGTGGATATTTTATTTAGAAAGAACACTTGCAAGATGGTATGAGGAGCAATGGTGTTGATGAGGGGAGTTCAGTGTGGAAATCTGTACAAGTTGTTGGGAATCACTTATACTAATGGGTGTAATAGTTTTGTTGTCCTTGAGTAGACAAATAAAGAATACAAGACCAATATCATCCCTGAAAAGAAGACCATGTTGTGGCNTTATTTTGGCTTCAGAGGGACACCTTTGTTGTTGAGGGTTTGGCTCGGTCTTGATAGATCAAGTTTATCTTGGGTTTGTGATAAACCTGGGTTTAGTGGGAGATTTTGCAGTGGTGATTTGAGTGAAAAAAGAGGAATGGTGAGTTCTTCTATAATCGAGATAGATAAGTTCAACAGTAAAAACTTTGAGCTATGGAAGATGAAAATGGAGAACCTTCTTGTAGACAAAGAGCAATGGATCATTGTGGATCCTGGTACGCAACCTACTAGTACATCATCTACTAGCACACAAGCTACTGGTACAGAACCTACCAGTACACAACCTACCAGTATGTCAAAGGAAGATTGGGAGAAGTTGGACAGAAGAGCAAGGAGTACTATTCGACTATACCTATAAAATTCGGTGTTGTTGAATGTCTTAGGAGAATCTACAACTAAGGAACTATGGGATAAGTTGGGGAATTTGTATCAATCAATGTCCTTGGTAAACAAGTTGTTTCTTCAAAAAAAGATGTATCATATTAGGATGGAAGATGGAGATTCTGTGATAGAACATCTAAATTCCTTTAATACTCTGGTAAGTCAACTTGGCTCTGTTAATATTACGATTGCAGAATAAGACAAGTGTATTACTTTGTTATGTTCTTTTCCAAACTCTTGGGATAATCTGGTTGTAGCAATAGGTAGTACCACTCAATCTACATTGAAGTATGAGGATGTAGTTGCATCCTTGTTATCTGAAGAGCCGAGGCGAAGAAGCATGGATGGTCACAACGCAGATGCATTTGTAAGAGGGCATACCCAAGATATGAACCCTGGTAAGACTTTGAGGTGGAGATCTAAATCTACAGGTAGCTCTAAGTCTCCAAGAAAATATTTGAGGAAATGTTGGAAGTGTGGTAAAATAGGGAATTATAAGAAATATTGCAAGTCTAAGAATGTTGAAAAACCAAAGGGATGTGATAGTACCTCTTCCACAGAGGCAAAAACCTCCACTAAAGAAGGAGGTGATGTTTACCTAGAATCTACAAGTACACATGTAGATCATGATGTATGGTTGATCGAATCAGGTGTGTCATACCATATGACTCCTCACAGGGAGTGGTTCTCTGAATATGAAAAATATGATGGCGGTGATGTATTCCTAGGAGATGAGTTGACAACAAAAATCTTGGGACATGGAAGGGTTAAGTTGTTGCTAAAATATGGAAGGATTAGAACTCTCTCTAGGGTTCTGCACATTCCAAAACTATCCAGGAGACTAATATCTGTAAGCAAGATGGATGATGCAGGAGTGGATATTGTATTTAGAAAGAACACTTGCAAGATGGTATGATGAGCAATGGTGTTGATGAGGGGAGTTCAGTGTGGAAATCTATACAAGTTGTTGGGAATCACTTATACTAATGGGTGTAATAGTTTTGTTGTCCTTGAGTAGACAAATAAAGAATACAAGACCAATATCATCCCTGAAAAGAAGACCATGTTGTGGCATCAAAGATTGGGACATATTGGAGAAAGGGGCCTTCAAACACTACACGATAAAGGTATGGTTGAAGGTATGTCTAATTGCACTCCGGATTTTGATTTCTGTGAACATTTTATATGTGGTAAACATAATCGAGTAAGATTCCCATCTGGTGCTACAAGAGAAAAGGGGATCTTAGAGTTGATACATAGTGATGTGTTTGGACTTGTTCTTGTTCCATCCCTAGGTAAATCTGTGTATTATGTTTCATTCATAGATGACTTTACAAGGAACACGTGGATTTATTTTATTAGAAAGAAATCTGAGGTATTTGATAACTTTAAAGAGTTTAAGGCTCTGGTAGAAAATCAGACAGAGAAGAAAATAAAGGTATTGAGAACAGATAATGGTGGAGAATTTTGCAGAAATGAATTCGAAGAATTCTGTAAGAAGTGTGGTATAGCAAGGCAAAAGACTACTCCATACACTCCTCAGCATAATGGAATTGTAGAAAGGATGAATAGGACATTGATGGAAAAATCAAGGAGCATGCTCAGTGGTGCTGGGTTAGGACAAGAATTATGGGCAGAGGCAGTGGGTACAACATGTTACCTGGTCAATCGATTTCCTTCATCAGCGTTGGACGATAAAACTCCACATGAGGTATGGTCTGGAAAGAAACCCTATATTCAACATTTTAGAGTGTTTTGTTGTGATGCTTATGTACATGTTCCAAAGCAAAATAGGAGTAAGCTCGATAAAAAGGCTAAAAAGTGTATATTTATTGGTTATAAATATGGTGTGAAAGATTATGAACTTTGGAACCCATAAACCAAGAAGACTGTTTACAGTCGAGATGTTGTGTTCAGAGAGGTAAAAGATGTGTCCAAACAGGAATTCCTACCAATGCAAGAAGAACCTGAGAAAATAGAGCTTGAGTTGGATGATGAAAAATATGAATCATCTGAAGAAGAGGAAGCAGAAGAAGAAGAAGAAGAAGAACCTCATACCCTAGTATTAAGGAGATCAGTGAGAGATAAAAAGAAAACCAGAAAGGTATAGTCCACCTAATTTTCGTTCAAAATTTTCCTTATCTATTACTGATGATGATCCCAGAACTGTCAGGGAAGGAGTGAATTCAGAGGATAGTAAACTTTGGAAGAAGGCCATGGTTGAAGAAATGGATGCCTTGGATAAGAATGAGGCATGGGATATAGTTGAGTTTCCAGCCGGAAGAAAATCTCTTGGTATCAAATTGTTGTTTAAGAATAAGTTTAATGCACAAGGTAAAGTGGAGAAATACAAAGCTCGGTTAGTAGCAAAAGGTTATTCCCAGGTAGAGGGAATTGAATTTGGTGAGATTTTTTCTCTTGTTGCTAAGTTAACTTCTATTAGATTTCTTTTATCTATTGCTACTGATTTTGATCTTGAAGTGGAACAGATGGATGTGAAGACAACATTCCTACATGGGGATCTGGAAGAAGAAATCTACATGAAGCAGATAGAAGGCTTTGCAATGAAGCTAAAGAAAGAGTTGGTATGTAAGATAAAAAAGTCACTATATGGTCTGAAGCAATGACCTAGGATGTGGTACCAAAAGTTTGACACATACATATTTGGATTGGAATTTGTAAGAAGCGGAGCTGATCACTGTGTATATTCCAAGCAGGTTGGTAATCACTTCATTTATGTAGTGTTGTATGTTGATGACATGTTGTTGGCAAGAAATAACATGGATGTTATCAAGGAGGTGAAATCGCAGCTGTCCTTCAAATTTGACATGAAGGATCTCGGTGTTGCTAACTTCATTCTAGGAATGGAGATTAAAAGAGATCGTGCAAATAGGAAACTCTGGTTGAATCAGAGAAAATATGTTGAGACGATACTGCAAATGTTTAATATGCATGGAAGTAAACCGGTCAAGGTTCCTATTCCTATAGGTGTAAATTTATCTACAGATCAATGTCCCAAGACATAGGAAGAAGAAGAGTACATGTCCCATGTTTCATATGCCAGTGTAGTTGGCAGTTTGATGTATGCAATGGTCTGTACTAGACCGGACATTGCACATGCAGTGGGAGTTTTGATCTGGATTTTATGAGAAGAACGAAATGAATATAGATTATTAATATATTCTTAGCACAAAATAATAGAGATACAATAAAACCAATTTTCTATTCAATAATGAAATAAGCTGAAACTGTAAAATGTAGCAGAAACAAGCTTGTTGGAATGGTGGCGGCTTATCTCTGAGAAGAGATGTGACGGTTGTGCTCATTCGCAAGAAGAACATTACAATGAGGCTCTAAAGGAATTTTTACAATAAACAAGAATGCCAAAACCCCTATACATCCAAAAACCTAACCCTAGGAGATGAAGCGCCAAAAGTCATGTGGGCCCTGTTTGGGTAAGTTAGTACATCAACTTCCTGGGTTTGTAACTTTTGCATACGATCTTCGTTTTAGGCGTGTGATATCCCGTTGGAAATGTATCATCGATGGGATTCATTTTGAGGGATCAATTATTCCTTTGAGTATAATTAAGGAGCTCGATCTCAAAAAACCTTCATTTAGGCCCTCAAAATGGCCTCGAAAGTTAAAACTACTAAAAATAGTAAATTGTCAGAATTGTCAGAAAACTGTCTTGAGCCAATTGGAAAAAGTGGGTGGCCATTGATATCCATTTGGATCAATCCTACCTCCTTCAGAATCAATGGTCTCCATTTCTTTGAGGTCCCCCATTAGATGAGGAAATTACTACTGAATTTGGCCCCGGGTGAGCCACTTGTGTTGGTGCAGGAGTTGCCCTGCTTTGACGACTCGATAAAGTTGGATCCTTTGTTGTCGAGTTCCCTTGATCTGTGTGTCCACATTATGATCATTGGATTCCTATTGTATGAAGTCGGGGTTGAGCTTTATTGGTGTCAGTAGTTCTGCTACTTCTGAGGTGTCCAATAATGGTGGGAAATAAGGGCGAAGAAGATCCACGTTGAAAACTAGCTTTAGGCCAAGGAAAGGAGGAATCTCGAGCTCAAAATCATTATCCCCCATGGCCTTGGTGATGGTGTATGGCCCATAATAGAGTGGGTGAAGCTTCTAATGGGATCTTGTAAGGAGTTCTTTCTGCAAGTGCAACCAAACTTTGTCTCCCACTTAGAACTTATGTGGCACCCGATGTTGATTGTGGCATTGTTTGTACTTGTCATTGGATTTCTATAGGATATCCTGAACCTGTTGCCAGATGTGTTGGATCTGCTCAATGAACTGGGTGGCTTTTTTAGCTTCAGTTGGAGCTGTTGGATTACTGAGAGGAGGGGGTGAATCAGTAATAGAGCAATTTAACCATATAATCCAAGTGTTATATCAATGAAGCATTATTATCCAATAACTGCAGAGTAAATAAGCAATGAACAAATGAAAAATCATAC
>JZKD02S1876117.1:0-31182 GCA_000966675.3 Picea glauca | reverse complement strand
GTGATTAGGGTAGAGGAAGAAACCACGAGGGAGGAAGACCTTCAAGAGGAAGGGGTAAATATCAGGGCATAGAAACTTTCGTCCATGAAATAATTGCAAAAGTTGAATCATACTAGCCACCTCAGAATGGATCAAGTACACCATCTCAAGTCAATGATAGGGGAGGATCTTGGCTTAGATCCAAGGGAAAATCAGTAAATCAACCTAAACCCTACTCAAAAACAGAGTCGGGATTCAAGGAAGAAGAGGTGGCAAGTAAGAAGACAAGGGAAGAATACACCCTAGGGTTAGAAGAAGAATTTGTTTCACATTGGGACCAAGGAAGTGCTACAAACTCACGGGGGATCTTTTGGGAATCTAATTCACCCCTGGGTCAGGGAAACACTATTCAAATAGAAGACGACTTTGGGGAATCCTCCCACCAGGACAACCTTGAGGAACACTTGCACAACGAGGGACAAGGGTGTACAAATAAACAGACTCAAACGCCTAGTGGGAATTCTGCAAAAACTCAAAGTAAGTACAAAAGTATGGCTAACTCATCACTTGAATTTCCAATTGGGGATATCACAAGGGAAGCTCCCATAAAATCTATCCCATTCTCTGCACTACCTAATTTTCATGGACGCTCTACTAAAGACCCAAACACATTTTTATTCGAATTTGACATTATTTATCGTGGGTATGATTATATATCTGATGCTCAGAAGCTAAAAAAAATTCTTGCTACTTTAAAAGGAACTACCCTGAGATGGTTCATGGGCTTAGGTGGAAAAACTATCACTACCCGGGAAGAAATGAAAACCACCTTACTTGACAAGTACCAAGATTATTGCAAATCTCGAGATGTAAAGGAGGAGATATTTAAAATAATGTAGAAGGAGGATGAGAGCATGGAAGATTTTTTGGAACACTTTAATTATAGTCTGCAAAGATTAGAGGACCGTGATCTAGACAAGGATATCTTTAAAATAATCTTTCTCTGAGCATTAAGGGAATATTCCTTGGAACTATTGAATATGGTAGGAAAATAGGACATATCAAAGTCGGAATTTGACACAATCTATGAATTATGCATCCAATGTTCATGAGGAGCAGCCAGATAGAGGCAGGGGACTCAAATTACCAAACCATCTGAAAGTGGGGTCACAAAGATAGAACTTGAGAACCTGTTAGAGGATTTGAGGACTGACATTTTGAACACCATAACCTCACAAATGGACCTTCTACAAGAAAAAAAAAATTAGATTGAGTCATAAAAATCCATGGCAGTATTTTTTCCTAGGTGTAGAAAGAAACATTCGCAGCATGAATGTCCACTAAACACTATTTGCGCTATATGTGAGCAGAAACATGAGATTAGTGAATGTCCTTATTTTCCAGGATTAAAGGTGATCTTTTAGGTAGAAGACAAAGAAAAGCATCAGATATACTTTATGGGACCAAAGAATCAATGTCAGCCACAACCACAAAACATAAATCAAGGTATGCCTCAAGAATTCTCTCAGTATTTCAATACTTAAAATTTCAGATCTCAAACCATGCCTTTTTCACCATCATGGGCACAAAATTATCAATACCAATATCCCACTTCTTGGAAACCATGCCCCCCACAGAATAATTCAACTAACGCATGGTCCCAAAACTGGCGTGGCCCTAATCAAATAAACCAGAATCAACTTCCTTAGATTATACCACCACAACAATTCCAACAACAACAACAACTATAGATGCCCCCTAGTGTTTCTGCTAATAACCCTCCTCTTTGGACACAAATTCTTGTCCAATACAACCCCAATCCAAATAATAAAGGAACTCAGCAGGTTGAGACACTCAAAATCCCTTCTTATGCAATTTATACCCTAGGATGTAATGAACTAAATCTTATATCGGTTAGGGTAGTGAATGCCAATAATTCACCAATAAGAAAATTGATAATGAATTTCCAGAGTCAAAACCTGATAAGGAAGATAGGAAACTTAAAAAACCTGTGAACCATCAATTTCCTCATCAAAAACCTGTCACTAAGGAACATCACAATAATCCCCCCTACCTAGAAAGACCATCTCTAGCAAAACAACATCCTCATCCTGAATTTGACTTCTTGGGGGATGTACAAAATTTGTTTGTTAGAATTCCCTTACTCCAAGAAATGAGAGATGTGCCAATTTATGCGAAAAAAATTAGGGAACATTGTTCTAAGAAACGTGGAAGGAAGCCTAAGGATCCACTTGTTGTCCATGTCATGGGGAAATTGTTAGACATTATGTTAGGAAAGTCTATACCTATTAAATATGGAGACCCAGGGAACCCTATTCTATTTGTACATATAAATGGGGTTAACATTCCAAATGTATTAGTATATCTGGGAGCTGCAATCAATGTTATAACTTCCGCAACTATCGCCATCCTTGGTCTGTACGATTTCAAACCCACACCTACCATTATGGAATTGGAAAATTGGCCTATTGTTAAACCAATAGGAAAATTGGAGGACATAACCATTTTGGTAGATTCATGGCAGTACCCTGTTGATCTCCTAGTTTTACAAACACAATCTCCATTTGGATGGCATCCTTTGATCCTTGGGAGACCTTGACTTGCAAAAAAGGATGCCTATATTGGTTGTCAGTAAGAAAATATGGTGATATCTAATGGAGGGGATACTAAGAATCTTATTCTCTACCCCCCTCCAGAACCAAGTTCATCAAAATGACCTGGACTCACCCTATTATGGAAATACTCACCTATAAAATGGTTGGAGATTGATGAGGAGATAAGACCAATCCTTACCATTAGTGAGGCCCTTTGTTTTAAGAATGAGACAGAGGATGATACCATCAACACCTTCATCAGTGACTTTGACTTTGTTCTCAATCTTACCCAGTCATTTCTCGAATTAGTTATGAATTGTAATAAAGAGGGAACTCCTGAATATGAAACTAAGATCGATACTATCCCAATTGCACCACATAGTAGTTTCCCTATTGAAATTGAACCAAGAAAGACATTGAATGTCAATCCTGATCTCTCACCCACACAGTCTGAGCAATTACTTAAAATTCTTTGGGAATAGAAAGAGGACTTCACATGGGAATATATAGATATGAAAGGAATTCTCGTTGATTTATGTACCCATCACATATGCATTCAAGAGGGATGTCAACCCATTAGACAACCACAGAGGAGAATGAATCCCACTTTGAAACAGATTGTCAAAGATGAGCTGCAGAAATTATTATATGTGGGATTCATCACCCAATATCAGATAGTCAATGGGTATCCCCACTGGTCATTATTCCTAATAAGAATGGAAAGTGGAGGATTTGTGTCGATTATTGGGAATTGAATAAAGACACTCAAAAAGACCATTTCCCTCTTCCTTTTATTGACCAAGTCCTTGACACATTAGCCGGGAAGAGATTTTTCTCCTTCCTGGATGGGTTCAACAGGTATAATCAGATCTAGATAGCTCCTAAAGACCAGGACAAGACCACTTTCATGAGCCCCTAGGGGACCTTTGCATACATATTTCTTCCATTCATCCTTTGTAACGCACCTAGTACTTTCCAAAGGGAAATACTGGGGATCTTCTCTGATTTAGTCAATGACAGTGTTGAAATCTACATGGATGACTTCACTCATTATGGGGATTCCTTCAAAGAAGCCTTGGAAAATCTAGAGAAAGTAATTAAAAGATGCAAACAAATGCATGTTTCTCTTAGCATGGAAAAGTGCCATGGGCTCATGAAAGAAGGGGTTGTGTTGGGACACTTACTTTCAACATCAAGGATCTAAGTTGATCCTGCCAAGGTAGAGATAATACTTCATTTTCCTACACCTAAGACACCAACACATGTACGCAGTTTCATTGGTTATGCAGGGTATTACAGATGTTTCATAGAAAAAATTTCTAAAATATCACCCCCTCTTTTTCATTTAATAACCAAAGATGTAGAATTCATGTGGACAAATGAATGTGAGACCATGTTTGGAAAAATAAAAGAATTGGTCTGTAAGGCTCTGATACTTCAAGGACCAAATTGGAAGCTTTCATTTCATATTTTAACCAACGCTTCTCACATGGAAATGGGAGTTGTTTTGGGACAACAGGAGGACAAGAAACCATACACAATATACTACATCAACAAGAACTTAACTCCAGCTGAACTAAACTATATGGTAACAGAAAAGGAATTCTTAGCATTCATCTATGCCATTAATAAATTCTGACACTATATTATAGGTTGTCCCACTTTTATGCACATGGATCATGCAGCCATCAAGTATCTCATGAACAAACATGTAATCCCGGGTTGGATCACAAGATGGTTATTATTACTGCAAGAATTTGATATCACCATCATGGATCACCCTAGGAAGGATAATGTAGTTGCAGATTTCTTGTCTAGATTAGAAAATGATACACAAGGGGAATATGTAGAAGATAGTTTTCCAGATGAACACATTTTTGCAATTTCTACTCAACTTCCATGGTATGCAGATATTGCTAACTATCTTGCTACAGGAAAGGTGCCTCAACATTTCCCTTACAGGGAATGGCAGAATATCATCCATCACAATGCTTGTTACACATGGATTGAGGGATTCTTCTTTTACACTAGGCTTGACCAACAAATTTGACGCTACATAGGAGAAGATGGTATTTATGATGTCTTGAAGGCTACTCATGATGGTCCATGTGGAGGCCATTTTGCAGATAAACGAACAGGTCAGAAAGTGATACAAATGGGGTGTCACTGGCCCACCATTTTTCAATATTCAATGAAGTATGTCCAAGGGTGTGATAGATTCCAATAAATGGGGAAGCCTGGTAAAGCAGATGAAATTCCCTTGAACACCCAGGTATCCCTTAAGCCCTTTGAAAAATTGGCCATTGATTTCATGGGACCATTCAATCCCCCCTCACAATAGAAAGGCCATATTCTAGTCTGCATGGATTATGTAACAAAGTGGGTTGAGACAAAGGCAGTTGTAAAAGCAACCGCACAGGTTGTTTCAAACTTCATGTTCGAAGAATTTTTTGCTCGATATGGAGCCCCTAGAGAAATAGTCTCAGATGGAGGAGCATAGTTCACATCACATTTGATAGAAAGGTTAATGAAGAAATATGGGATCAAGCACATGATAAGAACTCTATATCATCCCCAGGAAAATGGTCAAGTTGAGAGCACAAATAAAGTACTAGAAAATATCCTCACAAAAACTGTAAAAAGTCATCGTGAAGATTGGGCGGAAAAGTTGTATGAAGCACTGTGGGCATATAGGACAACTTGGTGGAATAAAATGGTATTTTATCCATATGAGCTTGTCTACAAAAAATATCCTTTGATTCCCATAGAGTTCAAAATTAAAACACTTAGAACAGCCCTGGAAGTAGGTTTGGATCTTTCAGAATCCCAAAAACATTGTCTGGAGCAGTTAAATGAGCTAGATGAAATTTGATTAGTGGTTGTCCAGAATATTGCTACAATCTAGGACAAACGTGCTAGATGGCACAACAAGTTTATCAAGAAGAATACATTTCAAAAAGGGGATTGGGCATTACTCTATTATTCCCAATTCAAGGATTTCAACGGAAAACTCTACTCAAGGTGGATGGGTCCATACGAATTTGACAAGGTATTTGACAATGGGACTGTTAGACTGGTAACAATAGACAAGGCACATACTCCCCTGATAGAAAATGGAGACCACCTCATAATATATCATAAAACGGCTTCTAAATCCTCCTTTGTCAAAAGACTTTCTGATCAAACTGATTTGGAAATCATTAGTACAGAGGATCCTCCCTCTACCCCCTCATCTTGAATAATATAAAAAATAAAAAAATAAATACTTTTCTATTAAATTTGTGTTGTAGGTACCTTTCGACAGTTGAAATCGACGAAGGCATCTCTGGAATTTTAAAAAGTTACACAGCTTCTACAGCGGTCGCTACTTCAAGCTGCTGCTACTCCGGTTGTTGCTACTCTGAGCTGCTGCTACTCCAATCGTTGCTACTCCAGATGTCATTATTTCAAAAGAAATTTTTTCCAATCTGTCTGATGTTGTTACTACAAGCTATCGCTACTCTTGTTGCTTCTACTCCAGTTGCCGCTACTCCAGGTGTTGTTATTTCAAAAAATAAAATGTCGATGTGCCCTGATGTCATTACTCCAAGCTGTCGATACTCATATTTCCACTACTCCATTTGTCGCTACTCCATGTGTTGTTACTTCAAAATTTTCATTGTACGAGCTGTCGCTACTCCTATTTCCGCTACTCCTATTTCTTCTACTCCAGTTTCTGCTTCTCCAGTCACTGCTACTCTAGGTGTTGTTACTTTAAAATCATCATTGTACTATATGTCATTACTCCGAGGTGCTGCTACTCCAGTCGTTGCTACTCTTTTTTGTCGCTACTCCAGTCACCACCACTCTCTAGTTGCCACTACTCTAGTCACTGCTACTCCTACCGATGTTATTGTGGTTGCAGTTACTCATCTACACTCTTGCCAACATGGATACCGATATTTCAACTGCTGCCACTTCCGATGTCGCCTCTCGATTCGATGTTGTCACTCCATATTCCGCGACTGCAGACGACACTATTCCTGTGATGATGCTTCTCCATAATAGGTGAGTTGTCAGGTACTTCCTCAACCAACTTTAATGGATTTGGGTAATATTACACATGGCGTAGGAATTCATGCCCGAGGACAGTCTTCACTTTAATTTTGGGGAAGATTTTATGTCTTTTCCCAAAGAGTCATCATTAGCCTCTTTAATCACATGATTTCACAATCATTACTCAAATATTTCTAACACCGTTGTACACATCAGGATTGGATTCACCTACCAAACCATCAGTCATCCACCAATATATTAAATTCTATATAATATCTTCATCATTATGTACCCACCACATCATTTAATTTGTTAAAAAGTCCACGACTCTTTCCACAACACATTTTCCGCAAAACTATTTTGCCTGTCGTTTCTCCTAAACTAGTCGTTGATACTCCTTGAGTAGGCACAATGGATGGAATAGAATGGTTGGTGGAGAAATAAGGTATGAGCCAGTAAATGATACACAAGTCCGTCGAAATCTAAAAGTCTGGCAAATTTTCTAGAATGCGGGTTGGGACGTGTACTTTGAGAGGTTACAGGGATTCGATGTAGACATTACAACAGAATTTGCCCAAAATTTGGACGACCACTCCTCCAGGGTCCGCGTATTAAAAATCAGATTCACGAAGGAAACCATTGCAACATCTAGTGGGTTTCCAATATCCGATCAGCGATGGTTTGTCCAGAAAACACAACTCCCGGAATTTCCAGAGTTGTTTCTATGTGAAGGCAAAGAAGTAAATCCGAAAGGGAAAGGATACGACTGGACTTCTCTGCCGCATCCATGGGCCAAGGTAGCGTTGTTCATCATAAGGTATGTGACATGTTAAGGCTCCCCTCTACCATTTACAAATATCATCTCAAATTTTTCACATCTTTGTGTTTCCAACAATGCATAAACATGGCCTATTTTCTATGGAATAACATTTAGCAGATGGTGTGAGCAGCTCAGTGCTCGTGCCAACCACTCAAAACCCTAACAAATCATGGCCTTGTTAAGCTACTAGTTATGCATGTGCTAGAGAAAAACCCTTGTGAGTTGGCGATAGTTCATAAGACTCTCGGAAGAGAAATTGACAGAACTTATCCCAGAAGTAGCAGAAACCCTAGCAGAGATAGATGGGTTGAGAAGGTTGGAAGAGGCTATCAAAACTATTGCAGAAAGGCAGAGAATGAGTGTTGATATACAGGAATCATCCTCAAACAAAGATGAGGAAACAAGGAAACCATCAGTGGAATTTAGAGAAATTAGGGAAATAAGGCAAGTCATTAACGTGGATTCAAAAGAAGAGGAAGAAAAAGTATCTATTCCTCCAAACCCTTTTCCTGAACAAGAAAGATATGTTTCTCGTCCCTCAATAGATGAACAAGAAATAGATGTTGCTACTCCCTCAGTAGATGAACAAGAAAGATATGTTTCTACTCCTTGAGAAGATGAACAAGAAAGAGACGTTGTTATTCAGCCTGCAGATGATCATGAGATGGATGTTGATACCCCTTCATCTGATGAGCAGGAGAGGAATGTTGCTACTCCTCCAATCTATGAACAAGAGGTAACTGATGTTGTCACACAAGAACCAATGCTAGAACTTTCTAAAATTCCTATCTGTGAAGATGGTGCAGCTACTCGTCCCATCGGTGAGAAGGTAATGAATGGCGTTGTAACACAAGAACCAGTGTCAGAACAGGTTGTTCCTAAAAACCCTATTTTTGAAGACATAACATCTACTCCTCCAGTTTGTGAGCAAGAAATGACTGACGTTGTTACACAAGAACCAGTGTCAGAGCATGTTGCTCCTGAAAACCCTGAACCAGAGTTGGGTGCTTCTATTCCGGGAGAAGTGTGAGTTAAACAAGAGCTAGGCATAGAGGATGTAGGCAATGATGCTTAGAATGAGGTTCCTCCTAGGGGATGGGATGAAGAAATTCCTGTCAAATAGGAATTTGTCTAATTTTTTGCAAGGATAAGAACCCCTATTTTGAACCATTATAAGATAGCCTTTAGAGAAAGTTTGCAATTGAGGATTGAGAATGCCAAGATAAAGAAGTAGGTGCTCCGCCTAACGAAGCAAGCACAAAGGTACAAAATAATTGCCAAGGAAGAAGTGAGGAGAAATGTCAAGGAGACTATTTCAGAATCTACCCAAACTGTCGATGCTCCCACAGTATCAGTAGCTACTCAAACTATTGATACTCCCAAAGTAACAACAGATACTCAAAATGAGCTGGTGTTGCATACAGTAGCTACTCAGATCGAGCCTATCTTGCACACCTCTATAGTACCAACAACCACTCAGACTGATCCTATTTTTCACACTTCCACAGTAACAACATCTACTGAAGATGAGTCAATGATAGATACAATTGAAGCTCGGTTAGTTTTGTTGAAATCCAAGATACAAAAGCGTAATAAAAATGTAGCCCAGTTTCATACAAGAGTTGTCCCTTCTTCAGTGCACCTAAGGACATTGAAAGACATGAGGAAGAAGGATCCTAGAGTCATTGGTGACTATGAGGAAAATTTGGAGGAAGAGAAGAACAAGGGAAAGAAACATAAGGAAAAGATTACATAGTTGGAGGAATAGATACATAGGTTAAGAGATTACAAAGATGAGATGTATGATATCACCCAGCAGGTAGTAACGTGTCGCTCCCCTTCTATCATCTATGCATTGTTCCTTCATGAACAATATTTATTTTTCTATCTAGAATGTATTCACCAAGAGATGGTTTATAATATTAAAGACCCCATACAGTTTCTTAGGACTTTGAGAAGTCATGACATCCTCACACAACATCCCATGTGTGAACTGTACATGCACAAATACCTTCTAAGAGATGATAAAACATTCAATTCAGTTCCTTATGTGGGAGATGTCCAATTGAGGGCCTTCCTTTCATACACCATTAACCAAGTGAAGTGGAAGAAAACACTTGATTTTTTTTAGGAAAATAAAGTACACATACCCCTTCAGGTTAGAATGGAGAACTTTCAATTTGCACAGATCATCAACAAACATAACTATTTCATACAGATTCCCAATTGGCCATAGAATATGGAAACTACACAACAATGGTGTGTTGAGCTTTGCATAAAACAATTCACCCATTCCAAGGAAGAGGCACTTGAAAACTGTGACCATAGATGGGCCTTATCAACACATGCTGTCAGGGAATGTGAAGCATTTGGGGCTCCCAATTTCTAGAGAGCCCTGGAAATAATATCTAGGTATATAGCATGTATGAGGTTTTGTGGGGTTCAATGGCTAGGTTTGAAATTTTCATTCCCCATCCTTTGGATGCCACTTGATCAATATTAACCTAATTACAAGGTACAAGGATAATGGTGGAAGGATATAATATTGACTGGGGGATATAATTTTCCAGGGATAGATATGGCTGAAGCATATGACATAGTAGAACTTCATGCCCAACATCAAGGTTCCAACCTAGATCTGCGAAAGTGACGGCCTACACGAGGACGTGCACGTAGCTAAATTTTGGGGGAGATGTTGGCCCATGAAAATTCTTATTTTCTACCACCTTCTTCTATCCTTATTTACCACCATTTCTATATTCCTTAAGCTATTGTGTGTAACCACAAGCGTAAAAATGAACCTCTATTATGTAATTGTGTGTATTACTTAAAAAACATTAGATATTGGTTGGGGGTTTACCAAAATGAATCACTACTCTCTGAAATATCGCAGGAACATAGAAAATGCAGTCTGGAAAGATGACGTGATCAAGGATGTAGCATAGTTTGCGGGTTGAAGGTGCAAAAGAGGACCTATTCCATGGTCCAACATTAGGTTCTGTTAATCGGTTCATCCTTTGTGTATTTTTAGGAAGATTTGTTACCGTAATCTTGGGACGCTCTGTGCTCCATGAATTGTATAAAAGGCCGAACAGAGATAGAAGGATTATCTAGTCAGTCAATAAGCTAAGAGTTATCCTGTATCAAGACTGCAACTTATGTAATCCTATTTTATTTAATGAAAATCGAGTTTCTTCTAAGTTTCTGAGTTTTCGTGGAAGTTAGTTCACCGTAGCCTTGATCGGGGAGTTGGGCCCGCTCTTCTAGTTAGGTGTTATCAGCCTATGATATATTTTTGTTGTGGTTTTGTGTGGAATTTGTGAGACCTGTGTGTTCTGCTTCATTTACAATTTTCCTGTTTTATTTGAATGTTATAGTTATTTATATTCCAGCACCAGTAATTTAGTTTTTGTTCTTTATTTTACTGCAATGATTGCTTACTTGCATGATCAATATTGAAAGAAGAACAGTTTGCGCATACAGTTCACGGTAGCCTATAAAACATTCAGGCCCTTGGGTTGACAAATTAAATGTATTAGGTGGTAAATCTAGACAATATACCCAACCCCAACACTGACCACGATAAAAGAGAATGGGGGACTAACCTGCACTACGTAGGGAAAGGGAGGGGCTAAGAGACTAGACAAGGGGCTAAGCTAGAGGGATTTTTACTAAGGGAATAATATTATATTATTATTTCCTAAAAACTAAGGTTGGACATAACCTATGTTATCCTAAGTTCCTATGGGAAGGGAACAAATTATAAGTGGATCTCAGGTAGCTTCATGAGGACAAGTGATGCAGGAACAAACTTTCCACCTATGCATGTGCCAACATTCTAGCACATCAAAGCACATTGAAGAAGGGGAGAGGCACCAAACCTCTCATTTTTCCCTTAAATTTTAAAATTCATTGTAATTAGATGCAATTAAATGATGTAAGGATGGAAGAGTAGAGTTGATGCCTTTGTACAGGATATAGTTAAGGTCGCCTTTAATGGTTGATAGTGGGTTGATCTAGATCCAATTCAGAACAGATTTTTCATTCAATGTAATTTTCCTTAGTAGTCAGGCATTGTAAATGGTTATTAGACACCACTAGTGTAGTTTGGAGGGAAGGCTCGATGAGCCCCTCTTGTATAAATCTTTGTAACATATGCCCAGGAGAGGCTATTTAAAGTTGATCAAAAAACATTATAAGCCAAGGAGAGAAGAGATGAGACTCTGTTGCAGTCCAAGCTTTTGCACACATTGTAATTGACATTCTGATATTAATAAGAAAGAACAGATTTCACTATTTATGAAATCCAGTGTGGTAAATGCTTATTTTATGTTGTTAATGTGTGTTCATTTTTGTTGTAGATGTGTATGATAGGTTTCCATATGCAGGGATAGATAAACTTCTCTATCTTTGTGAGTTTGTTTGATTATTTATGGGTTCTTCATGCTAAATGAAAGGAGTCCATAACAAAGTGTTGAGAACTCTGCGAGCCAATGCAAGGAGTGAGTATCTGAACTCGTCTTCAATTTCAGATGAGAACGTGTCAGGTGGGCACAACAGAACATTTGTAGACTCGGAGAGGAGCCTCAAGGTTGTTGAACACCATGGAGGAGAAACTGTGCAGAGAAGGCACATAAGAGAGAGTTGTTGAACACTATGTAGAGCTCTACCAGGTGAGCATTGAGCAGGTGCAAAAGTGCACAAGAGAACTTTATTTCAAGTTCTGGGAGAAGATTGGCAAGTGAAGACACACCAGAGTTACTGAACACTCTGTAGGATAGTTCTGCAAGTATGCATTGAGTAGATGAAAGGAGTGCATCAGTGAACCTGAAAGAGTTCAGGATTTAGGAGAAGACCTGTGTAAGGTGTGCANATAGTCAATGGGTATCCCCACTGGTCATTATTCCTAATAAGAATGGAAAGTGGAGGATTTGTGTCGATTATTGGGAATTGAATAAAGACACTCAAAAAGACCATTTCCCTCTTCCTTTTATTGACCAAGTCCTTGACACATTAGCCGGGAAGAGATTTTTCTCCTTCCTGGATGGGTTCAACAGGTATAATCAGATCTAGATAGCTCCTAAAGACCAGGACAAGACCACTTTCATGAGCCCCTAGGGGACCTTTGCATACATATTTCTTCCATTCATCCTTTGTAACGCACCTAGTACTTTCCAAAGGGAAATACTGGGGATCTTCTCTGATTTAGTCAATGACAGTGTTGAAATCTACATGGATGACTTCACTCATTATGGGGATTCCTTCAAAGAAGCCTTGGAAAATCTAGAGAAAGTAATTAAAAGATGCAAACAAATGCATGTTTCTCTTAGCATGGAAAAGTGCCATGGGCTCATGAAAGAAGGGGTTGTGTTGGGACACTTACTTTCAACATCAAGGATCTAAGTTGATCCTGCCAAGGTAGAGATAATACTTCATTTTCCTACACCTAAGACACCAACACATGTACGCAGTTTCATTGGTTATGCAGGGTATTACAGATGTTTCATAGAAAAAATTTCTAAAATATCACCCCCTCTTTTTCATTTAATAACCAAAGATGTAGAATTCATGTGGACAAATGAATGTGAGACCATGTTTGGAAAAATAAAAGAATTGGTCTGTAAGGCTCTGATACTTCAAGGACCAAATTGGAAGCTTTCATTTCATATTTTAACCAACGCTTCTCACATGGAAATGGGAGTTGTTTTGGGACAACAGGAGGACAAGAAACCATACACAATATACTACATCAACAAGAACTTAACTCCAGCTGAACTAAACTATATGGTAACAGAAAAGGAATTCTTAGCATTCATCTATGCCATTAATAAATTCTGACACTATATTATAGGTTGTCCCACTTTTATGCACATGGATCATGCAGCCATCAAGTATCTCATGAACAAACATGTAATCCCGGGTTGGATCACAAGATGGTTATTATTACTGCAAGAATTTGATATCACCATCATGGATCACCCTAGGAAGGATAATGTAGTTGCAGATTTCTTGTCTAGATTAGAAAATGATACACAAGGGGAATATGTAGAAGATAGTTTTCCAGATGAACACATTTTTGCAATTTCTACTCAACTTCCATGGTATGCAGATATTGCTAACTATCTTGCTACAGGAAAGGTGCCTCAACATTTCCCTTACAGGGAATGGCAGAATATCATCCATCACAATGCTTGTTACACATGGATTGAGGGATTCTTCTTTTACACTAGGCTTGACCAACAAATTTGACGCTACATAGGAGAAGATGGTATTTATGATGTCTTGAAGGCTACTCATGATGGTCCATGTGGAGGCCATTTTGCAGATAAACGAACAGGTCAGAAAGTGATACAAATGGGGTGTCACTGGCCCACCATTTTTCAATATTCAATGAAGTATGTCCAAGGGTGTGATAGATTCCAATAAATGGGGAAGCCTGGTAAAGCAGATGAAATTCCCTTGAACACCCAGGTATCCCTTAAGCCCTTTGAAAAATTGGCCATTGATTTCATGGGACCATTCAATCCCCCCTCACAATAGAAAGGCCATATTCTAGTCTGCATGGATTATGTAACAAAGTGGGTTGAGACAAAGGCAGTTGTAAAAGCAACCGCACAGGTTGTTTCAAACTTCATGTTCGAAGAATTTTTTGCTCGATATGGAGCCCCTAGAGAAATAGTCTCAGATGGAGGAGCATAGTTCACATCACATTTGATAGAAAGGTTAATGAAGAAATATGGGATCAAGCACATGATAAGAACTCTATATCATCCCCAGGAAAATGGTCAAGTTGAGAGCACAAATAAAGTACTAGAAAATATCCTCACAAAAACTGTAAAAAGTCATCGTGAAGATTGGGCGGAAAAGTTGTATGAAGCACTGTGGGCATATAGGACAACTTGGTGGAATAAAATGGTATTTTATCCATATGAGCTTGTCTACAAAAAATATCCTTTGATTCCCATAGAGTTCAAAATTAAAACACTTAGAACAGCCCTGGAAGTAGGTTTGGATCTTTCAGAATCCCAAAAACATTGTCTGGAGCAGTTAAATGAGCTAGATGAAATTTGATTAGTGGTTGTCCAGAATATTGCTACAATCTAGGACAAACGTGCTAGATGGCACAACAAGTTTATCAAGAAGAATACATTTCAAAAAGGGGATTGGGCATTACTCTATTATTCCCAATTCAAGGATTTCAACGGAAAACTCTACTCAAGGTGGATGGGTCCATACGAATTTGACAAGGTATTTGACAATGGGACTGTTAGACTGGTAACAATAGACAAGGCACATACTCCCCTGATAGAAAATGGAGACCACCTCATAATATATCATAAAACGGCTTCTAAATCCTCCTTTGTCAAAAGACTTTCTGATCAAACTGATTTGGAAATCATTAGTACAGAGGATCCTCCCTCTACCCCCTCATCTTGAATAATATAAAAAATAAAAAAATAAATACTTTTCTATTAAATTTGTGTTGTAGGTACCTTTCGACAGTTGAAATCGACGAAGGCATCTCTGGAATTTTAAAAAGTTACACAGCTTCTACAGCGGTCGCTACTTCAAGCTGCTGCTACTCCGGTTGTTGCTACTCTGAGCTGCTGCTACTCCAATCGTTGCTACTCCAGATGTCATTATTTCAAAAGAAATTTTTTCCAATCTGTCTGATGTTGTTACTACAAGCTATCGCTACTCTTGTTGCTTCTACTCCAGTTGCCGCTACTCCAGGTGTTGTTATTTCAAAAAATAAAATGTCGATGTGCCCTGATGTCATTACTCCAAGCTGTCGATACTCATATTTCCACTACTCCATTTGTCGCTACTCCATGTGTTGTTACTTCAAAATTTTCATTGTACGAGCTGTCGCTACTCCTATTTCCGCTACTCCTATTTCTTCTACTCCAGTTTCTGCTTCTCCAGTCACTGCTACTCTAGGTGTTGTTACTTTAAAATCATCATTGTACTATATGTCATTACTCCGAGGTGCTGCTACTCCAGTCGTTGCTACTCTTTTTTGTCGCTACTCCAGTCACCACCACTCTCTAGTTGCCACTACTCTAGTCACTGCTACTCCTACCGATGTTATTGTGGTTGCAGTTACTCATCTACACTCTTGCCAACATGGATACCGATATTTCAACTGCTGCCACTTCCGATGTCGCCTCTCGATTCGATGTTGTCACTCCATATTCCGCGACTGCAGACGACACTATTCCTGTGATGATGCTTCTCCATAATAGGTGAGTTGTCAGGTACTTCCTCAACCAACTTTAATGGATTTGGGTAATATTACACATGGCGTAGGAATTCATGCCCGAGGACAGTCTTCACTTTAATTTTGGGGAAGATTTTATGTCTTTTCCCAAAGAGTCATCATTAGCCTCTTTAATCACATGATTTCACAATCATTACTCAAATATTTCTAACACCGTTGTACACATCAGGATTGGATTCACCTACCAAACCATCAGTCATCCACCAATATATTAAATTCTATATAATATCTTCATCATTATGTACCCACCACATCATTTAATTTGTTAAAAAGTCCACGACTCTTTCCACAACACATTTTCCGCAAAACTATTTTGCCTGTCGTTTCTCCTAAACTAGTCGTTGATACTCCTTGAGTAGGCACAATGGATGGAATAGAATGGTTGGTGGAGAAATAAGGTATGAGCCAGTAAATGATACACAAGTCCGTCGAAATCTAAAAGTCTGGCAAATTTTCTAGAATGCGGGTTGGGACGTGTACTTTGAGAGGTTACAGGGATTCGATGTAGACATTACAACAGAATTTGCCCAAAATTTGGACGACCACTCCTCCAGGGTCCGCGTATTAAAAATCAGATTCACGAAGGAAACCATTGCAACATCTAGTGGGTTTCCAATATCCGATCAGCGATGGTTTGTCCAGAAAACACAACTCCCGGAATTTCCAGAGTTGTTTCTATGTGAAGGCAAAGAAGTAAATCCGAAAGGGAAAGGATACGACTGGACTTCTCTGCCGCATCCATGGGCCAAGGTAGCGTTGTTCATCATAAGGTATGTGACATGTTAAGGCTCCCCTCTACCATTTACAAATATCATCTCAAATTTTTCACATCTTTGTGTTTCCAACAATGCATAAACATGGCCTATTTTCTATGGAATAACATTTAGCAGATGGTGTGAGCAGCTCAGTGCTCGTGCCAACCACTCAAAACCCTAACAAATCATGGCCTTGTTAAGCTACTAGTTATGCATGTGCTAGAGAAAAACCCTTGTGAGTTGGCGATAGTTCATAAGACTCTCGGAAGAGAAATTGACAGAACTTATCCCAGAAGTAGCAGAAACCCTAGCAGAGATAGATGGGTTGAGAAGGTTGGAAGAGGCTATCAAAACTATTGCAGAAAGGCAGAGAATGAGTGTTGATATACAGGAATCATCCTCAAACAAAGATGAGGAAACAAGGAAACCATCAGTGGAATTTAGAGAAATTAGGGAAATAAGGCAAGTCATTAACGTGGATTCAAAAGAAGAGGAAGAAAAAGTATCTATTCCTCCAAACCCTTTTCCTGAACAAGAAAGATATGTTTCTCGTCCCTCAATAGATGAACAAGAAATAGATGTTGCTACTCCCTCAGTAGATGAACAAGAAAGATATGTTTCTACTCCTTGAGAAGATGAACAAGAAAGAGACGTTGTTATTCAGCCTGCAGATGATCATGAGATGGATGTTGATACCCCTTCATCTGATGAGCAGGAGAGGAATGTTGCTACTCCTCCAATCTATGAACAAGAGGTAACTGATGTTGTCACACAAGAACCAATGCTAGAACTTTCTAAAATTCCTATCTGTGAAGATGGTGCAGCTACTCGTCCCATCGGTGAGAAGGTAATGAATGGCGTTGTAACACAAGAACCAGTGTCAGAACAGGTTGTTCCTAAAAACCCTATTTTTGAAGACATAACATCTACTCCTCCAGTTTGTGAGCAAGAAATGACTGACGTTGTTACACAAGAACCAGTGTCAGAGCATGTTGCTCCTGAAAACCCTGAACCAGAGTTGGGTGCTTCTATTCCGGGAGAAGTGTGAGTTAAACAAGAGCTAGGCATAGAGGATGTAGGCAATGATGCTTAGAATGAGGTTCCTCCTAGGGGATGGGATGAAGAAATTCCTGTCAAATAGGAATTTGTCTAATTTTTTGCAAGGATAAGAACCCCTATTTTGAACCATTATAAGATAGCCTTTAGAGAAAGTTTGCAATTGAGGATTGAGAATGCCAAGATAAAGAAGTAGGTGCTCCGCCTAACGAAGCAAGCACAAAGGTACAAAATAATTGCCAAGGAAGAAGTGAGGAGAAATGTCAAGGAGACTATTTCAGAATCTACCCAAACTGTCGATGCTCCCACAGTATCAGTAGCTACTCAAACTATTGATACTCCCAAAGTAACAACAGATACTCAAAATGAGCTGGTGTTGCATACAGTAGCTACTCAGATCGAGCCTATCTTGCACACCTCTATAGTACCAACAACCACTCAGACTGATCCTATTTTTCACACTTCCACAGTAACAACATCTACTGAAGATGAGTCAATGATAGATACAATTGAAGCTCGGTTAGTTTTGTTGAAATCCAAGATACAAAAGCGTAATAAAAATGTAGCCCAGTTTCATACAAGAGTTGTCCCTTCTTCAGTGCACCTAAGGACATTGAAAGACATGAGGAAGAAGGATCCTAGAGTCATTGGTGACTATGAGGAAAATTTGGAGGAAGAGAAGAACAAGGGAAAGAAACATAAGGAAAAGATTACATAGTTGGAGGAATAGATACATAGGTTAAGAGATTACAAAGATGAGATGTATGATATCACCCAGCAGGTAGTAACGTGTCGCTCCCCTTCTATCATCTATGCATTGTTCCTTCATGAACAATATTTATTTTTCTATCTAGAATGTATTCACCAAGAGATGGTTTATAATATTAAAGACCCCATACAGTTTCTTAGGACTTTGAGAAGTCATGACATCCTCACACAACATCCCATGTGTGAACTGTACATGCACAAATACCTTCTAAGAGATGATAAAACATTCAATTCAGTTCCTTATGTGGGAGATGTCCAATTGAGGGCCTTCCTTTCATACACCATTAACCAAGTGAAGTGGAAGAAAACACTTGATTTTTTTTAGGAAAATAAAGTACACATACCCCTTCAGGTTAGAATGGAGAACTTTCAATTTGCACAGATCATCAACAAACATAACTATTTCATACAGATTCCCAATTGGCCATAGAATATGGAAACTACACAACAATGGTGTGTTGAGCTTTGCATAAAACAATTCACCCATTCCAAGGAAGAGGCACTTGAAAACTGTGACCATAGATGGGCCTTATCAACACATGCTGTCAGGGAATGTGAAGCATTTGGGGCTCCCAATTTCTAGAGAGCCCTGGAAATAATATCTAGGTATATAGCATGTATGAGGTTTTGTGGGGTTCAATGGCTAGGTTTGAAATTTTCATTCCCCATCCTTTGGATGCCACTTGATCAATATTAACCTAATTACAAGGTACAAGGATAATGGTGGAAGGATATAATATTGACTGGGGGATATAATTTTCCAGGGATAGATATGGCTGAAGCATATGACATAGTAGAACTTCATGCCCAACATCAAGGTTCCAACCTAGATCTGCGAAAGTGACGGCCTACACGAGGACGTGCACGTAGCTAAATTTTGGGGGAGATGTTGGCCCATGAAAATTCTTATTTTCTACCACCTTCTTCTATCCTTATTTACCACCATTTCTATATTCCTTAAGCTATTGTGTGTAACCACAAGCGTAAAAATGAACCTCTATTATGTAATTGTGTGTATTACTTAAAAAACATTAGATATTGGTTGGGGGTTTACCAAAATGAATCACTACTCTCTGAAATATCGCAGGAACATAGAAAATGCAGTCTGGAAAGATGACGTGATCAAGGATGTAGCATAGTTTGCGGGTTGAAGGTGCAAAAGAGGACCTATTCCATGGTCCAACATTAGGTTCTGTTAATCGGTTCATCCTTTGTGTATTTTTAGGAAGATTCGTTACCGTAATCTTGGGATGCTCTATGCTCCATGAATTGTATAAAAGGTCGAACAGAGATAGAAGGATTATCTAGTCAGTCAATAAGCTAAGAGTTATCCTGTATCAAGACTGCAACTTATGTAATCCTGTTTTATTTAATGAAAATCGAGTTTCTTCTAAGTTTCTGAGTTTTCATGGAAGTTAGTTCACCGTAGCCTTGATCGGGGAGTTGGGCCCACTCTTCTAGTTAGGTGTTATCAGCCTATGATATATTTTTTTTGTGGTTTTGTGTGGAATTTGTGAGACCTGTGTGTTCTGCTTCATTTACAATTTTCCTGTTTTATTTGAATGTTATAGTTATTTATATTCCAGCACCAGTAATTTATTTTTTGTTCTTTATTTTACTGCAATGATTTCTTACTTGCATGATCAATATTGAAAGAAGAACAGTTTGGGCATACATTTCACGGTAGCCTATAAAACATTCAGGCCCTTGGGTTGACAAATTAAATGTATTAGGTGGTAAATCTAGACAATATACCCAACCCCAACACTGACCACGATAAAAGAGAATGGGGGACTAACCTGCACTACGTAGGGAAAGGGAGGGGCTAAGAGACTAGACAAGGGGCTAAGCTAGAGGGATTTTTACTAAGGGAATAATATTATATTATTATTTCCTAAAAACTAAGGTTGGACATAACCTATGTTATCCTAAGTTCCTATGGGAAGGGAACAAATTATAAGTGGATCTCAGGTAGCTTCATGAGGACAAGTGATGCAGGAACAAACTTTCCACCTATGCATGTGCCAACATTCTAGCACATCAAAGCACATTGAAGAAGGGGAGAGGCACCAAACCTCTCATTTTTCCCTTAAATTTTAAAATTCATTGTAATTAGATGCAATTAAATGATGTAAGGATGGAAGAGTAGAGTTGATGCCTTTGTACAGGATATAGTTAAGGTCGCCTTTAATGGTTGATAGTGGGTTGATCTAGATCCAATTCAGAACAGATTTTTCATTCAATGTAATTTTCCTTAGTAGTCAGGCATTGTAAATGGTTATTAGACACCACTAGTGTAGTTTGGAGGGAAGGCTCGATGAGCCCCTCTTGTATAAATCTTTGTAACATATGCCCAGGAGAGGCTATTTAAAGTTGATCAAAAAACATTATAAGCCAAGGAGAGAAGAGATGAGACTCTGTTGCAGTCCAAGCTTTTGCACACATTGTAATTGACATTCTGATATTAATAAGAAAGAACAGATTTCACTATTTATGAAATCCAGTGTGGTAAATGCTTATTTTATGTTGTTAATGTGTGTTCATTTTTGTTGTAGATGTGTATGATAGGTTTCCATATGCAGGGATAGATAAACTTCTCTATCTTTGTGAGTTTGTTTGATTATTTATGGGTTCTTCATGCTAAATGAAAGGAGTCCATAACAAAGTGTTGAGAACTCTGCGAGCCAATGCAAGGAGTGAGTATCTGAACTCGTCTTCAATTTCAGATGAGAACGTGTCAGGTGGGCACAACAGAACATTTGTAGACTCGGAGAGGAGCCTCAAGGTTGTTGAACACCATGGAGGAGAAACTGTGCAGAGAAGGCACATAAGAGAGAGTTGTTGAACACTATGTAGAGCTCTACCAGGTGAGCATTGAGCAGGTGCAAAAGTGCACAAGAGAACTTTATTTCAAGTTCTG
Source organism: Picea glauca (assembly GCA_000966675.3). NCBI lineage: Eukaryota > Viridiplantae > Streptophyta > Pinopsida > Pinales > Pinaceae > Picea > Picea glauca. The sequence continues at coordinate 9,953 of JZKD02S1876117.1, read as the reverse complement.
GGAGAAGATTGGCAAGTGAAGACACACCAGAGTTACTGAACACTCTGTAGGATAGTTCTGCAAGTATGCATTGAGTAGATGAAAGGAGTGCATCAGTGAACCTGAAAGAGTTCAGGATTTAGGAGAAGACCTGTGTAAGGTGTGCAGCATGCCAACACTTGGATGAGTGTTGAGAAATTCTAAAAATTCAGAAAGGTGCAAGCAGTGTGCCAGAAGTGGAGTGTTTCAATTCTTCACAAGATCAGGAGGAAGAGAATTGAGTTTCCAGGAGGGAACCATAAACACTTTGAAGGAAATCCGAGGGTAGAGAACCTTAGGATACTAAGCAAGTTGGAAGATTAGGAGGAGTAGTGCAAGTTTTCACGTAGAGTGCAAGTGTGCGTTGATACCAAAGTCCAATTTAGTTGGAAAATCTCAAAGGAGAGATAACATTTTTACAAGCGTAGACGAGACTCAAAGTAGCCGAGTTTGCAGGAGGATCAAAGGCCATAACCTTTGGCATTTGAAAATTCTTCTAATTCGAGAGAAATCCAAAGATCAAGAGTAGGAGAAACATCTATTTTCAGATCAACTACAGGAGGAGATCTGGACCGTCAAATTCTATGTCTAAACACCCAAAGGGGTGTACGGAGGAGAAAGACATATCCCAACAATCAGATCTGAGCACAAAGGATTGACATTCGTTAGATCCAGGTAAGTGCACGAGACTTTAACCATGTTTATGTGCAAGGAGTGAGGATGGGTCAAAGTCCCTAAGTTCCAAAGTGAATCAAAACCATCCATCATCTGGAGGGACAAGTAGAAAAAGATTAGAAAGTCTGGGAGATAAAGCTCTGAAATATTTGTGTGGAGAAAAGAAAAAAATTCATGAAGTCGCAGTGGATGGAGTCAATAAGGACCGTTAAATCCAAGAGAGAGACGTGGCGAATATCTGTGTGTTTTGGAGGAACAACACTACAGAGAAAAATGGGTAAGGTGAGGAAAAAATATCCGAAGTCACGAGGTAGAGAAGTCCATCATGACCGTTGAACTAAGGAGGAAATGTGTCACCAGATCATGACTTCAGAGAAAAGAGAAAGGAGGAGGTGGAGATATTGACCAGAAGTCGTCCAAAGCTCCATAGGTAAGAGCCCATCCTAGCTGTCAGTTTCTTGGACACATGGCGCTAGATCTATCACTTCAGTGATAAAGAACTTCAAGGAAAATGAAGCGTGAAATATTGAAGGTCGTAAGTCCCGAAGGCCAAAATCCATAGGATCTGTGGATGAGTGGAGGGACATGTGGAACGTGGAGATTTACTTTGGAGAAAAGTCACTTCATAGGAATTGAGGAGTGAAGGCACAAAAAATCCCAAAGGCCGAAGCGTCGAACTCCATCTGAACTATCTGTTGGAAAAGGACATGTGGTGAAAGATCTGTCACTTTGGAGGATTGACACTATAGAAAAATAAAAGCAAGGGGGCGTTTACTACAAGTCGCTCGAAGTGGAATCAAAGGACAATCTCAGTTGTTGATTGAGATGAGCATGTGGCACTTGATCCATAGCTTCAGGTACAAAATACTTCAAGGAAAAAAGACATTGGAACGTTTGGGACTCCCAAAGTTGAAATTACGAAGTGGATCATGGTCGTTGGTTGTTGGAAGAATGTGAGTCCTAGATCCCATTTGGGTAAGTTTGTATGTTTGAGGTTCGGGTAAAAAGGATTCAGCTGCATTGAAATCCATTGAAGCCTGAATTCGCAAAGAGGGTTATCCCCGAGTCATAGCCCCAGGTCATATGAGGAGAGGGCNTTCACGGTAGCCTATAAAACATTCAGGCCCTTGGGTTGACAAATTAAATGTATTAGGTGGTAAATCTAGACAATATACCCAACCCCAACACTGACCACGATAAAAGAGAATGGGGGACTAACCTGCACTACGTAGGGAAAGGGAGGGGCTAAGAGACTAGACAAGGGGCTAAGCTAGAGGGATTTTTACTAAGGGAATAATATTATATTATTATTTCCTAAAAACTAAGGTTGGACATAACCTATGTTATCCTAAGTTCCTATGGGAAGGGAACAAATTATAAGTGGATCTCAGGTAGCTTCATGAGGACAAGTGATGCAGGAACAAACTTTCCACCTATGCATGTGCCAACATTCTAGCACATCAAAGCACATTGAAGAAGGGGAGAGGCACCAAACCTCTCATTTTTCCCTTAAATTTTAAAATTCATTGTAATTAGATGCAATTAAATGATGTAAGGATGGAAGAGTAGAGTTGATGCCTTTGTACAGGATATAGTTAAGGTCGCCTTTAATGGTTGATAGTGGGTTGATCTAGATCCAATTCAGAACAGATTTTTCATTCAATGTAATTTTCCTTAGTAGTCAGGCATTGTAAATGGTTATTAGACACCACTAGTGTAGTTTGGAGGGAAGGCTCGATGAGCCCCTCTTGTATAAATCTTTGTAACATATGCCCAGGAGAGGCTATTTAAAGTTGATCAAAAAACATTATAAGCCAAGGAGAGAAGAGATGAGACTCTGTTGCAGTCCAAGCTTTTGCACACATTGTAATTGACATTCTGATATTAATAAGAAAGAACAGATTTCACTATTTATGAAATCCAGTGTGGTAAATGCTTATTTTATGTTGTTAATGTGTGTTCATTTTTGTTGTAGATGTGTATGATAGGTTTCCATATGCAGGGATAGATAAACTTCTCTATCTTTGTGAGTTTGTTTGATTATTTATGGGTTCTTCATGCTAAATGAAAGGAGTCCATAACAAAGTGTTGAGAACTCTGCGAGCCAATGCAAGGAGTGAGTATCTGAACTCGTCTTCAATTTCAGATGAGAACGTGTCAGGTGGGCACAACAGAACATTTGTAGACTCGGAGAGGAGCCTCAAGGTTGTTGAACACCATGGAGGAGAAACTGTGCAGAGAAGGCACATAAGAGAGAGTTGTTGAACACTATGTAGAGCTCTACCAGGTGAGCATTGAGCAGGTGCAAAAGTGCACAAGAGAACTTTATTTCAAGTTCTGGGAGAAGATTGGCAAGTGAAGACACACCAGAGTTACTGAACACTCTGTAGGATAGTTCTGCAAGTATGCATTGAGTAGATGAAAGGAGTGCATCAGTGAACCTGAAAGAGTTCAGGATTTAGGAGAAGACCTGTGTAAGGTGTGCAACATTCCAACACTTGTATGAGTGTTGAGAAATTCTAAAAATTCGGAAAGGTGCAAGCAGTGTGCCAGAAGTGGAGTGTTTCAACTCTTCACAAGATCAGGAGGAAGAGAATTGAGTTTCCAGGAGGGAACCATAAACACTTTGAAGGAAAGACGAGGGTAGAGACCCTTAGGATACTAAGCAAGATGGAAGATTAGGAGGAGTAGTGCAAGTTTGCACGTAGAGTACAAGTGTGCGTTTATACCAAAGTCCAATTTAGTTGGAAAATATCAAAGGAGAGATAACATTTTTACAAGCGTAGATGAGACTCAAAGTAGCCGAGTTCGCAGGAGGATCAAAGGCCATAACCTTTGGCATTTGAAAATTCTTCTAATTTGAGAGAAATCCAAAGATCAAGAGTAGGAGAAACATCTATTTTCAGATCAACTATAGCAGGAGATCTGGACCGTCAAATTCTATGTCTAAACACCCAAAGGGGTGAACGGAGGAGAAAGACATATCCCAACAATCAGATCTGAGCACAGAGGATTGACATTCGTTAGATCCAGGTAAGTGCACGAGACTTTAACCATGTTTATGTGCAAGGAGTGAGGACGGGTCGAAGTCCCGAAGTTCCAAAGTGAATCAAAACCATCCATCATCTAGAGGGACAAGTAGAAAAAGATCAGAAAGTCTGGGAGATAAAGCTCTGAAATATTTGCGTGGAGAAAAGAGAAAACTTCATGAAGTAGCAGTGGATGGAGTCAATAAGGACCGTTAAATCCAAGAGAGAGACGTGGCGAAGATCTGTGTGTTTTGGAGGAACAACACTGCAGAGAAAAATGGGTAAGGTGAGGAAAAAATATCAGAAGTCGCGAGGTAGAGAAGTCCATCATGACCGTCGAACTGAGGAGGAAATGTGTCACCAGATCATGACTTCAGAGAAAAGAGAAAGGAGGAGGTGTTGATATTGACTAGAAGTCGTCCAAAGCTCCATAGGTAAGAGCCCATCCTAGCTGTCAGTTTCTTGGACACATGGCACTAGATCTATCACTTCAGTGATGAAGAACTTCAAGGAAAATGAAGCGTGAAATATTGAAGGTCGTAAGTCCCAAAGGCCGAAATCCATAGGATCTGTGGATGAGTGGAGGGACATGTGGAACGTGGAGATTTACTTCGGAGAAAAGTCACTTCAGAGGAATTGAGGAGTGAAGGCACAAAAAATCCCAAAGGCCGAAGCCTCAAACTCCATCTGAACTATCTGTTGGAAAAGGACATGTGGTGAAAGATCTGTCACTTTGGAGGATTGACACTATAGAAAAATAAAAGCAAGGGGGCGTTTACTACAAGTCGCTCGAAGTGGAATCAAAGGACAATCTCAGTTGTTGATCGAGATGAGCATGTGGCACTTGATCCATAGCTTCAGGTACAAAATACTTCAAGGAAAAAAGACATTGGAACGTTTGGAACTCCCAAAGTTGAAATTACGAAGTGGATCATGGTCGTTGGCTGTTGGAAGAATGTGAGTCCTAGATCCCATTTGGGTAAGTTTGTCGGTTTGAGGTTTGGGTAAAAAGGATTCAGCTGCATTGAAAGCCATTGAAGCCTAAAACCGCAAAGAGGGCTAGCCCCGAGTCATAGCCCCAGGTCATATGAGGAGAGGGCCCTAGCAGAAGGAGTTAGCACCCACTAGTTTAAAATTTCCAAGAGCGCCAGGAAAAGGGCCTATGGGTTACATAAGACTTGCACCTAAGGAGATAAGGGGCCTATGTTAAATCAATTTGGGTTCCAGCAGGGGCCCAAAGAGTCAATCAGACTCAGTCTTTTGGACGATCCTAGACAGACAAGTCGATCAGCCCCGAGGAGAGAGAGGGGGTTTGTGTCAACAAGTGTCCAATTTGGGAAATGGATTTATATTTGGAAAACTCATAATTCTTGGAGGGATCTCTTCCATTATGGCCACTCTTCCCATGCACTCATGCATTCATGGAGGAATTAATTACCCCCATTGTTGACCTTTGAGCATGCATGTACCTCTAAAACCTGCATGCATTCTAGAGCCATATCTCGTGTTTTATTATCAACAACTGAAACCTATGATCCTCCTGGGTGTAACAATGCACCTATTCATACCTAAGGTTGTGTTGCACTTACCTTTTATGAGCAGTTCTTATTTCCAAACCTGAAGGCCATGGTTGCTTCTTTTACCTGTGCATTAGCCGAACACTGAAGTTGTTTCACCTAATCCTGTTGCTGGTTATCTGGGAGTGGGAGTGAAGAGGTGGATTTTCAGGCCCATGGAATGAAGAGGTAGGTTGTTAGGCTTGTGAGAAACTCTTTTGAGGTGGGAGAGTCTGCTAGGAAATAAGAAGTCGTTTTTCAAGCCTGTGATCAACTCTCTCTAGGTGTGAGAGGTTGTCAAGGAAGAAATTTTCCTAGAGGGAGATCAACTGCAGCTATAGTGCTATGAGAATTCATGTCCGACCTATTACTGAAGCCCTAGAAGGGAAGTGGGACACCTAAAGTACTGTTGAGAAGAGAAGGGGAACACTTCTTGAGGTGGGAAATGAATGGGGGGAATGAGAGGTTGTAGGATATTAGTGTGGGTTGGCTCCTAGGAGAAAATACTTCCTGTTGACTATGCAACNTTGTATGTTTGAGGTTCGGGTAAAAAGGATTCAGCTGCATTGAAATCCATTGAAGCCTGAATTCGCAAAGAGGGTTATCCCCGAGTCATAGCCCCAGGTCATATGAGGAGAGGGCACTAGCGGAAGGAGTCAGCACCCACTAGTTTAAAATTTCCAAGAGCGCCAGGAAAAGGGCCAGGGGGCTACATAAGACAGGCACCGAAGGAGATAAGGGGCCTAATTTAAATCAATTTGGGTTCCAGCAGGGGCCCAAAGAGTCAATCAGACTCAGTCTTTTGGATGATACTATACAGACAAGTCAATCAGCCCCGAGGAGAGAGAGGGGGTTTGTGTCAACAAGTGTCCAATTTGGGAAATGGATTTATATTTGGAAAAATCATAATTCTTGGAGGGATCTCTTCCATTATGGCCACTCTTCCCATGCACTCATGCATTCACGGAGGATTTAATTACCCCCATTGTTGACCTTTGAGCATGCATGTACCTCTAAAACCTGCATGCATTCTAGAGCCATATCCCGTGTTTTATTATCAACAACTGAAACCTATGATCCTCCTGGGTGGAACAACGCACCTATGCATACCTAAGGTTGTGTTGTACTTACCTTTTATGAGCAGTGCTTATTTCCAAACCTGAAGGCCATGGTTGCTTCTTTTACCTGTGCATTAGCCGAACACTGAAGTTGTTTCACCTAATCCTGTTGCTGGTTATCTGGGAGTGGGAGTGAAGAGGTGGATTTTCAGGCCCATGGAATGAGGAGGTAGGTTTTTAGGCTTGTGAGAAACTCTCTTGAGGCGGGAGAGTCTGCTAGGAAAGAAGAAGTCGTTTTTCAGGCCTGTGATCAACTCTCTCTAGGTGTGAGAGGTTGTCAAGGAAGAAATTTTCCTAGAGGGAGATCAACTGCAGCTATAGTGCTATGAGAATTCATGTCTGGCCTATTACTGAAGCCCTAGAAGGGAAGTGGGACACCTAAAGTACTATTGAGAAGAGAAGGGGCACACTTCTTGAGGTGGGAAATGAATGGGGGGAATGAGAGGTTGTAGGATATTAGTGTGGGTTGGCTCCTAAGAGAAAATACTTCCTGTTGACTATGAAACTTCCCATTGTCTCAGCCTAACCTAGGAATCCATTTACCCAGGTGGATTTTAGTCCTAGATCAGGGGTGACCCACTACTAAGAGTGATGAGAAATGTGGTCTAGGGATGGGAGGTTCGTGGAAGGTCCTCCTACAGTTGGTGGTCATCTATAAAAATATAAGTAATATCTATATGTTCATTTACATGATGTGTATTTGTACATGTTTTATATTCATGAGTATTTCCTGTATATGTTGTATGCGTAGGATTACTTTTATTTCACATTAATATGTATATTAGCAGAATATGTTGTTTGTTTTATGTTTATATATATATGTGTGTGTGTGTGCGCGCCCGCGCGCGCGCGTGTGTGTGTGTGTGTGTGTGTGTGTGTTGGCATGTTTTTCAAACAGAGGTAGAGTATGCATGTTTGTCATTGATGGCGATGTCATTAATGGTGAAGATAAGCATGATCAGTAGCGCGGTGATAATGGCATGGCAATGGAAAAATCAACACTGAAGAGAAACAATGATCATTGGATCCCATTCAGAATTCTCAATGACCACCATATCTGAATTTAGATAGGAAAGAGCGTGTAGTAGAAGAGAATATATCTTAGGCATTAGATATGAGCCCGAAGACTGGCCGTCATTGTATCCATAAGAAGGAGAATGGTATTTATGTGCAAGATGAAGCAGGCATAAAAAATCCTGAAAGTAGGAGGATCGTCCATCTTCAAGAAGGACACATGGCAAGCGACTAGAATTTCACTGGCCTACACATTGGAAGAGTCAACAAAACATGGTGTGGGAACTTATGATATGTGAAATCCCAAGAATTGATCTAGACCTTTGGATCGATGTATGTTGTGGAACGTTGGATGCAGAGGACCCATGGCGAGTGATTGGCATTTCACTGACTAGAAAGTCAAAGAAAGGTGCTCTATCCTATGAAATTGCGAAATGAGAAACCATAAATTAATCTGAGTTGTTGATCAAAGGGAGATCGTGGAACATTGATCAGGCATGACGAAGGCCCGTGAAGTTGTGAAATCATGATAAGATCTTGACCATTGATCCAAGAGGAACATGTGGTGAGGGATTAACATTTCGCTGACTAGAAAGTCAAAGGAGATAAATGCTCTAACCTTGCAACTCGTGATATGTGAAATCGCGATAAGGTATGGCCCGTGGTCATAGAAAAGGTCACATCATCGAAGGATTAATGGAAGGATCTAATTGCTAAGCTCCATTTCAGGAGTCGTAACTTGGAGTGTCGAGACCCTTCATCACAGGAATCCTGAAACGCAAGATCGTGATGAGATCTGGACCATCAGATCATTGGAGATATCGACCGTTGATCAGGTTTGATGAAGTTCATAAGTTCACGAAATGCGAAACACCTTTTAGTGTAGGATTTGGTCACCGTCGATGGTCATATGAGAGGGAAGAGCTAGCATGAAGCTAAGCTCCATTTCGGGGATCGCAACTTGGAGTGTGGAGACCCTTCAACACAGGATCTTCGAAATGTGAAATGCAAAAGGCATTCTGATTAGGCCCGTGGTCACAACTAGTGGGAATATGGAGTAGGCACAAGATCCATCATTGGTAATACAATGATGTAGGTTAATCAGGAATATGATCGGATGGCTACTGTTTCACTTCACAAATTAGTTGATCAGTTACGATTCAATTAGCAAAATTGAATCATGGTTCTTGATCAGTTGGCGATTCATTTGCTGAGATGTTTTTGTCTTTGCCCAAGGAGATTCAAGGTGTAACTGATGAGGCTGGTGTATATAAAAGGAGAGATGAAATGACTGTGTAATTTTAGTTGTTCTGACTGAAAAATGAGTTGAACTATAGAAAGGTAAAATTACAGTATGCACAGTGTGAAGAAACCTTAGAGATAAGGAATAGAAGCTGAACATAATAGAAAAGGTGAAGAGAGCAGAATGTGCACATATTAAAGAAGAATGATAAGGATAGAGATAGAACAAAAATAAAGAGACAACAAGTCAAGCCAAGTATGAACAAAGCAGAAGGAATTGCAGAACAATGAAGAAGGGGTAAGAATTGAAATACCAATATTGTTTGTTTGTCAATCAATTATTCATAATCGGGGAGGAAGGGTGGTGATAGGGAGGAATGTGGTCCTCTAATATTCAAGTTGGTTCTTGAATATTGGAAGTTGTATCTTCCATCTAGTTGTGGCTAGAAAAACAGGGTGGTGCTCGGGAAAACACAAATTTTTATGTATACAAGTTGTTGCTTGTTTAAATCTAGTTGATGTACAACACTTAAATCACTGCCTATCATTTCGAAGAAGAAGAGGTTTTCTCTCTTTATGGGTTTCCTCATGAAAATCTGTCTCTGTGTATATCTTATGTGTGATTGATGCTCATTATTTTTTTTTTCATATGATGTATAATTTTGATGGCACTTGATGAAAGATTAAAAATGGTTTAATAGACTTAAAATTGTTTANGGTGGAAGCAATTCATACAGTTGTTCATATCCTTAACAAATCACATCTCATACCACACATTGACAAGACTCTTATGAACTATGGTTTGGAAGACCTGCTTCAATCAAGCATTTTAAAGTCCTTGGGAGTAAATGTTATATTAAGAATAATGATGAAAATATTGGCAAATATGATGGCAGGGTTGATAAAGGTATCTTATTGGGTTATGCTACAAACAGTAAATGGTACAGATGTTACAATAAGAGGCTGCATAAACTGGTTGATTGTATAGACATAAAAGTTGATGAAGAAATCCTGATTAGAAATGTAAGCAGTGCTAAACCAAGAACAAAGATATAGTTGAAGATGAAGACGAACAGGTCTAAGGATTAGAAAGAGAAGAATTTGAATCAGATGAAGATACAAATACTCAGGCTGACATAAATCAACAGAAAGAAACAAACTCACCTCTCGGAACTATTAGAAAGAATCATCCTGAAAATCAGATAATTGGAGATATAAATAAAGGAGTTCAGACAAGAAGGAAATTGATTAAAGACTCAAAACAATATCATGTTGCCTTTTTATCTATGATTGAACCTAAA
>JZKD02S1876106.1:55083-68360 GCA_000966675.3 Picea glauca | reverse complement strand
TTTTTCACATTGTTTTTTAATATTTTTATTTTTGTTTTTTTAATTGAATTTATAATATATATTTTTTAAATGTGTTTTTTGGTCATTTAAAAAAAATTGTAAATAAATTTTTAAGGGACCATTTGGAGTCCAATTTTGGGTTGTTTATTTACATAGGGTTTTGTTGTCAATATCACAATTTTACATAGGTCGTAAATAGCTATGATTTTCAGTTTAGGAAAAAACAATTTTTTTTAAGTAGCGTCACTTTTTGATTTAGGTGTTGATTTTAAGGTTTTTTTGAGCTATTGTCTGAGTTTCGAAGGCCATGTTCGAAAAATGTTGTAATTTTGACCATGTTTTAAAAAATGGTGCTATCTGTAGCACCACTTTTTGATTTGGGGGTTGATTTTCATGTTTTTTACACAAAAATATGGGTTTTAAGGGGTAGAGATCTTGTTTTGAGGTCACAGTTCTCGTTAAGTCGGTAACTATGTTTAATCTCAAACTCTAGAAACCTTGATGAATCTTACTAGTCCTTAATATGCAAACTATTAAATGTTTGGCTATATTTTTTTAAAAATATTCAAATTTCTATGGATTTTATACATTTTTTTATAAAAATTGGGCGAATCATTTATAGAAAAATGGAAATTGGCGAATTGTTTTTTGGAAAAAAACATGGAAAACTAGCCCATGGGAGATATATAGCCCCTAAAATTTTCTAGAGCCTATATTTGTGTATTTTGGTTGCTTTACTTGAATGAATCTTATGTTCTTTGCTTTTCATTGTGTTGGATAAATATTGAAATATTGGCTAAGTATTGCTAGGATGTTTTAATGTTGGGTGTGTGCAAAACGTTGGTGGATGAAAAAGTGGCAAGGGTGTTAGTAGGAACGCGTGTTCATTCTCATAAATTCATGCACATTCCTAATCCTATAGGTTTGGAAAGGGTCGAACCTCTAGTCAACATGCCACATAGGTTTGTCGGCAAGAACGCGCACATGTTCCTAAGAACGTGTGCATTCGTGAGAATGTGTGCGTGTTCCTAAGAATGCATGTGCATTCCTAAGGAATGCGCATACATTCCTACTGTGCCCAATTTTTAAGGGACCATGGGCACTTTTTGTGCTCATTTGCACACTGTGCCTCGTGAAATCATTATTAAATTATCTATAAAATATCATTATTAAGAAAGAGGTATAGGCATACTGCACTTAGGGTCTGGGTGTGCAGTGGATTAAGGGTAGAGTATAGGTTATTCCTAGGCTTAGATGAAGCTAGGGTGGTCTAGGTCATGGTTTAGGTCAAGCTCTAGATCATGGTATATGTCTATTTCATGGTCTAGGTCATGGTCATGTTCATATAGGTACTTGTATAAATAAACCATCGGAAGAAGAAGAAAAACCTAACACTCACCTTACAGGTGAGGCTACATTTCTCCATTTCACGTATCATTTTTTCATTATGAGCCCTTCCTATCCTTCAGAAGACATTTGGAATTCTTTGACGTCTACAAATGAAATAATAAAACATAACTCACTCATATTTTTGGTAAAATATTTTATCAAGAAATAAAAAAAATTATAATACCTACCTACCTCTACCACCTAGCGAACCAATACTCTATTCTCCTCTCTACACGGATGACTTTATCCTCTCTTTCCCCTAGACCAAGGAACCAATGCTCTTATATACTCTCAGCTCTACCATTTTCTTCTCTATGCTTTGCCCTATTTTCTTTTAAGTCCTTCTGTCACCCACTTGATTGATTTCAAATTAATTTAATTTTGATTTTAGGAACAAAATGTTTCGTCCCACACTTTGAGTCCCATCCCTACCATTTTTCATTTTTAACAACACCATTGGAATGCACCTCAATTTTTTATGCCTTACCTTTCCTTTCCTTTCCATGCCTTACCTTGCCTTGACTCACTAAGTCATTACATGCCTTCCCTTTGAGATAGAAGAGATTGCAGAGTGTTCTTGGCACAAAAAACTACCCAATAGGAACATGCATGCATTCTTGCTGGGAAAATATGAGCTTCCAACCTAAGGGCTTAGGATTGAATTTTTTTTAAAGAAAGGAACAATGGTTAGAACACCAATATGTGGATGCAAGGGTTGGGGGAATTTAACAAGAGGTATATGCATAGTGCGCTTAGGGCTCGATTGTGGAGGGGGTTAAGGGTTGAGTATAGGTTATGCTTAGGATTAGATGGAGCTAAGGAGGTCTAGGTCAAGCTCTATGTCATGGTATAGGTCATATTCATGTACATGCTCATGGTATAGGTCTAGGTCATGGTCTAGCTCTAGCTTTATGCCTATGTTTTGGCGTAGGTTGTGGTCTAGGTCTATGTCATGAACTACGTCATGGTAATGATATAGGTATAGGTCATGGTCTATGCTCTAGGTCTAGGTATAGGTCTTTGCAAGTATTTACAAGTCTAGGTCTGGATATTTCTAGTTATAGGTCTAGGTCTTGACGTGTCTAGGTTTAGGTCTTGACATTTCCAAGTGAAGGTCATTTCTTTCCTTATGATGTACCAAACTTTCTATAGTGTGTGAGAGTTTGAGAGGGAGAGAGAAGAATACATAGAAGAGGGGTAGAGAGAGAGAGTGTGTATGAGAGTGTGAGATTCAGAGAGAGGAAGACATAGAGGGGGGCTGGAGAGAGAGAAAGAAAGAAAATGTGAGGATGGAACAGAGAAATATAGAGAGGGGGTGTGGAGAGAGAAAAAGAAAGAGAGTGTGAGGGGTGGAGAGAGGAAGACAAAGAGAGAGTGTGAGAGTGAGGGAGAGGGAGAGAGAGGGAGGGGGGGTAAATAGGGGAGATAAGGAAGGGGGGTAGATAGAGGAAAAGAGAGCAAGTGGGGAGAGTGGGGGAGAGAAAGGGAGGGGGATACAGTGGGGGAGAGAGGGAGGGTTATATACAAGAAGTAAAGAGAGAAGGGTGGTAGAGAAAAAGAGAGGTCGAGAGTGATATGGAGAGAGAGAGAGGGAGGGGGTAGAGAGAGAGGGAGAAGGGAGAGAAGGGGATGATGGAGAGAGAAAACAAGATTAGAAGAGGGGTAAAGAGTGAGATGGAAATAGAGAGAGGGAAGTAGAACTAAGGGCAAAGAGAAGGAGGTAGAGAAGGAGAGATAAATACAGGTAGAGAGAGAGAGAGAGAGAGAGAGAGAGAGAGAGAGAGAGACTAATAATGAGGAGAGAGAGAAAGAGTTGGTAGATATAGGAGAGAAAGAGAGGAGAGATAGTGGGAGGGAGGGGGAGAGAGAGAGAGGGAGGACGGGGGTAGAGAGAATGTGTGAGTGTTAGAGGAGGAGAGAGAAATAAAGAGAGTGGGGTTAAAGAGGGAGTGTTTGTGTAATGTCCCCGACCATCCATGTTGGGCCACACTATGCCAAAGAACTCTTACATTCTCTCTGTGGAACATACTGTATCATACTCAACATCTAACTGAGCTATGCCACACAAATTTTTCGAACTGCATGCAATTAAAATACACATGCACACACAACTCTTGTGGAAGAATATATATAAAAACATAGACAGAAAAATACGTTATATAAATGCACAGATTCATACTAAAATGACAGTAAACATATACATGCAACATATATAGGAAATACCCATAAATTTACAGACTATTATAAACACACATAAGATAAACCCATAAATATAAGCACGTAAATAACAATGCAACATGTAAATTTATCACCCATATCGACACTTATCTTAGTAAGAATGTCACCAACTGCATGCAGACCTTCCACGAACCTCCCAGCCTTAGACCACACTGTTCATCACTCTCAACAATGAGACACCCCCGAGCTGGGACTAAAATCCACCCGAGATGGGATTCCTAATCAAGCTAAAGGCTCATAGACAATAGAAAGGACTCCATATCAAGTGCCAACTCAAACTAACATCCCACAGTCCCTCATTCACCACATTCCTGTCCCACCCAGGAAGTTTTTCCCTTCTCTTCTGAACAGTCCTTCGGCTGCCCCACTTCCTTTTTGGGCTTCAACAATAGGCCGAACATGAAGTCTCATAACACTATAGATGTAGTTCAACACCTTCAATAAATCAATCCCCAACAATTCTCTCACCCAGAGAATTTCTCATGGGCCTGACATCCCGTTTCTTCAGTCCAACTCCCAAGCTAACCAGATACACCATCACAATGGCTATGTATACGGGTTCAGGTACAGTCATGAAGATACAAAGGATAGTTCAATGGGTGTGAATACTCATGGATGACTGATTGGATGGCTGAATGATGGAAGGAATGATGGAAAAGATCATAGGAAATTAACTAAGTCCCAACAATATGTATGCATGTCCCCAACTTAACACTTGTCATGTTGGGAGCTACTTTGGCCCACTTGTACCCCACTTTAGAACTTAGGATAAAATAATTATCCATACTTTATGATTTAAGAAATATTGATAGAATATTCCTTTTTGACTTAAGCTCCCTAGCTTAGCCCCTTTCCTTAACTTATCCTCTCCCTTTCCCTAACTAGTGGAGTTTAGTCCCCCATCTCTTTTATCGTGTTCGGTCTACGCGCAGCGATGTATTTTATATTAATTATGAGACATGTACAAAAATAGGCGCACTGGACTTTAACATCTAGGCTCTCCGGCCTAATCAAAACATAAGCATCCTACATTATAATAACTTGGCTCACCAGCCTATAAAACAAAACATATACACAAAGGATCCTTGGCCTCAATATCGCATGCACTTAAGTTGATGCAAGCAGTAGCCTGAAATGTGCACACTTCCTAATTTTACTGCGTAGTACATATGCGCACTATGCCATAAATGTGCATACAAATGATATCAAAACATCTCACCAGCTTAAGTACATTTTCATTTACATTACAATTGGGTTTGGCCTAGGGATATTACAATCCCCTCTCCTTATTTATGCACTGTCCTCGGGGCATTATGTACCCATATACAACAAAATTTTAAAAATCCTCAAAAAGATGTGGGTATTCTACTTGTATTGCATCGTCATGCTCCCAAGTAGCGTCCTCGAGAGCGTACCGGATCCATTGGACCTTTACAAGCCCTATGGCTCGATTATGGAGCTGTTTGATTTTCTGGTCCAGAATGCGTACCTGATGCACTTGAAAAATGCCTTCTTGCTCCACCTGAATCACATTCCAATCAATAACATGATTAGCATTGGGTATATATTTCTTGAGCAATGATACATGGAATACATTATGAACATACGTAGATGTAGGAAATGTAATCATATAAGCAACTGGACCAATCCTCTCTAAGATTTCAAACAACCCACAATAGCGAGCTTCCAACTTTGAGCAATTCCCCAACTTCAGGGAACTTCTGTTGGCCTTCACTTTCAAGAATACATGATCACCCACTTTAAATTCCCTGTGAGTTCTTCCCTTATCAGCATAGATTTTCTCCCTGTCTTGGGCAACCTTTAAATTTTTCTTTATTTTTATCATTTGCTCCTCCATTTCCCTGAGCAAATCTGGCCCAACCCATGCTCTGTCTGCGCGATTATCCCAACTTATTGGTGTGTTTCACTATATTATATAAAGTGTCTCAAATGGGCTCATATTTAGAGATGCATGGTACCCATTGTTATAATCAAACTCTACCAAGTGTAGATAGTCTTCCCATTTTGATGGTTTATCCATCACATACATTCTTAAAATGTATTCAATCACTTGATTCACCCTCTCAGTTTGTCCATATAATTATGGATGATAGGTTGTACTAAAATTCAAATATGTGCCAAATCCATTAAATAATCCTTTCAAAAATTTTGAGGTAAATTTTGGAACTCTGTCAGACACAATTGTCTTTGGTATTCCATGTAATTTGGCAATTTCTTTCATATAAACATCAACAATGTTCGCTACCTTGTGAGTGAGCTTAACTGGAATAAAATGGGCAACTTTAGTAAGATTATCCACCACTACCATGATAGAATCATGTTGCTTGTTTCTTCTGGGAAGTTTAGTGATGAAATCCATTGTTACAACTTCCCATTTCCACTCAGGAATGGGTAATGGATGTAGAAAACTAGCTGGGTGTCTATGGTCAGCCTTTACCTTTTGACATTCCAAACATTTGGCAATAAAATATGTAACTTCTTTCTTCATTCCTAACCAATAATATTGCCTCTTGACAGTTGCAATATTTTTCTGATATCCTGGGTGCCCAGCGTAAGGAACATTATTCATTTCTCTCAATATTAGATTTTTCAATTCATTAGAATTTGGTACATAAACTCTGCCCCTATACATGAGAATTTCAACATTATTTAGCTTGTATTCCTCAATTTTCTACTGTAAAATACCTTGTTGTAATGTTTTCACTAATTCCGTGTAATGCAAATCTAATTTGGAAACCTCTATAATTATGTCTATCAAATCTGATTGGTACATGCTAATGGTTGTAGCATGCAATTCATGCACTCTTTTGTTGAGTGCATCAACCAATTTTTTCTCTTTCCCCTTGATATGCTTTATATCAAAGTCATATTCACTTATAAATTCTCACCATTTGCTTTGCCTAGCATTTAGAGTTGGATGATCAAATAAATATTTCAGACCATTGTGGTCTATCCTCAACTCAAACCTTTTCCCCGTGAGGTAGTGTCTCCATTTCCTCAATGCATGCACTATGGCTGCCAACTCCAAATCATGAGTGGCATAGTTTTTTTCATGCTCCTTCAACTTCCTTGATTCATAACATATAACAAACCCATTTTGACTGAGGACTCCACCAATTCCTTCCTTACATGCATCTGTGCATACAATGAAGTTTTCATTTGGGTCTGAAATCCTTGGTATTGGAGAACTTGTTAATAATTGTTTCAAGTGTTCGAAACTCTTTTCACATTCCAATGTCCACTGAAACTTCACACCCTTTCTTTGCAAGGAAGTGATTGGGTGTGCAATCTTTGAAAATCCTTCAATAAATATTTTGTAGTAGCCTACAAAGCCCATGAATGATCTGACCTTTGTCACATTCTTGGCACTCACCATTCTCTAATGGCTTTTATCTTCTCAGGATCCACTGCTATCCCATCCTTTGAAATGATATGCCCCAAATAGTGAATTTTCTTCTGATAGAATGAGCACTTGCTCAACTTGGCATACAACTGATGTTTCCTTAATACTTGCAACACCATCCTCAAATGATTCTCATGCTCTACTTCTGACTTGGAATATACCAGAATGTCATCCAAAAAGACAATGACAAACTTGTCTAAATATTCTCGGAAAACACCATTCATTAAGCACATCAAAAATCGTTGGTGCATTTGCAACCCAAATGGAACCACTGTGAACTCATAATGTCCATACCTTGTTCTGAAGGTAGTCTTGATGATATCTTCCTCTTTAATCCTTACCAGATGGTATCCTGACCTGAGATCTATCTTTGAAAATATCTTTGCATCCTTCAAGTGATATAAAAGATCATCAATCATTGGAAGAGAATATTTATTCTTCGCAATCTCTTTATTCAACTGTCTAAAATCAATGCACAAACTTAATGTTACATCTTTCTTCTTCACAAACAAGACCGGGGCACCCCAAGGTGACACACTTGGGTGTATATACCCCTTCTTCATAAGTTCTTCAAGCTGCATTTGCAACTCCAACTCTGGTCTACTCATTCTATAAGGAGTCTTTGACACTGGAGCTACTCCAGGCATTAAATTTATAGAGAAATCAATATCTCTCTTTGGGGGTAGTCCTGGTACCTCCTTGAACACATCTTCAAAATATTCCAAGATTGCATGATCTTCCAAATTTGGCAC
The DNA here is from genome assembly GCA_000966675.3 of Picea glauca. Lineage (NCBI taxonomy): Eukaryota > Viridiplantae > Streptophyta > Pinopsida > Pinales > Pinaceae > Picea > Picea glauca. Next base: position 60,557 of record JZKD02S1876106.1, on the reverse strand, counting down.
CTTATCTCTAGGTGTCTCTTCCATATGTGCTGCAAATATTTGTCACCCTTTTATGTAGAATTTCTTCAACTGGAATGTTGAAATTTCTCTGATGGTTACTTCCCTGGAAATTCCCTGCACTCTCCTTAGTTTCCCTCCCTCATCCAAGCAAGTAAATTCTTTGTTATGACATTCTAGGAGAGCATGATGTTGGTCTAACCAAACCATCCCAATTAGACATTCATAGGAACCTAAATGTAAGATGTTCAAATCTGCCTTGGTGTTCAGTCCATTCATGTCCATAAGACATGACTTAACCATCTCATTAAATTTTCTTTTGGGTCCTGTAGCTAGCTACACCAACCAAGATTTCCCATGCTTGATTCTTGGCAAATGCAAACTTTCCACCATCTTAGGATCTATATAACTATGACTAGCCCCTGAATCAATTAAAATAGCAATGGTTTGGTTGTTGATCATACCTTCCACTTCAATCATATGTGACTGATATTCTGCTTTCTTGTTGTCCAGGGCTACATAGATCCTTGGTACATTTCTTCCCATGTCCTCCACTGTTTGAGCTTGTTATACATTGTGAACAATTTTCCCTTTTTCACCTTTGTGAGGACAATATCTATACATGTGATCTCCTTTACAACCACAACATTGAATAGGTGGTTGTCTTGGCCTTTGACCCCCTGTTTCAATCTCTCTAGGCTCTTTAGGAGCTTGATGTCCCTGTGGATTATTTCTTAAGAATGGTGGCTTATATCCCTTCTTCCTCTGATCCATCTTGAATTTATTTTTGTCTTCCCAAGATTTTTGGAAAGTTGGCCTTGTTTTCTGTTGATGATATAGGCATTTAGCTTGCCTTATGGTCTCTTCCAATGTCTTGGGATCATCATACTATATTTTTTCACTGATGAATGATGGAAATCCACTCAAATACCTTTGAATCTTAACTGTTGCATCCTTGATGAAAGAGACATACTTCAAAAGTTCTAGAAACCTTCTCTCATATTTATCAATGGTCATACTTTGTAGCTTGAGTTCAAAGAACTCTTTCTTTTTCTTGTCATAATATATTTTAGTCAATTATTTCTTCTCAAAATACTTCTTGAATTCCCTCCAAGTGACACTTTTCTCTTTAATGTGTTGCACCTGCACAGGTTGATCCCACCACATGGATGCCTTTCCCTTGAGTTGATAGATGAAAATTCTACCTTCTACATGAGAAGAATAATTATGCAATTGAAAATACTTTCTCATGCCCAACAACCATGTTTCTACATCTTCATCCTTCTTGTGCTCACCATCAAATGTAGGAGGTTTGATTTTGTTCATTTCTCCTCGTAGCTCATCCACCCCATACCTCTCATGCTTTTTGAAAGGGGATGAACTTGATCTGTTGTGTGATATCTTATTGGAATTTATCGAGGAGTGGTGTTGATGCCTGCTAACACTTCTTTCTTTTATTTTCTCATCATGAGACCTGTGGTTTCCTGACTTTCTTGAGCCACTCTCTTTATCCAATTTCTTTTATGTTCTTCTCAAGCTCTCCAATAACTTCATGTTGAAGTCATCTTAATTATCCTTGGCTTTCATAATCCTTTCATTATAATCTTTATGGCTTTGTACATCCTTCTACAATTTTTTGATGGTCTCTACCATATTCATGTTTTCATTCCTTTCATCTCCATGTCTGTTGGAGTTTGTTCCTTCAATGCCCAAATGGACATCCATCCCTCTAATATCATCCTTCTGACTGTAAGTCCTCTATGTCTCTTCCATTCCTAAGGACTCTGCACTGATCTTGATTTGATCTAGTTGTTGTTAACTCTACAAAATGTGCAGCCAACAAAACTTTGTCAGGCTAACTGTTTCAACAATTTCATGAAAATATAAACCATTTTGGTTCAATAATATATCATAATCCTTTCTTCTGATTTCCTGAAAAATTGAATTCCCAAATAAATTTTTGGGGTGGATATTTAGATTCCATTTTTCAAGACCTTTCCAATGCCTTCTCACATGCTCAATTATGAGTATGGAGCAGAAAGTAATGGTCATTTGAAATTTTCCCATTAACTTTTCTGTTCACACTTCCACTTAGCACAATTATGCGCTATAATTATGAATTTTCACACCTACTCCATTGAAATTTTCATATAATATCAGTTGGGTTTCTTTATAAACATATTATGGACATTATGTTCAAGTTTCGCCTTATTTTGGGTTTTGGGCTGCTAGTTACAACCTGTTGAAGTTCTATGACAATTTGTGTTTTTGGTATGGAATGTTATAGGTAACTTATTTTCCATATTAAACAACTTTAACATGCACATAATTTTAATTCAGCTCTGGGATTGTCTTCTATGGTTCAATGTATTTTCATTGACTTCTCCTATGCCTCAATCTGATTCCAGAGCAGAAAGTTATGGTCATTTGAAGTTAGTTGGGTCATAAAATTTACCCTCCATTGTTTGTGTTGTAACTTTCTCAAAAAATATCTGTTTGACAAACATTTTACACCATTAGAAAGATCTATCCTAGCTCTTTTATTTGAGCTGCAGAGAAACACCTCTATCTTATGGTTTTTGAGTTATTAAAAAATCTCTTAAGGCCCTCAAAAATACACTGCAAAAAGATGACATTCAAATGTTATAAAACTTCGTAGAAATTCATTGATTTTTTGCTATTGTTTGCCCTTCAAAGGTAAATCACAAGGTAATTCAACACCCATATTTACCATGTGTAGAAACAACACAAGGTAAATCATGCTTCATTCACTTTAAAACCACTATGTATCACTTCTCTGTCGCGCCAATAACTTGCGCGCACTACTTTTATGTCGCGTGCCAATATCCACCGCACGCAGTTTTTGTGTCGTGCACTGATATTCCATGCACATTTCACTCGAAGCTCTGCACCATTCCAAATTTTAATATGCCCCACCGAGCACCAATACTCTACACGCACCATTCACTAAATTGTCATGCGACAACAAATACTCACATTGCGCGTGAAACTACCAAACTCCACTGCACTATGCTAATACTGTGCACACCACGTGCACCATTACTATGAATGTCCACTTCACGCACACTTCTTATGTGTATTGACACTGCGCAATGCCTAATTTATCACATGCAACCGCACACCAATATTTTTCCGCGCGGCATCAAAATTTAGCGCGCGCACTAGAAAACCACTATTTTTCTATGTGGTACCAAAATTTAGCGCGCACACCCACACACTAACATTTTTTCGCGCGGCACCAAAATTTAGCGCGTGTACCAGCATGCCAATATCTTGTCGTGCAGTGCCGAATTTTACCTATCACAAGCTTTTCACTACGCATTATGCATTTTAGTGCGCCCACCTATGCACATTCATTTTTATGCACATCAATTCCTCATGAATTCCGCTGCAGGAATTGGGGATTTTGCTTAGCTTTTCCCAATTTACCATAGACATTCTGCAACTATGAAATTTCTTCAATTTCACCCCGATAATACCAGATCAACATATGCAACAACAAATCACTGCGAGTTGACATTTCTGGAATGAATTCACCTAAATCCATTCACGAATTGGGAATTTTAATTACGAATTCCGCTCCATCTGTCATGGCTTCACTGTGAATTCAAATTTGACCAATTCCAGGTCCAAATTTGCTAGAACAGATATTAAATCGGGAATATCTCATCACTTGGCCGAATTTCTCCATTTTCCCATGAATTTAACAACAGAAATTGGGGCTTTTTCCCAATTCTGTCCAATTGTTGTTACTTTTTTTTTACCATGGACGTTCTGAAATTCAAAATTTGGCCATTTCGAAATAAATCTTCTGTGAATAATCACTTCTACTAAACTTTCTCAGCCCATCCACGTTCAGTGTTGAAAACTGAAGCTCTTATACCATATTATAACATCCCCGACCATCCATGCCGGGCCACGCTATGCCGGAGAACTCTTACATTCTCTCTGTGGAACATACTGTATCATACTCAACATCTAAATGAGCTATGCCACATAATTTTTTCGAACTTCATGCAATTAAAATACATATGCACACAAAAATCTTGCGGAAGCATATATATAAAAACTTAGACAGACAAATATGTTATGTAAATGCACAGATTCATACTAAAATGGCAGTCAACATATACATGCAACATATACAAGAAATACCCATAAATTTACAAATAGTTATAAAAAAACATAAGATAAACCCATAAATATAAGCATGTAAATAACAATGCAGCATGTAAATGTATCACCCAGATTGGCACTTATCTTGGTAAGAATGTCACCAACTACGTGCAGACCTTCCACGAACCTCCCATCCTTAGACCACACTGTTCATCACTTTGAACAATGAGTTACCCTTGAGCTGGGACTAAAATCCACCCGGGTAAAAGGATTCCTAACCAGGCTAAAGGGTCATAGACAATAGAAAGGACTCCATATCAGGTGCCAATTCAAACTAACAACCCACAATCCCTCATTCCCCACATTCCTGTCCCACCCAGGAAGTGTGACCCTTCTCTGCTCAACAGTCCTTCGGCTACCCCACTTCATTTTCGATCTTCAGCAACAGGTCGGACAGGAAGTCTCAGAGAACTGTAGCTACAATTCAGCACCTTTAGGAAATCAATCCCCAACAATTCTCTCACCCAAAGAATTTCTCACAGGCCAGACAACCCGCTTCTTCAGTCCATCTCCCAAGCTAACCAAATACACCAACAAAATGGCTATGGATACAAGTTCAGGTATAGTCATGAAGATACAAAGGATAGTTCAATGGGTGTGAATACTCATGGATGATTGATTGGATGGATGAATGATGAAAAAGATTATAGGAAATGAACTAAGTCCCAACAATATGCATGCATGTCCCCAACTTGACACTTTTCATGTTGGGAGCTACTTTGGCCCACTTGTACCCCGCTTTAGAACTTAGGATAAAATAATTATCCATACTTTATGATTTAAGAAATATTAATATAATATTCCTTTTTGGCTTAAGCTCCCTAGCTTAGCCTCTTTCCTTAACTTAGCCCCTCCCTTTCCCTAACTAGTGGAGTTTACTCCTCCATCTCTTTTATCGTGGTTAGTCTGCGTGCAATGATGTATTTTATATTAATTATGAGACATGTACAAAAATAGGCGCACTGGCCTTTAACATCTAGGCTCTCTGGCCTAATCAAAACATAAGCATTCTATATTATAATAGCTTGTCTCACCAGCCTATAAAATACAACATATACACAAAGGCTCCTTGGCCTCAATATCGCGCGCACTTAAGTTGTTTCACGCAGTATCCTGAAATGTGCACAGTTCGTCATTTTACTGCGCAGTACATATGCACACTATGCCATGAATGTGCATACAAATGATATCAAAACAGCTCACCAGCTTAAGTACATTTTCATTTACATTACAATTGGGTTCGACCTAGGGATATTATTGTTTGAGTGTGTTAGAGGGAG
>JZKD02S1876106.1:35128-45217 GCA_000966675.3 Picea glauca | reverse complement strand
TGAATGGAAGACTAATGAATGAATAAATGATTATGGTTGATTGAATAATTTTGGTTGAATCCATGTTAAGAAAAAGTAGTTATATGCCTCGGATACCCAAGTAGAGTATGATTCAGGAAGAAAACCCTAATTGAATCAGGATACTCAAGAACCTGACATAGGAGATGAATGTGAGCCTCTCATTGGAGGGAAGATCGATCGCAGTCATAAAATCAACTTCACTATCCAATGGAGTTAACGAATCAAACACTAGTCGTGCAATTAGATCAATGGCTAGGGATAATTGCAAAATGCGAAGGTGAAATTAATGGACGTTCTAGTTCACAGGCTGCAATTAACCAACGTCATTGATCTCTTCGTGGTGGAAGATCAATGAACATGATTAGAAAAATTCGAGGAGACACTTTCCATATTGGGCCCCATAATCACTGTGAACCATTGATCTGTGAACATAGATCGATGGTTAGGAATCATTGCGAAGTGTGAAGGTGAAATTAATGGTTGTGCTAGTGCATGACCCGCAATCAACCAACATCGTTGATCTCGTTGGGGTGGAAGATCAACAACCATGATTAGATAGAGTCGAGAGAACACTTTCCAGATTGGGCCCTGTAATCACTGTGAACCGTCGATCTGTGAACATAACTCAATGGTTGGGAATCATTGTGGAGCCCGAAAGAAAAAATTACGAATGTGCTAGTTCATGGCTGCAATCAACCAACATCGTTGATATCGTCGGGGTGGAGAATCATTGACCACGATTAAAAGAGTTGGGAAAGAACTTTTCAGATTGCAGAGATTGAACTATATGATAAAGAGAGAGAATATTGGGATTCCATAATCGTTGTGAACCGTCGATCTGTGAACGATCGGTGGGAAAACCTACAAGGAACCCACGCGTTAATGTCGGGTAAAACACATACTGTGATTGGGTTCTGTGGTTGAATTTACCACATCGAAGCTCTGTATCAACCTAAATTATTGTTCAAACACTTTTGTATCAAGGCATTATTATTATCTGAAAATCGTGTGGTTAAAATCGATCGAGAGATAAGATCGACGTCCCGTGATCATTGCAGAGATTGCATATGCAAAAGGGTTAACATCGAGACATGTACATGTAATTTAAATTCAATATAGTGTTGTTTTGATTTTGGGATCTTATCATATATCAGACGACCAATATTCATTATGGAGATCAGAAGGAGAATTAAATCACAAAATAGTTGAGGTTCCACAATCCCTTGCAGCTGTTGGATCTATGGGAAAACAGATCTACACCGTCAATTTGCAGAGAAGGGGTTTACCCGGGATCATAGTGCCTGGACATGGGATTCAAAAGGATAGCACCTAAAAAGAATAGATTTGAGGTCACATCTCTCAATTACATGGAGATAAAATAGATTTCCTCCGGGCCAGTCAAGGAAGATAGAGTTTAACACTTTGCATTAGACTGTGGTCACGAGGACTGGTTCTATGGGAATAAAGGTGCCCATAGCTAGCACATTACATGGAATTGCTTCCAGGAAGTGCATGTTTGCATGAAAGGAAGACAATGAACCTTCCATTAAGGAAGGAGGACCTTCCGAAAATTTTACTTACATTGTATGGATGTCAAAGGAAATAAAATTTGGGTGAGCATGAGTGTGGGTACCTTGGTTACTAATGAAGGAAGAATGATTGGGCACATTCAAGAGAAACATTTAGTTTCATGTGCACTGATTTGGAATCATGATTAGCCTGTAGCAGGAAGAATATTCCTCCTATAAGATTGAACGAGGAGGAATAAGCCATATGGTGAAGAGGTTGGTTAAACTCCAACACACCATACCAGGGTGCTTGTCACCAAGTGTGGCAGCTTGAAGATCAATGCGAGGGAGAATTGGGTATGAATGTGGCCATGAACATTGGCACATTGGTTAAAGTCATTTAATATTTGAATTGCACTTGAAAAATTTAGTATGTTGACATCATGCTTACATAATAATAATATTTCCTTTTTGCTTTATATACCCTGAATAAATGAAAATGACTTGGTCTGTTAGTATGCATCGTATGAAAATATAGTGCGCATGAAAACTAGCAATTTGTTTGGCTGAGGAAAGTTGATTTGCAGGAAGAAAGAGTCTTGGATATGGAAATTTTGTAAGCCCATAAGGAAAACTGATTTCCTGCTAAGTTAAATTTCTATGGGGAGGAAAGTCCCATGCTTGTGAATATATCTCTGTGCAGAACATATATGAAAATAAATGAATAAATTGGAAAATTTGTGGGTGATAGATTTGCAATAAAATTATGAAATTTAGAATTGTGATGATGTCTCATGAATTATTTATTCATGTGATGATGTCAACAAATTCACAGTTCATTTATTTTAACTTGAGCCACTAGGGGGATCAAGCATTTATGTGTACAATTCAAAGAATTCCTTATTTTCTTAAATATACATTTAGGAAGAATTAGAGGGATACAACATAACCATTGAGCAAACATGCACACCCCCACAACATTCATAGGATATCCAACTTTAATTCACAGTTACCACTTAAACACACAGGATATGAGAATACTTATATATTACAGGTTCTATCCAACTAATCGACTGTGGGTGTTCATCCTTCCACCCAACCATAGGCTTAGAGGCATTCATTCTTAGCACTGTGGCCACCCCCGTCCCAAGCCATGATATCACCAGGGAATTTATGCCAATTCTCATCAATCCTTTCTCTTTCACATCTTCTGTGAGGTTTATCAGATGCTTCCTCAACATCAAGCTCACGGCCTTCTGGTAACGTCCCGTTCTTTTCATACTCTCAAATATTTCTCTCTCTTTCACGGCCTCGCCGAGGTTTATCGGATGCTTCCTCAACATCAAGTTCATGGCCTTTGGCTAGTTCTCTGTTGGTTGAATAATTGTTCCTCACATTTTCCACTCTTCTCTTCATATCCTCTTGCGTACCTTACATGCACATCTCTCCTATCATGTTTCCTCATGTCAAAAGGAAATTTGGGTCAATCTGGGTCTACCGGACCTTGTGGTACTTCGGCCTGTAGTGATGATTTTAGGGGCTAAATTTCACTCATGGACTAATTTTCCATCGTTTTTCCAAAAACGATATCCACTATTTTAAAAATTATTCGCCCAAATTCTATACGATAAAATTATTTTACCTTAAAAATCGCCAAAAAATTATAAAAAATATATATAATACTTAGAAATTTGAATATTTTTTAAAAAAAATTGCCAAACATTTATAGTTGACATATGAAGGATTAGTAAGAATCGCTAAGGTTTCTACATTTTAAAATAAATTTCCATCCTTAAAATCATCCCTGACTTTGGGTTGACCTTCTGCAGCTAGACCATGCCTCTATTCATAGGGGTGGTTGAGGGTTCAACCACTAGTCCTTTTCTTATTAATTGTTCTCTTATCGTTCTCACATTCTTTCCTCTAGTGATATCATGGCTAGTACTTTCAAGGCTTCACCCCCACAATTAGTTATTGGAAATTCAAACAATAATACATTTACATTGTTCCCATGACACAACATAGTAATCATAATTAATGATTAATTACAATTTGGGGGATACATGGGTCTTACAATCCCATCCCCCGTAAAAGGAATATCGTCCTCGGTGTTCTTTCTCAGTAACACCTTTCATGTCATTCTCATTCAACCACTTTAGAAGTATTGAACTTCTTTATTAGTCAGGTACTTTTTTAGACTCTTAATATTTGTCACCCGCCTTCAATAATTCTTGGACAACAAGCACATTAATCATAGTCTCATGCGAAAACATTTTACTGTTGCATAAAATTTCTAGGAAAATTTCATAATCTAGCACAATACTTATCTGTGCAGTTTGTGGATTTGTATACAGATGGTTGTCTTGTTATCCAGGATCATTTTTTTTCCTTGACATAGACATTATGTGAATGATCCAAATAAATAGTTTACAAGAACTATCAGAGTCTCCTCTTCCTTACGGTCACTCACCCTCTAGGCCCAAACATCCCCTTATTTGTTATACAGTTCCTCGTGTGATCCATCTTTCCTTGACAAGGTTTTCTCGGACAGGAAGAATCCCAGATACTTTATCGAGCCTTACAGTCGAGGCATCCCTCATACTTTCTCTTCCAAGGAATCCCTCCATATTGTGTTACCTCAACACAACATATTTCAGGAGATCATGAACAGAGGTTTTGTAACAGCAAAACCCCCGAAGTTCTAAAGTCCCGAAGTTAATGTGGATTCTGGATCTAAGGATCCTTTGAGATCCCTCACAAATGTTGGATCGAGGGGATGTGTGTATTACGCCGAGTTCATGTGGGGGCCCATGTGTCAAGTGATGGCGTTTCCAGGTGTCCCTCTCAGGGTGGCACACACTGGGACCCAAGGGACCCTTGAATGAAAGTTACAAGCCACAGATCTCTGGGGTCACGTACATACCCTCAGAACGTCATATTGAGGCTGTGGTTAGCCTGGTGTAGACCGAATCTGGGAGAAAAGAGGAGTTTGCATTGCAAAACTCCCAAAGATATAGGAGCCAAAGAAAATCTAAGTCATCCAATCCAAAGGGACAGGTGTCTTTAGATCTTGCACTCCAGATTGAAGTCACTCCAGGAGAATTGAAGTGTGAACCCACGAAGATTTACGAAGGCTAGAGTCTCAAAGTCATCCCAACCTTCAGTTGGAAAGGGACACATGGAAGAAGATCTTCCATTTCAGAGAAAAGTCACTCCAGGAGAAAAGGGAGTGTGTTGAACAAGAACTCCCAAATGTCGAAGTCACGAAGTGGATCACAGTCATCGATCGCGAAGGGATGCATGGCGATCGATCTGTAACTTCGGGTACATAGTACTTTAGAGGAACAATACGTTGGAATGTTTGAAATTCCCAAACGTCGAAGTCCCGAAGTGGATCACAACCATCGATCACAAAGGGATGTGTGACACTCGATATGTAACTCTAGGTACAAAGTACTTCGGATGAAAAAAATGTTGGAATGTTTGAAACTCCCTAACGCCGAAGTCCCAAAGTGAATGAGGGTCATCTAAAGGACACACGACGTTGGATTTTGAACTCCAGAGGAGTCACGCGGTGGTTGTCTTGGCACCTATTTTTTTGGCATTTGGTCATATCCCGTGGTCATATGCAAGTATAAAGGGATGGAAGAACCCAAAGAACTTGCGATAGGATATCTACCAGCTCTGAGCTCAGTTCAGAGCATGGAGACCGTGGTTGGAAAGCTATGGAAGAGAAGAATGGAATAGAGACCCTGAATGAGGTTATTTATATTCTTAAGAAGAATGAAATTTTTACACCCCACCATGGGTATGTTACATCTTGTGATTCCTTCCTTGTGATTCCTTGCACATATACTAGTTTTCCTGCTACTCATAACAATTCCTCTTGCAATGTCTCTAACTTCTATGGACAAGCCTATTATTCTACTCTCAATCAGATCATGTCTAAGTATAGTTTCCTATTCTCAGTGAGTGCCTATTCTAAGTATTTTTTTCCATTGGTAGAGTGCTCATGGTTTCCTTGAACTTTTTTCCTGATCTTGCATGGCCTGCAAATTATTTCTGATTTCTTCCAGCTCTGCATCTTCTAATAGTTGCATCCACACTTGTGTGATTTCATCATACAATTTGGAACACTCCTCCTTTCTACTGTTAGTATCACTATCTTCTCTCTCTATTACCTTTATGTCAGTGGTGTACTCGGTATCTAGTGCACTCCCATATCATTAATCTTTGTGTTGAAGCCTTGAATAGGTTCTCCAATCTTTGTGACTTGTTCTTCTAATGAGGAGTCTTCCTTTATAAACACTTCTGGAATGGTATTATAAACCCCCTGTACTTCATGTTTTAGTCTCTCTGTTCTTTGGGTGGCCTCATCTCTCTCTAGCCTAATTTGATCACATTATTCTTACAAACCATCCTTATCTACAACTTCCTTCATCAAGTCCATCAATGTTAACACTACGCTCACTTTAATTTATTGTGTGACACTCATCTGCAGATTGTGTAGTATTTCTTTGGGAAGTTAGGATAACACCAAGTCGATATGACTTAGTGCCTTTTATTGCTCATGTTAATATAATGTAGAAAACTCTAAGGCTCCTCTCACTATATTCATTACTCAGTGCTCACCTTATGTCACATATGTCATCAGTTGAACCTCTGCCATCTTCTCTTGTTCACTAGTGCAATCTTAGTGGTCTCCAAAATTTGGCATAGTGCGACAATATATGCTTGCACATCTTAATTCCTTTCTTATTTCTTTTGTGCCACTCTCTCAAATTATTCCTTAGTCACCTCCTTCACTTTACCCACAATCTTTTCTAAGTCATCTTCTAACAGATTTTGGGTGTCCACTTTCTTGATTTATTTCCTCTTCTTTCATTGTGATATTGATTTCTCCATATCGTGTTCCTTCCTCTTTTCTCTTGGGCCCAGTGTTGTCTTTTTTGTTCCTATTGCACCATTTCCTTCCTATTTTTATTCTTCATCAAAATCTCCTATTTATTATATTTCTGGTTGTTGTTTCTTTGGTTGTTTTGTTTCTATTACCGGTGTTTTCCATTCATCCTCCCAGTCTTCTATGACTTGTTCAACATCCTCCTCTATCAACTTGAATATGCACAGAAACCAATGCTGATATGGATCCTTCTTGGCCCAAATGTACATATGATTTCTTCTATCTTTTAAGTGTGCAATCACTGTATATGCTTATACTACTTATGGTAGTATGTGTGGTGTCTTCTGGATACTCGTCTGAATTAATTCCATACATATATAGAACGTAATGTTTTAATCTAGCTTCCTCTCCTTATGTGCAGTTTTCCACAAGTTTACATATCGTTTTTCTAAACATGGCTTCCTCATAGCTCTTAAAAATTGCGTATCCTCTGGCTCTATTTAAGCCACTAATGTGATCAATATTAACAACCAGGCATAATGAAATTCCATACCTTTGTCTTGATCTTATTTGCAATTGATCAAGAATTGGTTCAACAGGAATGGTGCCCAACTTATTTAAACTCCTACAACACATTGTTAAGTTGTCATTGTCACACCTGTCAACACTTGGTCCTTGTGACATTTTATAAAGAATTTGTAGGCCAACACCTGTGTCGTGAACCAAACTGTATCATCATTGATGCTTGCAACATCCAGATTGTGTGCACCTATGAATGTTCATACTTGTCCTTCATATTTTCTACCAATGTTTTCTCCTTTGACTTTTCTATGAAAAATGGTGATGGGTCTTACCCCTTTGATGGTAACTCGATTATCCATGCAATCAGTTATGTGTCTATGAATACCAATCTAACAAACCATATGAATCCTCCATGTACACAACTAAGTAATAACTTAGCACAAATATTTATCTCCACGGTCATTCCAAAATGAAAAATATCTAAAAGGTTCATAATACCTATTCTTTCCAGCCCCATCACCCATTATTGTGTCTCTACAATGATTGCTTGTGAATCTATGGTGAGTCTTATGCTTCTGTACTTTTCTGGAGCCAACTCTAGAAACTTATTCATATCGTTCACGTCATCGTCTGCATACCTCGGAATTTCTACTTTGTCAAGCATATCTTCCTCAACAATCACCCCTGCTGGAATCACGAGCTCAACAAGTTCATACTTGAACTCTATCTATAACTTCACCTACTTTGTTGTCGGTTTCCTTGGTGGCACGTAATCCCTTGGATAGTGAAATAGGTTTGATCCTAACACTAATGCTCTGATTGTTTCCTTGGTCACAGGTATCGATGTCTACCTTATGTATTGTTTTTTCAACTATGAGGAAGCTTCTCTTGTCTTTAGTGGCACCATTTCTCTATGCAACTACTCTTTGCAACCATTTTTCCTTGGCTTTGTTTGTGTTCACTCAACTCTCTTCTCTTGCTACTCTCTATGAAATCTCAAATGAAAACAACTTCTTTTCATCAACCCTTTAGCTTCTTTTATCACCTATCTCCAATTGTTTCTATTCTCGTTCATGCCAAAACTTGCAATCTAATCCACTTTCCTTTGCATTCAATACTTTCCTTAATCCTTTAAGTTCATATCCACGGTGGATTATGCATTAGATGTTCCAGGCCATCAAAAATCTTCTTACCATTTTTCATTTATCACGATGCGACATAACTACTTCACCATCATGTTCACTCTTTACTACATGTCCCATCATGGGTGTTCTTAAATGATTCTACCACTTTCTTCATGGAGCTCTGTCACAATCCAATTCTCCTTCCTCTTTATGTTTTATCTATGACATTATTTGGTTTAACTCCTTACTATTATAACTTCTTGAACAATGATTTTATGCTTAAGATCAACCTTTTGTCTCTGATCCCAACATATTTTATTGTTTTTTCTTATTTTTCCTTTTTATCTATAATACACTATCATACAAGTACTATGATACACATCCTGCATAGTTCAGACCAGTGTGTGGAATCTCGAGTGTCCCTATATAGTTTCAGTTGAAAATCGTTAACCAATCCTTCAAAAACTTCTCCATTTAGTTTCTCTAACTGAACAACACCTACTTATGTCACAAATATGATCACATATGGGTCTAGCCAATGCATATAGAACTACCTTGGGTGCTGCAAAAACTTGTTGTCATAAAGTAGTACTAAGTCTCCTATCTGAAACTTCTTTTTCTTAATATGTTTATCATGTCAATATTTCTCACACACCTTTTGATCCTACTAATGAAAATCTATGATAAAATGATCTTCTTCTAATTCCATTAGTTCTGACAGTCTATTCTCCACTCTCTAGAACCTATAATTTCTGTCAATACATCAATGTGCAAACTCAATACTATAAATTCCATAGACACGACAACTTCTTGTCCATACATCAATCTTATTGGAGTCTGTCCTATCATATTCTTACTTATAGTCCTATATTCCCATAACATTGGTGGAATACTCAAATCCCAGTCATCTTGACTTACATTAGAAACCTTTTTCAACACATGTTCTAGGATCTTATTGAATGATTATACTATTACATTTGCTTGAGGATGGTATGGAGTGCTCTTCTAATGATGAATTTGAAACTTTTTCAAAGATGCAATTGTCTTATTCAGAAAGTGATTTCCTTGATCACTCATCCGTATTCTTGGGTATCCAAACATTGTAACCACATTTTCAAACAAAAATTGTGCAGTTGTCTCCACATTGCAGTCTATGACAGGTTCTACCTTAGCCCATCTAGTTAGGTAATCTGTTGCTACAATAATGTATCTGGCTCTTGACCTCTTCGTTGGTGGATTGATTGGTACAACAAAGTAACCTTCCCATTTATCAAAGTCTTGTAGTGTTAGTTGTGGTACTAACAACATTTAATCTCTCCTAGAAGGATTCCCAAGTCTTTGACAAACATCACAACTCTGACATAATTCCTTATTATCTTTGTGAAAGGTAGGTCACCATAGTCCTACACGAAATATATGTAGAGTTGTTGACTTTCCTACATACTAATCTCCTACAACCCCTTCATGCAACTCTGTAAATATTATGTTTCTTTCATGTTGTAATACACTACGTCATAGAATATCGTTTGCACCTAACTTGTACAGATTTCCTACTATGAGTTGGTAGTCTATTTCCTTCACTACTAGATGCTTCTTTTATGCAATTGTGAAGTATGGTGGGGATATTCTTGTACTCAAAAATTGAAATATGTATGAAAAATAGTCATCAACCATCTAAATTTCAAATAAGTGTGCATAAGGTAAACTACCATTCAATTTTTCTGCATCTTCACCTGATAGTATGTGGGATAAGTTATCTAGTCCTGAGTTAAATTTCCCTCATTTCATGATCACCTCAAATTCATATACCTAGAACAATAATATCCATCTACATATTCTCCCACCCAACATTGGATTGTTAATTAGGTATATTAGTGCAAAATCATTTGTATACATCTTAAAGTGAGATCCAACCAGGTAATATCTAAAATTTTTCAAAGTGTAGACCATTTCCAAACCTTCTCATTCCATCGTAGTATATATATATATATATATACTACGATGGAATGAGAAG
>JZKD02S1876106.1:7991-28082 GCA_000966675.3 Picea glauca | reverse complement strand
TGTCTAGATGGTTGAGATATGTATGGAACTAAAGAGAGATTAGTGGATCACATTTATGAGTTTGTTACTCATCCCATTGTATAAATAGGAGTACAATCTCCTCCATTTGTAATCTTAGAATTAGAAAGAATTGTAACCTTAGAGTTGGTTTGTAATCAAGATTTTGAAATAAAGAATCATACTTCGATTTTGCTTCTATATCTGAGTCTCCTTTGAAGTGGTGTGCTTGTGGAGTTATGGAGGGCCCCCATGGCCTCACTTTCATGCTGATTTGCTTATTCTAGGTATAATTTAATTTATGTTTTTGTTTGATTTCATCTCTTAAGTTTTGTTAAATGTTCTAATATTGGAAGAGTCTTATTTGAAAGTGTTCTTGTAAGAGAACCGTAAGACCTCATACAATTATTAGATTTAGTTTTTTTTTTAAGTTTTGTTAAATTTTATAATACTAAAAGGATCTTATTTGAAAGTGTTTTTGTAAGAGAACCATAAGATCTCAGACAATTATTGGATTTAGATTTGTTTCATTTCAGCTTTCAATGTTTTTATTAGATGTTCTAATATTGGAGGAGATCCTAAAATTCAAGTGTTCTTGTAAGAGAACCTTAGGATCTCGATGACTGTTAGATCTAGGTTTGTTTAGTTGTTGGAAGAGATCTTGTTGAATATGTTCTTGTAAAAGAACCAAAGATCTTGGAAAAATTAGAAATCTTTCTAGACCTATAGGTGGCACTTCTAAGTTTACCTTCCCGGGTTGACATTAAATGAACTCTGATTGACATCATCAATTGGAACTAAACAATGAACATATTATGTTTCAATGCATCAAGACTCTTTTGACATTTTTCATTCCACTGATACTTAACTTCCTTATTCAACAACTTTTCCATAGGGGTTGTGATCTGGACATATCCTTTGATGAACTTTCTATAATATCCTATATGGCCCAATGTGGCTGTCAATTGTTGCACTGTAGTTGGTGGTGGAAAATCAATAATCAATGATATATTCAGAGGATCAAATAAAAATCCATTTTTACACACCACATGGCCTAGCATATTCCAAAAGGTGAACAAAAAGTGCATTTCTTCAAATTCAACAAGACCTAGTACTCCCTACACCTATCCAACATTAAGAGCAATATTTTTACATGATCCTTCAATAGAATAAATATTGTCCAATCATCTAAGTACACTTCTAAGAAATTATGAATGACCTCTTTGAAAGTTGCCACAACCACTCTGGAAAATATTGTTGGTGCACTCTTTAAACCAAACAACATAACTATGTACTCGTAACAACCCATTCTATCACAAATGTAGTATTATATATGTCTTCTTGCACAATTTTTTCTAGTGGTATCCTGATAATCCATTCGTAAAAGTGTAAGCCTCTCATCCCCTATATTCTCCAAGACTTCATTTATAAATGGGGTAGTAAATGAGTCATATAAACAAGCATCATTAAAATTTCTCAGATCTACACATATAAAGATTCTTCCTATCTTCTTGTCTTGAACTACCATTGGACCGATCCACTCTAATTCTTCAGAAAGTTCTATAATTAAAAATTCTAACATCCTTTCTATCCCTACTTTTACCTTCTTCTTATACACTAGATTCATTATATATGGTATCTTCTTCATAGGTTTAGAATTTGGCTTCACTAGAATCTTCATTTCTCCTAACTCTCCAACAATCCCTTTCATCTTTGATAACATAGTTGGAAATAGATCCCGGTCTTCACGTAGTAAGTCAACAATCTTCTCGACTATCTCATCGCTCCAGTAGTATCCTATGTTAGAAAACTTAGGATTATTTTCTCTACCAATGTTCACCTTTTGTGTTCTCAAATCCTTGGCGTGCACCATATATTCAAGTTCTGGTCCCTCTACTACGCGCTCCCCTTCAGTCTCTAGTATCTGAAAATTCCTTGGATATTCCTCTTCTTGGTATTCTTCAACAACATTATAATAGTGAAAGACCTCTTCAATCGTCACACTAACTCTAGGCGCAATATACATTGAGCATTCTGTCACAAATATATTGTTCTTGATAACCTGTAAGGATGATTCAATCAAAGGATTTTTATTTTCAAAAATAAAAGTTACTTTGAAGTTCCTAGTTAAATTTTCCCAATCTTTTGTGCCTAAGTGCACTTCTAGTTCTATGCACCAATTATTCTGAATAATGTCCAGAGTATGTACAAACAAATGTGTGCACTCTTGCCTAGGTATTGATCTCCACATTCTAGTACACTTTGTAATATGTTTTGTAGGGAAACTTAATCCAATATACTTCAGTAGTATAATTCCATTCTTTGTTCTGAATCTGACTTGTAAAAGCCTTTTTCACTACTCCCATTCTCTTATTTCATCCTTATGTGCAACCCATCATATTGTAGTGGTTTCTTTCAATGCAACATCTAAAGCTAGTAGTCTCTATCGATTTTATATTTGGAATTCAAACTCTCTTATAAAAAACAATACACCATTTATTGCATCATACCTTGGAGTTTCACATATCTCAGTTCCAATCCATTGCAACATGCGGGTAATATGAGCACACTTCCTTTTAGACACCTCGTGAAATCTCTACTACCAATTTTCCAAGGATTATTTTGAGTCTGACGCATAGGAACTAACACTCGGCCAACTTAGTACACCCTCAGTTATAGGATTCACATAATCATCCATCCACACAGTCATATTATATAAATTATCAAGTTCTTTTTTGTTTACTGGTTCTACAAATATTCCTCCTTTAGTGGGATCTAACAACGCTGTAACCTTCAAGTATTCTACTTCGAATACCATATATATTTTCTTTAGATCAATTATAATATGGTTATAAAATGCCTAATTAGGTCCTAATAGTGTTGGATAAGGTGTACTAACATATACTATTTTGATCACTTCAAAGTATTCTACACTATGCACTCCATCAATAATGACACTTACCCCTTCTACCCTTTCAATTGCAACATTGTTATGTTGGTTCACTAGTCTCAATTAGATAGGTGACAAAATTATCTTTGGCTGGCCCATCATCTCCCAAGTTTACCTCAGGATGACATTCACATGAGAACCTGGATCCAGAATAATATTGTCCATGCCATAATATCCTATCTACATGTTGAGTTGGAACTCCCTATTCATTCTCTTCTTACAGTGCACCTGGTTAAATACTATGTGTGTGATAGGTATCTATTTTTCTTGGGTCATGCAATGGTCAATCATTCCATTCAAAATAATTAAATCAAATTCATCCTTCATTAATTCTAAATAACTTCTTAAGAAATCTTTCAAAGTGATTACCTTTTCAACTTTCCTTTTTTAGTGGTCATACACTGGAGGCATATTGTACAACGACGGTCTGTCATACAAAGTTGGTGTGGTCGAAGTCGATGTTATCCATTCTGCTCCAATCAATTATTTTCTTGCTTGCTGGTAGGTCTCTTTCTATTTTTTAGGATTAAAATTATGGATAAGAATCCACTGATTTCCTTACCCACAGGTGGATTCTATTACCTTGGTTTGTCACATTAGTTCTATATCTCCCCCCTCTATGTGTAACCACTACTATATTAGGTTGTTTGTCGCCCTTTTTGGCTGCTATCTCTACATTTGCGTTCGTATTTTCTTTCCATTTTTTGATCAACTATGGGAAATCCTTTGTCACATGGTCTAGCACTCTGTAATAAGTACACGTCATGTGGGGGTTTGGACAGTCTCGTGTCAAGTTTCCACAATGATTACAGTTATATCATATAATAGGTCCTCTTCCTCTTCCAAATACTCTGCTTCTACGGCCTATGAAACCTCCTCATCCTCCTTGATTATATCCTTGTGGAGTATTATACTATGGAGCTCCCCCTTTTGATTCTTCTTCTTGTACTCTATATGCTGCTACAATGTGATCTCTCAGCATATCAAGCGTGCGATAATCGTTCTCTTCATGTCCCAAGGACTTACACAAGTTATAAAATAGGTTCCTTGTTGTACTATGGTATTTTTCTATCAATGGAAAAATATGAGGGTGGTGACCCATCGTCTTGAAAATCTCACACCATAACCATAATGAATTCATAGCTCCTGTATTCAAATATTGTTGGAAAGTTGGACATTCATCCTTATGATGACCTCCATTTTACATGTTAGACACCAAACTCCCTCGTTCTTTTATTTTCCTTTTGAAATTTCTTATAACTAAATAGTCAGTGTGGCCATCTGTGATTGAACTTGAGCCATCCCTGCATTATTTTATCCTTCCGGGGATGCTTCCAATTTCATATAAATTTCCAAAGATTCTAGATGTGATGTGATCTTCTGCAGTGTCAAAAGGAAGTGTATATGCGACAATAATCCTACAATAATGCACTCCCTATGTTGTTAAACTAGAATCTGGAATGTCAACGGATCCTTTAGTATCTGAAATCTTTGATCGTAGTCCCACACTGATTCATTCACTATCTTCTTGATTTCCTTCATCTCTGTAATGCACTACAACTAAGACGTAGTCTTCAGGAATTATTTCAACAAGGCTTGTCTTACCTCTTCCAATGTTCTAGTTTGTCTCGCAGGTGTAGTATTTTGATACTTCATATACCCTAATGTTTCACAATATTTGAAGGTCGTCACCAACTTTCCAATATTCACATCATCATCATGGATGTTCTTCAGAGTCCATATTGTGTCACAAATGAGCAAATGTTGTTTTGTATCTTCTAAAGAAACCCCTTGAAAGAGAGGCATCCTTAAGGTGCAATCTACCCCCACCATCATGTTTTGTTCAATATTCCTTCTCGGTGATACTCTCTGAAGTTGAGTTACTATACTACTTCCACTACTTTTACTCCCTTGACTAATATCCTTACTTCCCTTACTAACCGCAATCGCGAAATTTTCATAAGATCTCGGAGATGAAAAAGGGGTCGTGGGTTCAACGTAGATTCTCGCCTGAGTGGGATATTATTCTATTGGGATAAGATGACCTTCTATGTGTGGTGTAATTTGGAATATTTCTCTAGTGTCTCTTTCTTCAAACTCACTGTCTTGTCCCTCTCTCTTAGCCAGTGTCTTCCTATTCAATCCAAATCTCTTACCACTGCGCAATATTCTGATCTCTTCTTTTGTCGTAAATTATTCCTCTCTTGGCATCATAGGCCCATCTGTTCCTTATTCATTCTTCCTTGCAGCACTGAAACCAATCCTTGGTCATCCCCTAGTCCCCTTATGTGCACGAAGGTGCTCAACTACTTAAGAATTCAAATTCCATCTTCATGACTCCCTTGTCACACAAAATCATGTTAATCCAAGTAGATATTGAATTCAAGTATATTTCACATGGTCCTATAAAGAATTCTCTTTCAACAACACTATATGTATGAGTACAATCTATAAAAAATTTAGTAACATAACCTCCCAACACATTATCGAACCAATAATTAACTGCGTGTGATACCTTAATTCTTATAGTATTGACTTGCTCAATTAACTCATGAGTCCAATTTCTCAGAACCTCAATAGGATATCTTCCGATCTGCTCAACAAATCTATGGATCCATTCTACTAACACATTCAAGAAATCAACAAAGAAAACTTTCATGTAAATCTGTAAAAAAAATACCTTTGTAACCGTTCTTCTGCGTTGATCTTCAGATTCTTATTCCGATCTATTGCAAACTCGGTATCCTTAGTGTTCAACCATTTCCTAATCTCCTCCTTATTTGGGCTCTACATCCCCCTCATTCACATATCCCACTACCGACAATGGAACCATTTGTTGCGACACAGTGGGCAAAACCAAGGTTAAACATTAATCCACCAACAAATCCCAAGATACCATCCCTTTCAGCATCACCCGCAAGTAGGTGAAGTCACACTTGAGGTACCTATGGGGACTGTAGGAACCAGGTTTCTACAATCATGGGGGAATATGAGGCTTTCATCCTTATTGTTTACTTAACATTCATTCATATACTATATGTGCGATGTCATAACAACATAACAACATATGACAAATTCATATTACTTAACCATTAAATATGTGTGTGAAACCATTAGATACATGTTCATATTAACCATTAAGCATCTACTACATGTGCGCCATAAACATAATAAACCAACACATCATGACTTCAAACACATAAAAAAACAAGAATTTAGCGTGGTTCACCCCAAACTAGGCAACATCCACAATGACTATGACTGACTTTTTATATGATTCATTCATCTTCAGTTCTTGCAACAAGTGTGCACTGCGCTCATACAATAATTTTCAGTTAAAACCCAAACCTGCCCAAGTCATTCTGTGTTGCAGTGCACACATACCTCTCGACTGATATTCAACTCATATCATACTCATCAACCAACAAATTTCTACTCACCAACACTTAACGATAAGCCACCAAAAAGAAACCTCTACCCTAAAAATCCATTACATATTTATAGTATTACATTAGGGCTTATCTCATTACAAAGTGGACAAAATGTCCCAAAACTCCTAACTAGCTTTTGTATTTTGCATGCTGACTCCTTAAAATGCACTAACTGTCTTCCATGCATGTTGCTCCTATGATGACTCGTCGTGCGATTCCAAAAACTTACACAAAATGACTTTCTCCAACATAGATAATGAATTAAAGGTAAAGAAAATGGACAATGAAACCTAAATAATGCAACCTAATTATCTAGGTGCATTTGGAGTATTTATGTAATCAATGCGTTGGAATTTTAAACAAGGAACCACATTTTTCATCACATTGAATTAGAGAAAAGAAACTTGAGATAGAAAACATATATGTTGAGATCACTTGAAGGAAGTTGGTACGACCAGAAGTTGGAAGGAAAAATTCCTTCAAACCTTAACAATGGAAAGTTCCTTGAAAAACAAATTAAGATATCAAGAAAATAAAACATAGGTTGATTATTAGTAAGATCATGAAGTATGCCTAGGAATTGATTAAAACAGAAAATGTATCTCTACACTGTTCTTTTTTTTATTAGCATAAGATGGAGTATTGTAAGATCTTGAAAATTCAAGTAAACGACTAAACTAATTGAACAATGATGGTTTTAGTATTTAAAAAAATCATGACTTTTTAAGAGATGGATTTGGGTAGATTTGTGAAACCGATTTCTTAACCTATGATTGACTCACTAATTAATTAGTAATTCACAAAATAGTCATTGTTTCATATCATAAACCATAGAATCAAATCCAAAAAAAAAAAAAACCATTGCAACAAACAATTTGGCCACAACAAACTAGTTTTGGTTGTTTCAATACTCCATTCCTACAAGTTTCCTTCTTTGAATTCATTCCCCTGCATATATCAGATATGTAAATGGAAAAAATCACGCTATATTTCAAGCGAAGAAGTCATAGAATTATTTGACATGAAAGTGTTTGAGGAAAAAAATTATGGGACCTTGAATGAGGCCAAAATATGAATTTTAAGTTGAAATTGTATACAATTTATTCTAACAATAACAATAGCCATGAAAGTAATGTGGTCTCATATTGAATGTTGACCCATGATAATACATGTCTTCTTTTAATTTTAAATTGAAAATTTCTACAATTTAGTCTACCTATAGCCATGAAAAGTAATGCAGTTGCATAGTGATTGTTAGCCCATGTCTTCTTTGTAGGAGCCACATGTCAAATGTATAAGAATTTGTGAATCAAAGAGTTTAGTGTGAATTGGTCCAATTTATGATAACACATGTCTTCTTTTAATTTTAAATTGAAAATTTCTACAATTTAGTCTACCTATAGCCATGAAAAGTAATGCAGTTGCATAGTGATTGTTAGCCCATGTCTTCTTTGTAGGAGCCCCATATCAAATGTATAAGAATTTGTGGATCAAAGAGTTTAGTGTGAATTGCTCCAATTTATATCCATTTAGGTTTGAGAAGGATTCAAACAAATAGATTTTATAGAAAAGAGAATAGGTTTGAGCCTCACATTTAAATAATAGAAGATAAGGTTTTGGAGAGTTAACCATTGTTATTATGTGATAATAAATTTAGTAGTATTGAGTTTTTAAAGGAAAAAATAAAAACAAAAAATATTATTCTCGAGAAAAAAAGGTGTATTTGAACCTTTGTTTATTGATCTCAAGATTAGTCGGTATTAATATGTATTTTGATGACATAGTTTTAAACAACATTTTTTTAAACCAACAATGAATTACAGTATTTGTTTTCATTGTGATCTGGTCTCTTATGTATTCAAACATATCAATATAGGTTTACTTATATGTTCTCAATGATACACTAAAATATAATTCAAAATATATAAAGTAAAAAAAACAATTGTTTGATAATTTAAAAAAAATGTTTAAACATATCAATATAAGTTTACTTATATGTTCTCAATAATACACTAAAATAATAAAATTCATAATATATAGAAGAAAAAAACAATTGTTTGATATATTTTTAATAAAATGTACAATTATAGAATATGTTTTCATTGTGATCCAATCTCTTATGTACTCAAACATATCAATATAGGTTTACATATATGTTCTCAATAATACACTAAAATACCCCGGATGGGGTGATATTGCGGGCCACTTGGCAGGCTATGGGTGAAGGGGGAGGCCAACGAAGCACGAAGCCATGTGCTCGGCTCGTGCCCCACGCAGCCACCACCCCCGGGCTTTAACTAGCATTCAAAGATGATGGGAGGGGCGTTAATCCCACCCCCCTCGACCACCTCTACGCATAGAGCTATGCAGAACTCATTCAGCAGTATCGTTTGGTGGTGTGGCTTCGATTCCGGCTCTGTGATTTTCATGTTATTTCGGGCGATTTTCTTCTTCCATCTTGGCTCTGCAGACCCTCTGCAGACACCGAGCCTCGCCATGCCTCGCCAACGCATGCGTCCACGTCGGGGCTCTCCATGGCACCCACGACGCCCCCGCACTTCCTCCTCTCCCTCTGGTTCATCCACTCCAGGTCTTAACAGTCTGGCTGTTGTTGACACCTCCTGGACACCGGCATGGCGCTCTCCCCCAGTCAAGCATTCCTCCTCTCCCCCGGCGCCGCGCCATGGTCGACCTCGCCACAATCCAAAGACACCCTCTCCCACTCTACCGCGTGAACACTCCGCCATTCTCCATGACTTAGTTTTCGAGCTCCGGGAGGGGGTGAATGATCTCCAGTTCCGTGTCCAACAGATGGAGGGACGCCTCTCTGTCCTTCTTCAGCTTCTAGCCACTCCCCCTCCAACCGCTCCTGAGGATTCTCGCGATGCTTCCGAGAACTCCAGTGGTCAGGCGCGCAATCATCAACACGCTACCACAGAAGAAAGCATGCAGTCCGACGGGCAGGCAGGTAATCCAGGGGCCATGGTGGCTCTCGCGCAAAAGGAACCTTTGGCAAGCAATGAAAGAGGGGACGACACTGCAGTTTCGGCAACGGTAGTAGAGACGCAGGACATCAACATCCAGGTGCATGAAGACAAGAGCCACAACGCCATGGACATGCAGTGGACCGCCAGCGGGACACCTGTCATCGAGGAACCCTGGCCCGACCTCTTGCCCGAGTATGTTCCAGATTATACCATGCTTGTCCCATACTTTAGCTCTAGTGGCTCTCATGGTAGTTAAAAAGTCTAGCTTTCTATAGAACTGTTAGAAATTTTTTGCTACTTGCTATATACGGTTGGCTGAACTGGTTTCTCCTCACGGAGCAGTTCCATAATTACAACCGAATGACTCTGTTTATGTACTCTTGATCCTGATCATAAAAAGGATTTTTATATTTAATACAAACACTTACTTATAAAAAAAATAATACACTAAAATAAAATTTAAAATAAATAAATATAAAGAAAAAAACAAAAAAACTACATATAATTCACTCTATAATTCACTCTATGATAAATATAAAACATATCAATATAGGTTTACTTATATGTTCTTAATGATACACTAAAATAAAATTAATTAAAAAAAAAAAAACTACATATAATTCACTCTAAGATAAATATAAAAGTGCATTCCAATCTAGGTGTACAAGCTAGAAGTTATGGAGATTGCACAATTTTATAAATTTTTATTTAAAATCTTTTGAGTTCAAAGTGAGTAAATTTTAAATATTTAAATATATAAAAATAATTTTTAAATGCATAAAATTATAAATTTTTTATTATAGTAGTTTTTTTTTTTACAAATTATAAAATTTTTATTATGAAAACTTTTTTTTACAAATACATGACATTATATATAACATTAGTTATTTAGAAGAAATTGAAAACCCTCCTCATTCAACAACCTCCATAACCTTGATCATCATAATAAATCGAAATAAACACAATATCATGTAATCATAAAATCTTTATTATGAATTTTTTTTTTTACAAATACATGACATTATCTATGACATTAGCTATTTGGAAGAAATTGAAAACCCTCCTCATTCAACAACCTCCATAACCTTGATCATCATAATAAATTGAAATAAACACAATATCATGTAATCTATACATGACATTAGCTATTTGGAAAAGTCAAATAAACACAATGTCATGTAATATAAAAATGATAAAATTTGAATTCTCTTTCTTTTACTAAATTATTTTGCACTAACTACTCAATACAAAACCTCAAACAACACCCTAGATATTAATTTAAATATGATTTATATCACACTATAATTATAATATTTACTTAAATATAATTTATATCATACTATAATTATAATTATTTTCTAATATGATAAATTAGGGTGTTTTTTTTTTGGAAAGAAAGACTAACCAAGAAAAGTATACACTACATAATTTACATGTTTACAAATCATTATAAAACATTGTAACATTCTAAATTATTCCATCAATTTTAACTTTAACATTATGTATATTTGATCAATGTAATTTCTGTGGTGAGGGATTTTAGTAATGTTTGGAAAGACCACAATGTTGCAGATGGATTGTCGATGTTTCAGATCCATATCATGATTCATCTTCGGGACAAGAAGCCTCGATTATAATTGAAGACATAAGCTTCATATAAATAAGTCAGTAGCTCTCTTCTTAATTTTAACCTTGAGATTTTCAAGATCACGAATTTTGTCCATAGTTTCCCTTCTGTACAGGAAAATAATCTAATGAATGAGATTTCTATGGTGAGGGTTTTCAGTAATGTTCGAAAAAGCCACAGTGTTGTTGATGGATTGTCGGCGTTTCAGATCCATATCAGGATCCATTTTCAAGACAAGAAGCCTAGATTATAATTGAAGAGAGAATCTTCATATAAATAAGTTAACAACTCTCTTCTTAATTTTAACCCTAAGCTTTTCAAGGTCACGAATTTCGTTTAGAATTTCCCTTCCGTATAGGAAAATAATATGATCAACGAGATTTTTTTGGTGAGGGTTTTTAGTAATGTTTGGAAAAAACACAGTGTTGCTGATGGATTGTCAACGTTTCGGATCCATATCAGGATCCATTTTCAGGACAAGAAGCATGGATTATAATTGAAGAGAGAAGCTTCATATAAATAATTCAACAACTCTCTTCTTAATTTTAACCCTGAGCTTTTCAAGATCACGAATTGTGTCCAGAGTTTCCCTTCCGTACAGGAAAAAAATCTGATCAATGAGATTTATGTGGTGATGGTTTTTAGTAATGTTCGGAAAAACTACAATGTTGTTGATGGATTGTCAACGCTTCAGATCCATATAAAGATCCATCTTCAGGACAAGAAGCCTGAATTATAATTGAAGAGAGAAGCTTCATATAAATAAGTCAACAACGCTCTTCTTAATTTTAACCTTGAGCTTTTCAAGATCATGAATTTCGTCCATAGTTTCCCTTCCGTACAGGAAAATAATCTGATCAATGAGATTTCTATGGTGCCGGTTTTTAGAAATGTTCGAAAAAACCATAGTGTTGTTGATGGATTGTCGATGTTTCAGATCCATATCAGGATCCATCTTCAAGACAATAAGCTTGGTCTATAATTGAAGAGAGAAGCCTCATATAAATAAGTCAGCAAATCTCTTCTTAATTTCAACCCTGAGCTTTTATAAATCATGAATTTCATTAAGAGTTTCCCTTCTGTACAAGAAAATAATCCGACCAATGATATTTATGTGGTGAGGGTTTTCAGTAATGTTCATAAAAACCACAATGTTGTTGATGTATTGTCGACGTTTTGGATCCATATCAGGGTCCATCTTCATGACAAGAAGCCTAGATTATAATTGAAGAGAGAATCTTCATATAAATAAGTCAACAACTTTCTTTTTAATTTTAACCCTGGGCTTTTCAAGATCACGAATTTCGTCTAGAGTTTCCATTCCGTAGAGGAAAATAATCTGATCAATGAGATTTTTGTGGTGAGGGTTTCTAGTAATGTTCGAAAAAACCACAATGTTGTTGAAGGATTGTCGATGTTTTATATCCATATCAAGATCCATCTTCAGGACAAGAAGCTTGTATTATAATTGAAGAGAGAAGCTTCATATAAATAAGTCAACAACTCTCTTCTTAATTTTAACCCTGAGATTTTCAAGATCACGAATTTCGTCCAGAGTTTCCTTTCTGTATAGGAAAATAATCTAATCAATGAGATTTATGTGGTGAGGTTTTTCAGTAATGTTCGGAAAACCACAGTGTTGCTAATGGATTGTTGATGTTTTGGATCCATATGAGGATCCATCTTCAGGACAAGAGGCCTGTATTCTAATTGAAGAGAGAAGCTTCATATAAATAAGTCAACAACTCTCTTCTTAATTTTAACCCTAAGCTTTTCAAGATCACAAATTTCGTCTAGAGTTTCTCTTCCTTACAGGAAAATAATATGATCAATGAGATTTCTGTGGTAAGGGTTTTCAACTACTATTATTATGTATATCTATTATAGTGGTAAAATATTTTTGATATACTATTATTATGTATATCTATAATAATGGTAAAATTGTTTTGATATATTTCAATATAGTTAGAATACCAATTTTTTTAATGTTAACATGTTATTTTGATAAAAATTGTTTTGATTTATCTCAATATATTAGAACACCAATTTTTAAATGTTGACCTGTTATTTTATTTTAATTGTGGTAAATGGAATGTATAACATAAAGCACATGAAGACTTACATTTAGTGTCAAGGATGCAAAATAGAGTATACACTTTAAAAACCCGAAAAAGCACAATAAATAAAAACCAACTACTATAATAATATAAAAGTTAACAACGTTAAAAATCTGTATCACGAATCACAATACGGATTTCAAATTCGTTGTGTGTTTTTGACCGATATTATAACTTGCGTAGTTTTATAATTAAAAATTGAGACACTTAATTTAATATAAAGACGCATTTGGGTTAGCTTTTATATTTGAAATTATATTATATTTTTAAAGAAGTTAGATGAAGGTAGGAGGAGAATTTTGTTGAAATCTCTTATAGCAAAATGTACAAAATTTACCGTAGTCATTGAGAATGAAATGATGGAAAAAGTGACAAAAGGTAAACTTTGTATTTGAAGAGTTTTACTTGGTGTTATAAGCAAAATCTATTTACTGAGATAAATTCTACTTATTTGATGGTCAACTCGGTTACAACTTCTCCAATAGTTCAGAACAAGGTAAAGGCTACTCACATTTTAGATGGCCCTGTGTCTAAGATGGTGAAAAGGGGAAGAATGAGATGTGAGAGACTTGCATGCAAACCCTCTTAAGACCACCCACCCATTTTGAGTATTGTACTCCCTCCGTTCCCTGGAGAGCCAAAAAGATCAAGGAATGGTATTTATGGGTAGTGGATGTGAAAAAAAGGTTTCTAATTTTTGGACTAGAAAACTAATCAAGTGAAAAGAAATCTATTTTCTCCCTTATGGCCTTGGAAAGGAATGATCTAAAGTAGCTTTAGTTTGTGCAAAAGTACTAGAATAAGAGTCAAAATAGCTTCAAAAACTTACAACCATGTCATTTGATATGTATGGAAAATACAAACAACCCTCAATGATGAGAAAAACAAATTGTTTGTGCCTCAAAATGCTTGAAAACAAGCTCGAAATTTGGCCCATGTAAGTTAAAGATCGGTCGAGTGGGAAATTTGATGTCTGAAAATTAAATTCCAACCCTTTAATAGGATGCTACAATCATGATGTTAAAAAAAGTTGGAAATTACTTAGAAGATAAATTCCTTAAATTCTAGTGATTCGTGGGTTGATTCTGGGGTCAACTAGGTGTTAGGAGTTAAATTTTTGAGTGTTGTAAATTCTGCAACAACTTTTGGTTGTGTGTCCTTCAACTGAACTAAAAATTATAACGAAGCTCGTCCTAGTGCCACGAGTACCCTAGATAATCTTGGGTATCCTGCTCCAGTGTTTGGATCAGTCTTGAAAGTTTGGGGTCATGCAACCATTCCTGGCGAACCTCCTAAATCCAATCTGTGACAATGAAAGAGAGGGAAAAAAGGGACCCGTCTTATTCATATTTCCTATAAAGGGAATAAACCACCACTTTTTATTTTCCTTTTTTGTATATGATCTCATAATCATATCCAAACAACTTGGTTACCCATTTTTTTTTCTCTGGTGAATAAATTATTTGTCCCAGAAAATAATTGAGGATTTGATGATCAATTTTTATTTGGAAGTGTTTCCCCAAGAGATAAGGATGCCAGATATCCACAACGTGCATAATATCCAACATTTACTTTTCATATGTGGATTGGACCGAATGACACTCAAATAATTTTTTTCTAGTGAAAGCCAACGGTTGACTATATTTCATTATGACAACCCCAATTCCTTTCCTTGAGGCATCACACACCCATACAAAGGTCTTGTTGAAGTTAGGGAGATCTAGAACCGGATTAGTGCACATAGCCACTTTCAAATCTTGGAAGAAATGGTCGGTTGTTGGATTCCAGCTAAAATCATCCTTTTGAAGGACCACTCTGAGGGAAGCTTCAGTTTTTCGATAATTCTTAACAAACTTGCAATAATATCCCGTAAAATCCAGGAAGCCACGTAGAATTTTAAGAGTTTTTGGGTGCAACCAATCCTTCATAGCTTCAGTTTATTTGGATCCACCCTGACACCATCCTTGCTGAAAATATGTCCCAGGAACTGAACTTTAGAGGCTACAAAATAACATTTAAACTGCTTAAAAAAAATTGTGCAGAGATAGTAGACGGAGAACTCGATCCACATGGGAAAGATGGCCTTGCCAAGTTTTTCTATAGATGAGAATTGTAATATCCCTAGGCCGAACCCAATTGTAAATGTAAATATGAATGTACTTAATCTGGTGAGATGTTTGATATCATTTTTGTATGCACCTTCCATGGTATAGTGCGCGCATGTACTGCGCAGTAGAATGATGAAGTGTGCATGTTCCAGGATACTGTGCACAACAACTTAAGTGTGCACGATTTTGTGGCCAAGGAGCCTTTATGTATATGTTTTGTTTTATCAGCTGGTGAGCCAGTTATTATAAGCTAGGATGCTTATGTTTTGTATTAGGCTAGAGTGCCTATTTTTGTATATGTTTTATCATTATATAAAATACATCGTTGCACATAGAACAACCACGATAAAATACTATGGGGGACTAAACTCCACTAGTTATGAAAGGGGGGATAAAAGTTAAGGAAAAGGGGCTAAGCTAGGGAGCTTAAGCCAAAAAGGAATATTATGTTAATATTTCTTAAAGTATAAAGTATGGATAATTATTTTATCCTAAGTTCTAAAGATGGGGACAAGTGGTCCAAAGTAGCTCCCAACATGACAAGTGTCAAGTTGGGAACATGCATACATATTGTTTGGACTTAGTTCATTTTCCATCATTCCTTCCATCATTCAATCAATCACTCCATCATCATTCACACACTGATTGAGATATCCTTCATACCTTCATGTCATTGTACCTGTACTTGTATCCATACCCATACCTGTTTGTGTAGTTCGTTAGCTTGGGAGCTAGACTGAAGAAGAGGGTTGCCAGGCCCGTGGGATATTGAAGAGGTGGGTTGTTAGGCCATGAGCAATCTCTCTGGGTGGGAGAATTGCCAAGAATTGATTTCCTTAAGGTGATAAACTGTATCTACAGGGATCTGAAACTTCATGTTTGACCTCTTGTTGAATACCATAAAGGAAGTGGGGCAGCCGAAAGATGGTTTACGTTTTATATATAAATTTTCGCAAGAGTTCTGTGTGTATATGTTTTAATTGCATGCAATTCAAAAATGTTATGTGGCATAGCTCAGTTGGATGTTGGGTATGTTACACTATGTTGAGCAGAGAATAAAATCATTTTCTCGAGTAGCATGGTTCGACATGGGTGGTCGGGGATGTTACAATATGGTATCAGAGCTTCAGTTTTCAACATTGTGCCTGGATGGGCCGATTAAGTTGGGTTGAGGAGAAATTTTACAAAGGATTGATTTCGAACTGGCCAAATCTCATGTTATAGAGCGTCCATGGTAAAAAGTAACAAAAATTGGGCGGAATTGGGAAAATCCCCAATTTTTTTTGTTAAATTCATGATAAAACTGAGAAATTTGGCGATGTGGTGAGATATTATTGATTTAATATCCGTTCTAGCACATTCAAAACTGGAATTGGTTGAATTTGAAGTTACAGTGAATCCATGACACTTGGAGCGAGATTAGTAATTACAATTCTCAATTCATGACTTGAGTTAGGGAAAAATTCATTCCAGAAATGTCAAACCGCAACGATTTGTTGTTGCACAGGTTGAACTAGTGTTATTAGGGTGAAATTGAACAAATTTCATCGTTGCAGAATGTCTATGGTAAAAATTGGGGAAAAGTTAAGTAAAAGCCCCAATTTATACAACAGAATTCATAAGGAATTTGTGTGCAGGTGTGTGCGCTAAATTTTGGTACTGCACGAAAAAATGTTTGTGTGTTGGTGCACGTGCTAAATTTTGGCGTTGCGCGGAAACATGTTGGTGTGCTAGTGAACGTGTTAAATTTTGATTCTGCACAGAAAAATGTTGTTGTAATGGTGCGAGCGCGAAATTTTGGCGTTGCACGGAAAAATGTTGGTGTGCTGGTGCACACGCTAAATTTTGGCTCCATGCGGAAAAAATTTGGTGTGCGGGTACGTGCGCTAAGTTTTGGTGCCACGCGGAAAAATATTGGCATGCGGGTGCGTGCATTAAATTTGGCACCGCGCGAAAAAATGTTGGTGTGCAGGTGCATGTGCTAAATTTAGCATTGCGCTGTTTAGATTGAGTGATGCATGCATAATAATGGCGCATGGTATGCATACACATATTAAGGTGTGCATGGTGTACACACGCATAAATATGGCGCGTGTAGTGTACGTAGTATTGGCAGAGCGTAGATGAATTTTGTTGGTGCGCGAGGAATGTGGGTATATATTGTCATGTGGCAGTTTAGTTAATTGTGCGCACAGAGTTTTGTTTCACAGTGGGCGTGTACTATAATTTGGCATGGTGCAGCATGTAGAATGAAATGTGCGTGGAATATCAGTGCGCGATACAAAAATTGCGCACAACAGGTAATAGTGTAAGAACCGAAATTTTGCGTGGTGGATATTGGCGTGCGACACAAAATTAGTGTGCACCAGTTATTGGCACGACAGAGAAGTGATTCATGGTATTTATAGATGCACTGAGAATGAATTATGTTGTGGTGTTACTGTGCATGCTAATATGGGTGTACAGGTTGAAATTCGTATGCGTGAAGTTGTTTGGATGGTGAACAACAATAGAAAAATAACGAATTTCTGCGACTTTTTGTATCATTTGAACGTCATCTTTTTGTAGCATGTTTTTTAGGCCCTTAATAGTGTTTTTATATACTCAAATACAATAGCTTGGAGATATCTTTCTAATGGTGTAAACCATTCGTCAAACAAATATTTTATGAGAAAGTTACAACACAAATAGTGGAGGGTAAATTTTATGACCCAACTAACTTCAAAGAGTCATAACTTTCTGCTCCGTAATCATATTGAGGCGCAGGAGCATTCAATGAAAATATATTTAACCATAGAATACATTCCCAGAGATGAATTAAATTTATGGTCATGTTAAAAAAATGTTTAATATGGCAAATAAGGTACCTGTATCATTCCATACCAAAAACAAGAACTGGACTAGAACTTCAACAGGTTGTAACTAGCAGCCCGGAACCCAGAAAAAGGTGAAACTTGGAAAGAGTGTCCATAATATGTATATGAAGAAACCTAATTGATATCTTACAAAACATCCAATGGATTAGGTGCAAAAAATCATAATTACAATGCAGAATTGTGACAAGTTGAAGTGTGAACAGAAAAAATTAATGGACAATTTTCAAAGAGCCATAACTTTCTTCTCAAGACTCATAATTGAGCATGGGAGTAGGCGTTGGAAAGGTGTCAGATAGTAGAATATAATTATTCACCCAAAAAATTGATCTGGGTATTCAATTTTTTAGGAAATTAGAAGAACTAATTCTGATATATTATTGAACCAAAATGGTTCATATTTTTCATGAAATTGTTGAGTCAGTTAACCTGACAAAGTTTTGTTGGCTGCGAATTTTGTAGAGTTAAAAACAACTAGATCATATTAGGATCAACACAGAGTCCATAGGGATGGAATATTCATAGGGGACTTACAACTAGGAATATGATATCAACGGGATGGAGGTCCATTTGGTCATTGAAGGAACAAACTCCAGTGGACATGGAGAAGGAAGGGATGAAAACATGAATATGGTAGAGACCATTAAAAATTTGCATAGGTATGTCCAAAGCCATAAATTTGATAAAGTTGATGTTAGTATTGAACCATATTCAAAATTATTAAGCATAAGAAGGAAATAAGAACAAAATAATGGGAATGAATATGAAATATAACAATAAGAATAAAATGAGGATGAAATTGCTATACCAATGGACAAACTATAAATATAATACCATAGAGGATTTAGTGAGAAAATGAGCTCCCTTCTTTGTCCTTAGGATGGGTTCTTTTTTTCCCTGTTAGAATATTTCTCAGAAGGTGTGTACAAATATCTTAAAGGTGACATGTTTAATACACAAAACTTTGATGTTTATGGATTGGATTGTGAGAAAAAAGGCTTCTCTAAGCTCATGCACAAAACATAACTCTGCATTGGATTATCTCCATTTTGTGCATGATAATGGATTCCTTTTATAGGCCTCAAACCAAGCTTGGTAATGGGAAAGGGATTAACACTTAGGTGTGTGTTATCACTGAAATTTCGTCCACACATGGCGACAAGAACTCAACATCGTCAAGTAGTAATGAAGTCATTCATGGCAGTGAATTAATCACATGGCATTCTAAAAGGGTAAAAAATCTATATAAAGTAACCAAAAATTGAAGGGCGCTTCAAAAAATTTTGGTGCGCACGCACATGCGCAGGACAGGATCGTACCATGCGCGCATACGCGCATGATGTGCGGCTGTTGGCGCAAAAACCCGTGCACCTGCTAAACGGCGCATTTATTGAATTGGTCGACCTCCCAACCACTTATGGATCAGATCCCAAGCTGATTTGACCTCCAAATCTGAGCTGAATCCGCATGGTAGGCTGGTCAATGACCTAATGAAGCCCTAAAGAGCCCTTTTTGACACTTCAAAGGGGTTACATAATCACCCAATGCAATGCTATAAAAATCCATGAAGAAACATCATTTTCTCAAGGAATTTCATGTAATGTTATGCTGCTTAGATTGTTTTAAGGACTCACTCCTTGACAATAACACATTAGCACCATTTCATTGAGCAATTCACCTCTCCATTGAGTGAATTTGCAAAGGAGTTCTTTCATCATCATTTTCATTCTTCTTATTGTAAGGAGAGCAAGTTTGTGAGGACACAAGAGCCTTCCTTTGGAGGAAGAAGGAACTCATAGTTCCCTTTCTTCATTGTGCTTTGATTTCATCAATAGATCAGCCTAAAAACATTGGTGATATTGGTCTTTTTGTGTTTGTTATTTCTCTATCCGTATGCTCATAGTTTTAGTTTGTTTTAATTTAATTCTTGCTTATAGTTTTGTTTTGTTTTCTCTAACTCTTTCCTCTACAGCTGTCATGCTCAGCAAGACCCAACTGGGC
>JZKD02S1876095.1:38972-53856 GCA_000966675.3 Picea glauca | reverse complement strand
GGTATGGACTGCAAATTAGAGAATGTCAAACTTATGATCTCATAAGTGAGACAGGGCTGCAAGAGGAAGAATTGGATATGTGAAACTTATGATCTTGGGGGAAACTTACAGTCAGGCAAAGGAGATCCATCATTGAAGCTGCTGTCATCCAGGTTGTGAATCTTTCAGGCAAGGGTTAGATGAAGAGGACTTGACGAAGCTGTCGCATTTGCATCTATGATTGTAAGTACTGCTGTCATTATTCTCATTAATATGACATGCTTGGCCTGTTTCTTTCTAGTTTGTGTTTAATGTTGCATAAACTTATCATTTAGTGATAGATATGTTTTCAAGCTAATGTCAATAGAGTAGGAAGTGGTCGTATCTTGTTTTGTCCACAGACCTCAGCGAGGAGCAAAGGATTGGAGCGCAACTCGAAGCGTGTAGGGACAAACGTCGGTTAAAAGGTACTTCTAACATCCTTCCTTCTCATGCATTAGGCTTAGATAGATTTGAGAGAAATTCAGTGTCCACGTTAAGCACTTTTCTGTCTAGGGTTAAGGTCAAGCCCTAGAGGTCGATCTACTTGTCCGCAGGCAGATTTTCCTACAACAGCATGCAGGGAAAAACGTCGATAAAAAGGTACCTCTCTTCTCCTTCCTTCTCGTGTATTAGTTTGTATAGATTTGAAAGGAATTCAGTGTCCACGTTAAGCACTTTCTATCTTAGAGTTTAAGGTCTATCTCTTTGAGGCAATCTACCTGTCCGCAGGGAGATTTTCCTACAACAGGTTCATCCACCCATTGGTCTGAAAAAATAACTGAGCAGAGCATAGAGCGATGAAATGACTTGGTTTCCATTATCTGAGAATAGGGAGGAAGGATATGAGGGATTTGTCTTGGGGAGCTGAGCAGCCTATGGGTGGAAAAATTCAAAAATCTAGGCTCTCTGAGGGAAAGATAATTTTTGGTACAACTCCGTTATGGCCTCAAGATTAAAAGGGGAGGCAGATTAAGTTCTAGGTATCTACATCATCTGATCAATGGCCTCTATTGTGATGAAGAAAAAAGTTTCTACTGATGAAGATACTATGCCTCTCTGGTCAAGGAGGTAATGAGCCTAGCATTTGAGGAAAATTCAGGGAAATGGTGTACCTGGGGGAAAAGATACAGAGGAAGGTTGGACTCCCAGAGCCCAATTTCATCGCTCTAATCTAAGAAAGTCTCTTTAAGCCATGACTGCAAATCCATGAAGTCAAATTCGCACCTGGTGTCTACGATTAAATGATCTTTGTCGGCCAAATGGATCCTGTCGAGATCAACGGGAGGCGGGAGGAAAGGATTCTCCTCGGCTTCTGCTTTCTTGGATTTTGGTGCCATCACTGTGAAAATACTTGCAATTCAAACAAAACGTTAGTGGGGATGACTGTGGTTTTGGATGGCTGACTAAAACGGAGGTAAGACAGGGATGAAATCTTTGGTGCGAGGACAAAGTAAGCAATGGGATAATGAAGGAAAAGAGTAGTTTTGAGAAAATAGATACCCGTTGGGTGCGGGGGACAGATCAACAAGCTAACGGATAAGTTAGCCTATAATAAATGGCCAATAGGTCTTTTGGAGTGTGAGATGGTAGGTAACAATGAATGACGAATACAACTGAATGATGTGGCGGGTGTTGATTGGGAAGTGAACATGGTGAAGGGACTTGAAATGGGTGAACAGGGGGGATGGGCTGACAGGGTAATGAGACGTGACCTTTAGGGGAAAATAGGGGAGAATGATGTAATGGGGAGACGGGGGCATGTCAGAAAATGGTAAGTGGTAAGCGGCAAGAGTCTGGAGCAATGAATTCCTGCCACTTTGGAAAAGGGGGCCCTCTAGAAAAACATCCCATTCTAAACCCCCCCGCCATCATTAAAAATAGACCGGTCAGGGGGGTCCGAAAAATACCATCAATTGTCCATTGATGTGCCATGTTTAACCTGCATTCCAGACCCCCCCCCCCCCACCATTAAAAGTAGAACAGTTCGAGGGGTCTAGAATTCAATCTCTACCATGGATCTAGGCGCCGATGTCTTAGCCGTTCAGATGCATGCCTTTTTTATCCATGATTCTAGACCCCCCCCAACAGTTAAAGGTAGAACGGTCGGGGGGGTCCGGAAAAACTTGTCAACTGTAGATCTGAGCACCAACATCTCATTCGTTCATCTATGCGTCATCTTTAATCTGTGAGCACAAACTCATATTTTCTCTAAAAACTTAGGATAAGCGCTTCATGTGGGTTTTCCTAGGCTTTCCCTGCTTTTATCACCATGGGGGGTTAGACATCCAACTTTTAAACATCAAAGATATGATTCAACATCGATCATCATGCCTTGTTTTATTGAGAGAAGGTAAACTAACCTATGCTTTAACCTACTTACCTTTGACATTTAGCCCAGATTAAACTATTGGGCCAAGAAATTACTCTATCATGGGGTTATTTGACCAAGATTAAGCAGTTTGGTCAAATTTATTCACTAGCTAACCTAATTTGCTTGGCTAAGATTAAATAGTTTAGCCAAGCTTATTCACTAATTCTATCAACGTCAATTTAAAGGGACTTGGCCATGTTTAAACTGTATGAACCAAGTCATCATTATTGCATGGGGCTCTATTCAATTTCTTTTATGACCTCTTTTATTCTTTTTCTTTCTTTTCTTTTTCTTTTTCTTTTTCTTTCTTTTCTTTTTCTTTTTCTCAAATTATTTGCAAAATGAAAAATCATTTGACAACCAAAACAATAATCGGATAAAATTTTCAGTCACCAGTTGATCCTATAAATTATAGGGTTACAACAACGGCTCCATCTAGGGATAGTACTCTTCTTGTGAAGTGCCAAGAATCTTGTTTCCTGATGTTCTGAAAACTTAGTGCCTTCTTTGCGGGTTTCAACCATCTGATCAAAGTTATTCACTTAAAAAATTGTAAGCAAAATGAAATGATTTATACAATGGAAAGGGGTGACTGAAGGTCCCTACTGAGGAGGGGAATAATGCTTCAACATTCTTCCATTCATAGGCCCTCCTGGCAGATTGGTCTCGTCACTGTTGTTGAGCATAAAAGAATTATTTCCTCTGAATTCTTGAATCATGTAAGGTCCCTTCCATAGACAATCGAATTTTCCATGCTTCCCCTTATCTTCATTTCGAGCATCCCACCTCAGAACCATATCACCTAGCTCAAAGTCATCTTCTTTAGTTCTTCTATAGAAGATATTTTTAATGCTCTCCTGGACAACCTGAGTTTTGTTGTATACTTCTTCTCTAGACTGTTGCAAGTGGATCATCTGGTTTATCCTTCTTTGGGATTCGTTCGGCTCGGCTTGCATCTCTTGCAGCAGTTTCATGACAGGAACCCCTAAGGAGGTAGGAAAATGTGCTTCAGTGCCATAGACCAACTGATATGGAGACATACCAATTGACCTCTTAGTGGTCATTCTATCGACCCACAGTACGAAAACCAGCTTGTTATGCCATGAATTTTTGTTTTCTCGCAATGTGTTCTTAATAATGTTCACTAGGGTTTTATTGGATGACTCAACCAGCCCATTTCCCTGAGGGTAATAAGCTATGGAGTGTACCAAACTGATATGATACTGGTTGCACAAATCTATGAGCTTCTTAGATTGGAAAGAAGCTGCATTGTTAGTTATGATTTTCCTTGGACACCCAAAATGAGACAAGATATTATTTTCTAGAAATTTAATAATGACAGAATCAATAGCTTTCTTTCTTGGTACAACTTCAATCCATTTTGTGAAATAGTCCGTAGTGGTAAGAATCCACCTATGCTGGCCCAAAGAGGGAGGATGTATTTCTCTGATAAAGTCTAATCCCCATTGCTGGAAAGGAGCTTCAACAGATATTGGTTTCAATAGAAAAGGAAGGAGCTTCTTTTTTCCCTCGAACACCTAACATTTATGGCATGAAGTCACTTTCTGATGCACATCAATGAATAGTGTAGGCCAATAGAACCCAACTCTGAGGATTTATTAGGTGTGGTCTCCCAGCTCAGGTGACCACCACAGTCTCCTGCATGAAAATATTGCAATACTTTGTCAGCTTCATCCTTTAACAGACAATTCAACAAAATACCTCCAGGATCCTTCCAATAAAGATTGCCTTCTAGGATGCAAAATTTTAATGCTTTGAATTTCAAAAACCTAGCTTTAGTTTTGGTCAGACCAGGGGGAGCTTGTAAGTTATGCAAAAAAAACATCAGGTCTGCATACCATGGAGAGTTCAGAAATACCTCTTTCATGCTTGGAGTTTCCTGCTCCCCCGTTTCATCTACTGCAGCTAAGAAATTAATATCAAGAGCATGGAAATTGGACTCAGCCATTAATTTTGCTAGACCTTGACCTTTAATCAGTTTAGTAGGCTTAATCTCTATGTCATACTCCAAAATAATAGCGATCCATTTTCCTCTTCAGCCATCTGGATTGTCTTGGGTTAAAATGTCATTTACTATGGCGTTCGAAACGTATGTGATGGTGTGGGAATGGAGAATATATACTCT
The DNA here is from genome assembly GCA_000966675.3 of Picea glauca. Classification (NCBI taxonomy): domain Eukaryota; kingdom Viridiplantae; phylum Streptophyta; class Pinopsida; order Pinales; family Pinaceae; genus Picea; species Picea glauca. Next base: position 49,318 of record JZKD02S1876095.1, on the reverse strand, counting down.
AAAATCCTTTATGGATTTTACCAGGGAAAAAGCTTATTTCTCCATTATTTTATAATTCAAAGTAGTATCTCTTAAATATTTACTAAAAAAGGCTATGGGTTGTTCATACCCTTCGCTGTTTTTCTATAGTAATACTACTGCAATGGTATGTTCAAAAGCGAAAGAGAAAAAGTAAAAATCTTTGGTGAAGTTAGGACTGATCAAAACTGGAGCCTGTGTGAGTGCAAGTTTAACTTGTTCAAAAGACTGTTTGGATTCAGTGTCCCATTTTATTTTTGTGTCCTTTTTTAACATGTTGGTGATGTTCCTAAGAAGCTCAGCCAAGTTAGGTATGAATCTTCTCAGGAAGTTTATTTTGCCAGTGAAGGATTGTAACTCTTTGATATTCCTTGGGTGTTCTAGTTTCTGAATGGATTCTATTCTATTGGGATCTATATTAATTCCATCCTTAGAGATTATGTGCCCCAACAGTTTACCTTCCTCTAATCCGAAAAGAATTTTCTTAGGATTTAGAGAAATCCCAAATTTCCTGCATTTCTCAAACACTCGTCTGATATGTTGTAAGTGCTCTTCATCGGACTGGGAATAAAAAATTACGTCGTCCAGATAAATGACAATAAATCTTCCAAGTTCTTCCACAAAAGCGATGTCCATCGCTCTTTGGAAATTGGCCCCAGCGTTCATCAAACCGAAAGGCATTTTTACATACATGAAGGTACCCCAAGGTGTTGTGAAAGTTGTTTTCTCTTGATCATTTGGGTGAACGAGAACCTGGTTATAGCCTGAGAAACCATCCAATGAGGAGATTTGGTTGGATCCAACTACCTTTTGTAATATGTGGTCCATTTTTGGTAGGGGGTAGTTGTCCTTTAGGGAAACCTTGTTCAGGTTTTGGAAATCAATGCAAAGCCTGATTTCCCCATTTTTCTTTCAAGTTGGGACCATATTGTAAAACCATTTGGAAAATCGTAAGGGAACTATGATTTTAGCATCATACATCTTTTTGATTTATTTTTCTATCAGGGGAAGTAACTTGGGATTGATTCTCCTAAGTTTTTTTCTGAAAGGTTTTTGATCCTCTTTTATCAGGATCCTATGTTGTATGATGCTTGTGTCATAAGATTTTAAGTCTTCATAACCCCAAGCAAACACGTCCACATATTCCTTGAAAATTTCAATGTATTTGAGTTTCTTCTCAGGGGGTAAAGATTTGGAAAGTTTTACCATCTTGGGTTTCTCTTCTGTCCCTATGTTACAGTCTTCAACCTCTTTACCATTGGCTTCAATTTTAGTTTTTTTAGCTACATCATTAAAATCAAATAAGTCTTCTAACGGAACTAAACCCCTAGGTAAAAAATTACTCTTTAAATGAAAAACATCAGAATCTATCTCATATTTACCCAATTCTTCCGAATCTGTTTTATTTACACTATTATTTCCAAAAATAGATTTATTTACATTTTTATCATCGTTTTCTAAGTCTATGTTTGTACACTCAAAATCATTTTTGCATTGTAGAAAATCTTCAATTTGGTCATCGTTCCCAAATACCTGCCAGTATCTGATGTTGTCAGGGATAGTTAGTCTAAACTTCACCTCCATCATGTACGGGTGAGTGGAATGAAAAGGTATCTTGCATGTAGCTGCTGACATAGCTAAACCATCTGCTAAAATGTTTTGTCCCCTGGGCATCACCTGCAAATCAAGTTCTATGAAACATTGAAGGGAATCCAAAACAACATTCCTATAAGCTCTAAGCCTGGGATGTTTTGTTGCATACTCACCTTTAGTTTGTTTGATAATTAATTCAGAATCGCCTCTTACCATGATTTGTTTGGCACCAACCTTCTTTAGTAGTTTCAAACTGAGCATCAAATCTTTGTACTCGGATATGTTGTTAGTGCATTGGAAATTTAGTTTGTAAGAATGGTTCTCCGAATACCTAGATTTGTGATTATGTAACCAGACTCTTTGTAAGGTAGCTAGAGAGGTAGTGGGGGGGCCCAGAGGGCCCATAGTGATAATAGTGGAGGTCATTCAATGTAAGGTGGACTAGGTTCACTATATTATTAAATAAGGCCCACTATGGTAGTTAGATATAATAAATGTAAGAGGACTTCTTAGAAGGTTCTCCCACTACCTCTCTAGCTACCTTACACTCTTGCTACAACTCCCTCTTTGCTTACAGCTCCATCGAAGTCCATGCTCCATAAATCTGTTGGCAATTCTTCACTTATTACGATTTTCTTCCCCTTTGCCTCAGTGATTTCTTGGGCTTCGTTCAGGTCAAACGTGTCTTCTTCTAGCTGAGTGATTTGTTCTTCCATATCGCCATCGTTATATAGGATGAAGGAATCTAGATTGGAGTGTGAAGAGTATAGAGAATACTAGGATGGTGGCATATGACATATCCAACTGCAACGTGCCTTTCAACTTGGTCCCCCAAGACCTGGATAATAACATGCCATATTTTTGGGGAATGTTTGCGACCACAACATCCATAACCATGCTTTTTGCTGGAATTTGAACTAGGGTGATGCATAGGTCTTTGATTAACCCAATGCATCTGACTTTGCTAGAGTCAAAAGAGTGCAAATCTTTGTAGGGCTTGGTGACCTCAAGTACCAGTTTTTCCATCACTGCTTTAGGCATCAGGTTGTGGGAAGCACCTGAATCTAACATAGCATATTGCATAATCAGGTCGTGTATATTAAGGCTGATGTAAAAAGGAGCGACAACACTAGTGTCAATCTGACCATCAACTTTAGGGCCAAACAAGAGTTCAGGTTGATCATCGGTAAGATTTACTGTGTCAGAATGATTCATGGATCCGACAGTTAAGGCCTTCGTGCCTATATTAGGCTCAATGATCAACGCTTTGATCACTTGTGATCGGTAAACATCCTTACTCATCAACTCTGAAAGGGGAATAGGGATCTTCACTTTGGCTAATTCCCCTTCAAGGCTGAAAGGAATAGGTGCTCTGCTTTGGCTTAGCAATTCTGGTCTGTCCACCATAGTTTTCTGGGTAGAAGTATTTGGTCGATTGGTTGATGAAACCTCAGTCTGCGTTGATCTTTGTAAAATTGTAGGGTTTCTTTTTGTTGGAGGTTCAACATTACCTTTATCAGGGATCTTCTTGGTAGAAGGCTTAGAGGTTTTCTTGGTTTCGACTGTTTTCTTTGTTTCGGTTACCTTTTTGGGGAATTTTCATCTGTCTTTTTGCTTCGTAGATTGTACTACCTGTGCACCTCCAAAATGGAATTTTTAAATGCCTGTTGATCTGTCTCCTCGGCTTCATCACTTAACTCTGTTTGAGAAAGAAGAAAAATTTCTTTCTCTTCCTGAGTAAGGAAGATGGCTTCGTTGTCATGAATTCCCATGAGGTTTATATGCGTGTCATCTAATTCTTCAGTTTTCTCTTCACCTTCATTGACATAATTTTCCTGTAGGAGTGGTCTGATCTATTGATCAGGACCTCTCTGTTCTCTTTTATCCCTAGGATATCTCTGCCTGATTTGAGGAGGGCTTCTTCTAAAGTTAGGATTCCGAATTTGTGGAGCCGGTGGGTTTTCTCTAGGAGGATTTCTTTCAGCTATAGTAAGTCTTTCCATCATCCTTTCCATTTCTCTAGCTAAGGAATCCAATTTGGCATCAGAAGAGGATGTGGAAGGTTCCTCTTTAATCATGACTCTCCTCTCTGTCCTCTGTCGTGCCCTTCTAGCTAATAGGTTGGCCTCCATACTTATTGCTTTTTTCTGCATGTCCTATAGAGTGGTAGAGTTTCTTTCCCTTAATTGATATGACATATCAACATTGAAACCGTTAGGGAATTTTATCAACACCAAACCTTATGGAGGTTTAATATCGGCTGGAATTGCATTGTACAGATTGTTGAAGTGGGTGCAGTAGTCTTGTACTGTCTCTCCTTGATTCCTTTCGATGTTTTCGTATTCTGACAAGATCTGGAGAGGATTTTTCCTTACCTCCCATCTGTCCATAAAACTTATTTGAAATGCCACATGGTCGACCACTGACGCGAAACATAAGCCTTTGTAACATTTCTTAATGTCCCCAGTCAGACTCTGCACAAATAGTCTCATTTGAACGTCAGCTTCATCCACTTCCTGCAAGTCAAAATAGTCATTCATTTTATCAACATGTTGTTGTGCGTTCAAGGGCCCAGTACCATCAAACTGTGGAAGTCTTGTTTGATAGTCTTGGGGTAGGCATGTAAAGGTGCAACCAACACCAAGGGAGCATATCTGGCTGCCATGATAGGTGGAGGAGGTGGGACAACAACTTGGATGAGAGGTGGAGCGGTGACAGAAGATGAGGAGGATGAAGGACTAGCAGGCATAGAGTGAGCGGGTTGAGGTTTTACAGAGGCTACAAAAATAGATATGGAAGAAAGTTTGACTGACTGCTGGAAGTGGGCTTGGTGTACAGCTTGATCAATATTCACTTCCAAAATTTCTAGCTTGTCGGATTCTCCAAGGAATTTTTTATCAGGTTCCACCCTGGGAGATAGTATTTTAGGGGTCTAGGGTTGCAGGATGGTTGGGTCTAGAACGATTTCAGTCACAAAGCTATCAAATTTCTTTCTAAATAGGATTTGTTCAAAAATGATGTCAAAGTTGAGATCCTGAAGGGAAACAAGTTCCTCTGGAAGAGAAGGGGACCTATGAAGGGGACTATGATTCCATGAAACTTCTGCAATGGTGTTCTTTCTGAGTAACTGTTCTGGATTATCAATTGCTACTATAGGTTCTAGGTCTGGGTGGGATCGAGTATAAGCTCTTTTAGGAGCCAGATTTTATAATTTTATGTATTTTTATTTTTATGAATCCGGGATTACTATGTACAAGCTTCTAACAACCTCTAAACATTATCTTTTTCTCATATTTATAATTACTTTAGAAGCAATGTTTTCTTCTAGGGAAATGAAAACGTGGGATTGAAAGTTTGTTCAGTGTCCCCAGTGGAGTCGCCACTATGTTAATGCTCTGTAAATTCCCAGAGGTTATCAGAGTAGAAGAAATTTACCAGAGGTAAATTTATCCAACCACTTCGAAACTGGAATCTAGCCCTACCAGCTTCAGAGAGGGATCTCTCTATATGATTTAGATATGTTTTAACTTTGAGATATTAGGCTAGTTAAATAAAATAAGATTGAATGGTTTTTTTTTTTTTGTTAAGTTGGCTGAAAAAGGTTTTTACACCTCCATTGGGCTATGGGGTCTGTATTATAAAGATAGAGATCTAAACAGAAATTAAAAGATTCTTTTCACAGGGCAAGATAATGCATTCATTGGATTCTTTAGCAGTAAAGTGATAGATAGAAGAAAAGATGAGAATATCTATTAAAGTAAAGAAGCATTTAATAATTTCTTCACTGTAATATCAGAAAGATAAACATTAAGATCTTTCAAAGTCGGAAACAGGGTATACAAAGATAAATCCTGCAACATGCGCTACTTTTAAAAGATTAGAATAGAAAACAATATGACAACTGAGTGAGAGAAACATTTAACACAGAAAAGTAAACATCACCAATGAATAACACACGAGAATCCTCTAAAACATCCCTTTGCATTACTGGAATATCTCCTGATAAACAATTACAGTCTTTATGGCTTACAGGGCGTAAAGATCAACCCTCGGTACTTCAAAGTTTGAAGTATTTATAATAAAAAATTACATAAGCTCTTATCATTAAAGATCAAGATGTGGCAGTTCTAAATTTAGCTAACTAACTCAACAAGATACAAAAATTCAGGAACTGTTTGATGATGTGTTGAAATCTTCATGCTGATTTCTGGGGTAAACCATTGGTGAGTCCTTTGTATGACTTCGTTCGATTGGATTGTTGATTGGGATTGGACACCTCAGTTCTTACTCGATCAAATTGCATAGCTCTTCCCATCAAAGGTGACTGAGAATGGTGAATTTGAGTAGCCTTCGGTATATTTCATCCATCTCTGTATACTTGGCAAAAGTTGGCTTGACAATGAAAATATACTAGATCTCGTGCTGTATGCTGATGTCTGACTGCAAAGCTTCTAAAAATGCCTTGCCTGTTATACTGCCTTGTATTCTTGAGAACTTTGAGCTGTCTTTGGACACTATGGATAGCTTGTTTTTATAATCAGAGAGTATCATTAACTTGTCATTTATGACCTTTAAGCTAGGGAGGCCTTTCTTCTATAGAGCTTCAATTTTGCTGAAAAATCTTTGCACTCCTGTGTCCATAATCTGGACCTTTTCCTCTAGCTGTAGCATTAGTCCTCTTTTGGTCAAAACCCTCTTGACCTCGAGGATGGTTTCCATCCTATATTCAATATTCAACTACTCTAACTCTTCTCTGGTTTTTGAATTCAAAAATTTAATGATCTTAGTGGCTTCTGTGGGCATCTCTCCCAATTCTCCTCTTATTCTCTCAATAGCCTACTTGCTTCTTTGCACCAGTTCATTTTGCTCGAAAATGATTTGTACCATAGGCCATATCTCATTTATAGATTAGGATATATCCAACCAGACACTTTCCTTGGCCTCAGCAAGTGTTTTGCCTACCACTGTTTTATTTTGAAGCTGTTGCAATTCTTGTTTGAGCTTGTCTGATGTTTGTTTCTCCATGGAGTAACTAGTTTGGTAATAAGACTTGAGTTACTGAAGGTTCTCAACCTCCTTTTTAAGTCTGCCAATCTCTTTCTCTTGCAAGTTCATCTCCTCCATGGATTTTTCCAGTTCTACTGTCTTCTCCAGAGCTATTAGTGGAGTTGCTGAGGGAATTTCTGCTAAGGGGATTCTCGCTGCAGATGTTTTACTTACTCCTATGAGTGGAACTGCACTCAATGGAATGACTTCCATAGGATTTGATTGTTCCTTCTCTTTCACTAACCTTTCTAGTTCTGCTTCCATCTCTTTCAACTGTGCATTCTGCTCCATGATTAACTTGAGCATCTCATCCTTTTCCACTTTTGTCTCAGCTATCTCCTTTGCCTATACATCTTCTATTGGTGGCAGTTTCAACTGTTTCCTCAGAGATGCTATATCATCATTTTTCTTTTTTAACATCTCCTCGACTGCTTTCACATTCGAGGGGTCATACCCAATTTTGAGGACCAATTCTTCCAACGTCTTAATTCTGTTATCCTTTGCAAAGGATGATATCTTTTCTAATTTCAATTGTGTTTGAACATTTCTCAGAGATACCTGTAATTTTGATTTAAAAATGAAGAAGACTTGAAATATTGAAATTAATTGCAAGTAAATTTTATGTGTTAAAAGAAAATGGATCAATTTTGCAACACATTAATTAAAGGATTAATCATGCAAGATACAAATAGATAGCAGCATAATCAATGAACATAAGAACATAAACACAACAATTGATAAAGGAGTTCACCCCTCTCTTGGGATACATCTCTTGGTCCAGCTTCCAATGGATCATTATTATTAATTTCTAAAAGTTCTCAAAAACATGTCTTACAATGCTCAGACTGACCAAAAAACTACTCCAATGGCTTCAGAGCATCCAAAAACCCCTAGCTGGGCTTTTTTGGCACCTCAATTGGTCGAAAAATGAAGAAGTTAGGCCTCCTGGAAGTCCCCCCTTCAAGCTTACTGTCTTTGCATCTACAAAACGTACCCTTGTGTCATGAACCTAGCACACATGCAATATAAAGCGTGAAAACCCAACACCAGGTGCAACCGTGCCAACGGTGAAAATTGTAGGATGGTTATGGGTGCGCCATCCCCTAACCGCCTAGCACCTGGGTACATGGTGGGTCATAATATGACCTCGGGCTTAAAACTTAACCGTTTAACTTCCCCGCGCTCCGGTCGTGGGCACATGGCACAATCCAAAGAACCATGGGATAGGTTTAAAACCCTGTGCATGCGCCAACTGTTGGGTTACATAATATATGGCATGGTCATATATACGATCAAAATGACTGCGGGCCGGGGCTAAGCCCCGACCTGAACCCCCGCCAACGGTCACATAAAGTAAATTTAAATACATATAAACTCGCATATATATCAAGTCAGAACTGGTGGTCCATTGGTTGGATGGTCCTTGCGAAGGTGCTTAAGTGGTGGGGAGGTCTGGGGGTTGAACCCCACGGACTCCAATAATTTTACATAACAAACCAAAAGCCAATAAAGGGGTGCCACGTGGCAGCCGATGATTGGGCCACGTGGCACCCAATCATTTGACCAAACAATGCCACATGTCAAGATATCATTCACCCTCAACTACCAACCAAACTCTGCCATGTCATCACATGCCACATCATCGTACAATCGTACGACCCTGCCACGTCAGCCTGTATGGACTGTACAATCAGCGTCCTTTTTTTTTGCCTTTTTGAATTTCTAAACAGATTGCAATATCTCTCGTTCCCGATGTCTGTTTGAGACGAAACAAGTTGCATTGGGTTCGCAACGACGAGGCCTACGCTCTCTTCCATTTTGAAGCAATTCCGAGCACTTTGAATTTTTGAGCAAAATTTGATCCCCTGATCACACCTCCCCATTGAGAAGCTTTTGGACCTCCAAAAGACTATTTTCAGTCTATGTGAATATGAGGGTATATTTCCCTCACTCTTCCAACCTCAATCCACTTGGATTTTCTTGGATTCGTCCCTTTAAGACCAACTCGTAGATACTCCACATTTCCTCGTTTTGAAGTTCGCATTCTCCTGTCAAGGATGGTGTTTTCATGCAGTTCTGTAAGATACTCTGGGGAAAAATCATCTATGGAAGGAATCTGAACATGCTCTCCTTGATCATCAATCAACTAAGGCTCATACAATTTCAAATTCTCAACATTAACAACTGCATACATCTGCATATAAGGAGGCAAATCTAAACGAAAAGAGTTATTACCAATCTTGTCGATAATCTTGAAAGGACCATATCGAATCGGTTTCGACTTTTTACCTTCTCCTTTAAGCCTCTCCTTTCTGATGTAAAGCCAAACTTCATCTCCAACTTAGAAACTGTGATCAACACGATGCTTGTCATGTCTCATTTTGTACTTGGCCTGACTCTTTTCCAACTGCTCTTACACCACTTGATGTATCGACTGAATTTGTTCAATAAAATTTTCTGCCCTATCAATGTCATATTGACCATCGACAACAATATCCTTCCCAAAGATAAAATCTAAAGGAGACTTGGGCAAATATCCAAAACATGCTTCAAATGGCGATGTTTGAGTCGAAGAGTGCTTAGCTCGATTGTACGCATGTTGAATGTAGTGTAAATGCTCATCCCAAAGTTTAGGATGCTTGCTGCNATCGTACAATCGTACGACCCTGCCACGTCAGCCTGTATGGACTGTATGGACTGTACAATCAGCGTCCTTTTTTTGCCTTTTTGACTTTCTAAACAGATTGCAATATCTCTCGTTCCCGATGTCTGTTTGAGACGAAACAAGTTGCATTGGGTTCGAAACGACGAGGCCTACGCTCTCTTCCATTTTGAAGCAATTCCGAGCACTTTGAATTTTTGAGCAAAATTTGATCCCCTAATCACACCTCCCCATTGAGAAGCTTTTGGACCTCCAAAAGACTATTTTCAGTCTATGTGAATATGAGGGTATATTTCCCTCACTCTTCCAACCTCAATCCACTTGGCTTTTCTTGGATTCATCCCTTTAAGACCAACTCGTAGATACTCCACATTTCCTCGTTTTGAAGTTCGCATTCTCCTATCAAGGATGGTGTTTTCATGCAGTTCTGTAAGATACTCTGGGGAAAAATCATCTATGGAAGGAATCTGAACATGCTCTCCTTGATCATCAATCAACTAAGGCTCATACAATTTCAAATTCTCAACATTAACAACTGCATACATCTGCATATAAGGAGGCAAATCTAAACGAAAAGAGTTATTACCAATCTTGTCGATAATCTTGAAAGGACCATATCGAATCGGTTTCGACTTTTTACCTTCTCCTTTAAGCCTCTCCTTTCTGATGTAAAGCCAAACTTCATCTCCAACTTAGAAACCGTGATCAACACGATGCTTGTCATGTCTCATTTTGTACTTGGCCTGACTCTTTTCCAACTGCTCTTACACCACTTGATGTATCGATTGAATTTGTTCAATAAACTTTTCTGCCCTATCAATGTCATATTGACCATCGACAACAATATCCTTCCCAAAGATAAAATATAAAGGAGACTTGGGCAAATATCCAAAACATGCTTCAAATGGCGATGTTTGAGTCGAAGAGTGCTTAGCTCGATTGTACGCATGTTGAATGTAGTGTAAATTCTCATCCCAAAGTTTAGGATGCTTGCTGCAATAAGCACGAAGAAGATGCACCACTGTAC
>JZKD02S1876084.1:32915-49764 GCA_000966675.3 Picea glauca | reverse complement strand
AAATTCAATATCTAAAACTTAAGGAAAGCGTCATGTTCTGGTGTGTTTTGTTCTAGATCTAGGTGGATCTAGGGAGATCAGTTAGTGTACGCACCTACCGATTAGTCTGATAACACAATGATCATTTGTCAGCTCATGAACCCCTGCCCTACACCTAAGTATTGTGACACCTCACAATCAAAAGTATAGGAAACTAGTCAATATCCCCCAATAGCCGAAGATTTATAGTATGTCAAGTGTAAAGATAAAATTTCACATCTTGGTCTGATGAGACAGTTAGAACATGGCCCCACATATAGGATAAGAGATCCTATATATAGATAAGAAGAGGTAGGCAAGAGAGTTTCAAGATAGTCTTAGAGTCATTTCCCAATGGAAAGTTTATGAGATTCATTAACCTTATCTTAACCACACATACTCCATGTCATCTTTTTCTGCAAGTAATGTCCTACATCAAGACAAGTTTAGATTTATTATTTATTTTTGTCAGATCATCATCCTCACTAAGTAGAATGCCCTGCTGCCAGCAAGCCTATTTAGTACTCTGGTGGGTTTACCTAGTCATACCACAGGCCGGTACCCACTGCCAGTAGACTTGTTCAGTATCCCGATGGGTTAGCCTCTTAAACCCTCAGAGACTGGCCCTCCATCCTTTAAGATTTTAATATAAGATTGCTTATGCAAGAAGATGGGAGAACAACTCTAAAAACAACTTTTTTCTTTCTCTTTTTTTTTTATTTAATTGGGATGGTATTTATATTAGAGGATGAATTTCTGTTATATTGCTTAGTGATTGTCCCGCTGTAAGGGGTACTTAAGAAGACGTCGACTATCTAAAGATATGATATAATCAAGTTATTTAGTTTGTAGTGGATGGTACCATTGAGAAATAACAGAAAGGTATCTCTAGGATCAACTTACTTTCTTCCTTTGTAGTTATTGTGATGTTTCCATGACTAAATGCTAATTAGACCTCCTTGTTACCCTTTGATAAAGACACTTGGCTTACTTACTCAGGTTTCTTGGAAAAACTGTACGAGAGACCTCTAGGCTTGATAGTTATGGTATCACTTCCTTATACAGTGGGGAAGAGTTTCAAGAGCAACTTCTTTAGAATGCCTAAAAAATGAGAATGTTTGCAAAAATATGGCTAACTATAGTAAGTCAATATTCATTTGATGCTTTAGCAACACAAAATTCAAGTATAACAATGTTTTGAAGAAAGATCCTTGAAACTGTATATTCCCGGTGAAATAATTACTTACAGAAATATCTAGAATTGCCTTATTAACAAAATGAAAAAACTATTTACATATATACAGTAGGAAACTTAGATATTTTTTCAAGAACAAGGGGGTACTTCCCCATCTACTAAGGCCAATGCCTTGTTAGCTGTCATGACCTATAAAAAATCTTCTCTGGAAATGGGCTTATGATAAAATTTAAGTCGGTGTCCATTTACCACAAAGGAGACTTGTCCATCGTCAATTGTTTTAATTTTTACAGCTCCATTGTCATATACAATGTCTACATCGTAAGGGCCCAACCACCGGGTGGTGAGATTGCCTTTGAAGGTTTTGAATCAGGAATCAAACAACAGGGCCCAATCACTAGGCTGGAAGTGCTTCTTCTTAATAAACTTTTCATGCCACTTGCTCCTCTAGTTTTGGACTAATATCGTCCATTGGATGACATCTTGCCTGATTTCATCCAACTCATTTAGTTGTAGGGATCGTTGCTTTTGAGCCTCATCCAGGTTCAATCCTAACTCTTTGGCAATACGGAAGGTCCTTAATTGGAATTCTATAGGTAAAAGTACTTGTTTCATGTACACTAGCTCATAAGGGGTATGCCCAGTGGTATTCCTCCAGGTAGTCTGGTATGCCCAAAAGCCTCTGGGAGCCTATTAGCCCAATCCCAGTGATGTAATTGAATGGTCTTGGTCAAGATGGCTTCCAGAACTTTGTTTTTGGATTCTACCTGACCATTGGCTTGCGGGTAGTATGGAGAATATTTACAATGTTTAATACCATATTTCTCTGTTATCTCTTTCATCATCTTGGCAGTAAATTGAGTGCCTTGGTCAGTAACAATTTCATGAGGGACACCGAAGTGGGTAAAGATGTATTCATAGATAAATTCAACAACAGACTTCTCTGTAGCCCTAAAGAGGGATTTTTCCTCTACCCATTTGGTGACATAGTCCGTACAAACCAAAATATAGTTCTTCCTACGAGACATGGGTGAAATTGGTCCTACAAAGTCGAGGGTCCATTTTTCAAAGGGTTCTATCATAACTTGGTTCTACAAAGGAATTTTTTTATATGACGTAGGTCTTCCTATCCTTTGGAAACTATCACAACTTCTCACATACTTGGCAGCATCTTTGAAAATGCTAGGCCAATAGTAACCTGAATGTAATACCTTATATGTTGTGCGTTTGTCAGAGAAATGGCCACCACATGGTCCATCATGACAACTTCGTAGTATATCATGTACCTCATCCTCTCGGACACATCTACGAATAATCAAATCAGGACCTGTGCGAAAAATATCATGACCAAACCAAGAGTAATTAGCACTTTGTGTAATAATTTTCCACTTTTCATGAGGTGACAAATGAGACGGTAACTTCCTAGTGGCCAGATAGTTTTCCATATATGCAAACCATGGGGTATTGATAGAAAGGGAAAATAGGTGCTCATCTGGGAAACTATCATCTACAGGGATATCATCATCCTCATTTTTTATTTGGGAAAGAAATTTAGCTACTACATTATCTTTCCCAGGTTGGTCAAGCATAGTAATATTAAATTCTTGCAATAACAAGAGCCACCTAGTCACTCGGCCATTAGTTATAGGTTTGTTCATGAGGAACATAATGGCGGAATGATCGATGTGTACAAATACTTCACAACCTGTAATGTAATGACAAAACTTGTTAATAGCATGAACAACTGCCAAGAACTCTTTCTCGATGACTGTGTAGTTTAGCTCGGCAGGGGACAAGTTCTTGCTTACAAAATAAATGGCATAGGACTGTTGGTCTTCTTTCTACCCTAATACCCCTCCTATTGCGATGTCGGAGGAATTAGTGGATATATGAAATGGGAGAGTCCAGTTGGGCCCTCTAAGAACTGGTGTCGAATATAGCTTAACTTTCAGGGTTTCAAAGGCAGTTTGACACTTCTTAGTCCAAACAAAATCAACATCTTTTATCAATAATCCAAACATAGGTGCAACAATCTTTGTAAAATTTTCAATAAACCGCCTGTAATATCTGGCATGTCCAAGAAACCTTCTCACCTCTTTTTGAGTCTTGGGGGGTGGAAGTCTAATAATGACCTCAATCTTTACAGGATCGAATTTTATTCCTTCAAATGAAACATGATTTTCTAGAACCACTCCTTTAGTTAACAACATTTTGCATTTTTCATGACTTAGGGATAGGTTCATTTCCTGACACCTGATGAGGACTTTTTCTAAGTTGTCTAAGGATTCCTGGTAAGTGTTGCCATAGACTGTGAAGTCATCCATGTAGACCTCCACACAATCATGAATAAGATCAACAAATATCCCTAATACTTCTCGTTGAAATGTGGCAGGAGCATTACACAATACAAATGGTAAGACCCTATAGGCATAGGTTCCCCAAGGATAGGTAAAGGTAGTCTTGTCCTAGTCCTCAGGTGCTATAAGAATCTAATTGTACCCATTGTACCCATCTAGAAAGGATAAATACTTCTTTCAGACAAGGTTTCTAGAACTTGGTGAATGAAAGGGAGAGGAAAGTAGTCTTTCAGAGTGGCCTTGTTAAGTTCCTGGAAATCAACACAAATTCTCCATTTCCCGGTTACTTTATTTGGAACCACTACAAGCAGGGATACCCACTTACTATTGCAAATGGGATAGATAAATCTGACATTTAGCAACTTTTGAAACTCCTCCTTGACTATATCTTCGAGTGTTGGGTTCATCCTTCTCTGGGGTTGCCTAACAGGTGTCACTTCCCCCTGGGTATATATGTGATGGATGCATGTGTCAGGGTATATACCCTTCATGTCAGTGTATTCCTAGAGAAATTCTCCTGATTGTTCTTTAAGGATATCTACTAACTGTTTCCATTGGTTTGCATCTAGCCCGGAGTTTATATGTAAAAATTTCCCTAGACTAATCTCATAGGGCATAGTATAACACATGGAAGAATCATCTATTTCAAAAATAAAAGATGTCGAAGACAAAATGGATGGGTCTAATTATTCTTGAAAATTTTCCCCAAACATGTACTCAAATTGGGGAAAAGACTGTGGAAATTCCACACATGTAATAGCAGAAATGAATTGGTTTAGCACATTTTTTGTTGTGTGCTTCTGAAGTGCCCATGCATGGTCATTTGGCAATACAAGTTCTTCCCAGTCTTCGTTCTCGTATGGACATTCAAGCCACCATATATTCTCCATAATAGGTTGAGTTGGAGGGTAAATGGTGAGCTTCTTCATAGAGAGACCATTCGAGATGGTCATTTCTCCTTCTCTACAACCAATAAATGCATTGGTTGTGGCTAGCCAAGGTCTTCCCAAAATAACGGGATGGCCTCTGGTGGGATCCTTTGAATTAATGACAAGAAAATCTACGGGGTACTCACATGAGGCTAAAGTAACCATGACATCATCTAAAATCCCTTCAGGTATAACCCTAGTCTTATCTACTAATTCCAAAATGGTTGGGGTAGGCCAAAGAAGAGGTCGTAACTGTAATTGTTCCAAGGTAGTAGTGGTCATAACATTGA
Organism: Picea glauca; assembly: GCA_000966675.3. NCBI lineage: Eukaryota > Viridiplantae > Streptophyta > Pinopsida > Pinales > Pinaceae > Picea > Picea glauca. Next base: position 44,975 of record JZKD02S1876084.1, on the reverse strand, counting down.
TGGATGCCCCTAGGTCTAGGAGATTGTTTCCAATGGCGACCTCATTAAAGGTTATGGTCACTATTGGGTTTCCTGGATTCCCATATTTTGCTAGCTTTGGCTACTCTAATATGTACTCAGATATTCCTCCTACCAAATGTACTGTAGGGGGGTCCTTTTGCTTCCTACCTGGCTTCTTAATACACAATTATTTGACTACCTTACCGTAGATTGGAATGTCTTTAATTGCTTGAAGCAAGGGAATCTTGACACAAATATTTTTCAACTCATTAAAAATGTCAAATTCCGATCGGGTGGTAGGTTTCTTGATTACCGATCAGTCTGGATAAGGAGGGACCTTCATAATTTGTGAAGGTTCATTTTGCAGAATATTGGGTTCTTCATTCTTCGGGATAATAAAATCTTCCCACCTAGTGTCATCTGTGGGTTGTTTGGCGATTTCTTCTTCTTCTTCTTCTTCTTCCTGGATGACTACTGAGGGTATCTGCCTCTCTAGAACTTTTCCTGATCTTAATTGAATTTCCTGTAATGGAACAGGAGTAATAACATATGTCGGGAAGCCCTGCATCTCAACATTGTTAAGAGGTTGAGGGGTCTTATTATTAGGATTCGCCACTGGCTGTGCCGATAATAGTGTCAGTTTTGGGGAGCTTTCATTTTGAAATTGTAGCGGTTTTTGTTGTGGGATAGGAGGTAAAGGTGGTGGAACAACACCTGGAAAAAGTTGCGGAGTGTTCAATGAGAACTGAGGATAAGGATGGTTGTACATAGGGATAGGTGGAGCTTGAGGGTTTCCTTGGTTGTGTCTTCCCCTCCATCCTTGAATCCAAGAATGTTGGTACTGAGTAGACCAGTTTTTCCAACCTGGTGATTTCCACTGTTGTTGTTGATAATAGGGTGGAACTTGAGACTGTAGATCTAGGTATGTGGGTTGATTCCTAGGCTGCCATGGCCTCCTAGGTGCATAAGAAGAATCCCCAGGATCCCCACTCCTATAGATGGCTAATAAAATGGGCAATGATGGAAATTTTTCTGTCACATGGTCTTCTGTATAGAAGCCACAAACTGAAATGTTATCTAATGGGCACTCCCTTGAGGAATGCTTCCTCCTGCATCTTGGGCAATATATGCTCATTACTGCATTTTCCTCCTCCTATTTCTTTTTGAGTTTAAGGGTATCCAACTGGGAACCTATTATGCTTAAGATTTCAGTCTTAAAGTTTTCTAAAAGGTTCCCTATCTCTGCTCTCGTGATACCACCTGAACTAACTGGTTTTAAGCTTCTATTGTAAGGGTCCTGAACATTCTTCCCTGTTTTGGCTCTACTCCTTGAGTAATTTTTACACACTTCACATAAAAAGTTTTATGAGAGATGTCACCTGAAGTCATGAGGTTAAGCATCTCTAAATATTCTTATGAAATTCCCTGAAGGAAAAGAGCCCTAATTGCATCCTCTGGAAGGTCATGGTATTTTGACTTCTGGGAGATATAACCAAATCTTTCCATATAATATTCAAGGGTCTCGTCTTCTAATTGTTGGATTTTAAAGATGTCATTCCGAGACTCTTTAGTCTTCCAGTAGTCTTGGTACTTCTTAATAAATATATCTTTCATGGCTCCAAGACCTAATACTAGATTCTCCCAACCCCATGAACCATCTTAGTGCAGAGTTTTTGAGGGTGGCAGGAACGAGTTTTAATTTATGGGCATCTTGTATGTAGTTGTAGCTCCTACACAAGATGTCAAATTCAAATAGGAAGGTGTCTGGATCTTCACTATTTTTACCATAAAAGGTAGGTAGTGTTGAGAGAGGAATATTCTTCATGTTGACATTCGGAGTGGTGTCAAAAATAAAAAATCCGAAGGTAGTTTCAGTTTGGTTTCCAGTTTCTTCTTCCTCTCCATGTCTTACATTGTTATGGTCCTCCTGATCATCCATATTGGCTTGATTTCCGAAAAGTGAGCACCTAGGTGGTTTTACTTTTGAAGAAAACAAGGTTTCCTTTGATGGAAAGGTCTTCCTACGGATTGTATGTCAGGGACTCTAGTCAAGTTGGTTGAGACTATTGGTGCCAAAGTTTCTGTGTCAATTTGAGATATGATTACATTGGCTGAACTACCAAACAAAAGATTCACTTGTTCAGGGTCTATGATGTCCTTAAAATTAGGGTCCCCTAGTGGTGGTGTAAAAGCAAAGGTTGTATTGTTTGGTTCTGTGGAAGACTCGAGTAGTCTTGGATCCTGTCCTAATATGATTGATGCTTCAGTTTCTTGTTCTATAGTGCTCCCTATGTTACTCACTTCAGAGACTATTTTATCTCTTTGAGTCAAGCTAGCTTCTGTTTTTCAGTATCGGTCTGCAGATTTTATAAGAGGAACTTTCCTTCCCCCAAAGAGATCAGAAGGAACCTTGGTTGAAAGGTTTGATTTTGATTTAATGTATCTACCTTGTGGGTATCTAGGCCTATTCATGAAAGAAAGAAAAATCTACCATTTGATTCCTAGGTTTATTCATGAAAAAGAAAAACTACCATTGGGTTTGGGGGAACCTGCTATAACAGATGCGTAGGTTCTTATCTCTCGTCTTAAAGTCCCCCTGCCACCAAACTAATGCTAAGGTCTAGAAATGGTATAATTCCTAATTACTTCTTACCTTGAGACAACTCCCCAACAACGACACCAAAAATGATGGGTGTTCTATATGCACTAAAAAGACACTTAAAAACCCTTAATTAAATTGTCAACCCGGGGTAATTAAACTTAGAGCTGTAGAAAAATATATGCCAAAGGTAGAAGGGTTGGCAGGAGTATAGTCTAACTAAGAAAGGCAACTATCTAAGGCTAATCTAATCAAGAAAACCTATCTAATGAGAAAACCCTACTAAGCAGATTGAAACTAGGTAACCTAAGTACTTTTGGGTCAAGGGTCGATGGATAGTTCCTAAGAAAGCAAGTAAAACTCTATGTAAAGAAAACTAGTTTAACAATAAGCAAAAGAAAACTACTAAGCATAATAAGCAAATGATGAAAGAAAACTTCTTTAACTTGCCAACCTACATTCAATGAGCAACTACCCTATGAAAGAAAATAAATAAGCAAGTAAGCAAAAGCACCTATCTAACCTATTAAAATAGATAGGTAAGAAAATAAACCTAACTAACCTACTAAAGAAAAAGACAAGTAAGCAAAGGCACCTAACTAACCTACTAAATCAAAAGAAAAGTAAGCAAAGACAACTAACTACTGCAAGCAAAACTTCTCATTGAAAAACTATCTAGCCTAAGAGGCAAGTGGACTAAATGCCTAATGCAAAACTATTTCTCTTGCATGAAAGGAAATTTAAATGCTCAATGCAATGCATGAAAGGAAATCTAGTCTATTGAGAGCAAGAAAGACTAACAACTAAATCTTTGAGAAAAATGCTATCTAATCTATCAAAGCAAAGTCTATCTATCCTACAACAACAAATAAGACTATTTCTTGAGCTATGAAAGCAAAAAACTATATCTATGAAAGAAGGAAAACTATTCTTTTAACTTATGACAATTCAAATATAATGTTGGTGGTTGTGTGAATGCCTTCGGTGGTGACGGATGATATCTCGATGACACTTGACAACAAAGGACAATTCCATTGGTATAAGCTCAACACTAATATTGATGGCAAGATGAAAGGTGTGGAGTAAACAATCCAATGAAAACTTAGCCATGATAAAAGTAATGTTAAATACCCTGCATATTCATGTACAAACCATCAACAACATAATGAGATCATCATTATTTAACTAAGAAATTTAAATGCATTTTAATTCTAGGAAAGGAAATTGCGTAAAACAAAACTATGCTATGTCTACTCTAACCATTCAAACTGCAATAAAGACATAATTAAAAACATAAATTAAACAATGAAAGTAAATTAACAATCTACATTAACCAACAACTAATTAAATGAAATCTGATATAAAACTGAAGTAAACAAGCTATAATAAAAAACTGAAATTAAATCTATCCATCCATCAATCCTTCTGGAAAAAAAAACCCAAATTAAAAACTTTGTTCTATCTAATTAAAAATCTGTATTAAACTTTAACTGTAAAAACATAAAAGAAAGTAGAATCTAACATCTAAATGCACATGGGGTTAGTATATATATATAGAGAGTTTCTAATTGCACACAGGGTTAGTATAGTGACTTGCAAGTCTGTTCCTAATCTACAAAATCAATACATGCTAACACATATCATCATCTAACCAGACTGTTGGTGGGCCCCCCAGCAAGTTGTGGTCACTCTCTAAAATCACACCACAAACTCAGCAGGCCGAATTCACCATAAAAATCCAAAAACGCAGTTCTGGCATAATTCTGACAATGTAAAAACTTAAAAACAGAGAAAAACGAGTTTGTCTCCAATACAATGGTTCTTCTACTCGCTTAACAATATTATGACCATCTTATCAATATTTGTAAAATTACAACCCAAGTGGTCGGCCACAGGAGGGTCGAACCACTTCTAAATTCGACAAATTACAATAAATGATGCCCTAACAGATAAAACAGAGCGAACCAATAATCGCCTTCTTTTGACAACTGAAACTGAGTTTTCTGGAGCTCAGTAGCTGGAGGGGATAAGGACAAACAAAACCCATGTTCCCGATTCGCCCAACACTGGATGCCAATGCCATAACCACCAACTCGCCTTCCATTTCTGTGCAATACGGAGTGCTGGAACGAGTGCCAGATCGAGTGCCGGAACGAGTGCCAGATCAAGTGTCGTAACTAGAAACATAGTGCGTTTTTTCCCTGTAACACCAAAAAAACGTGAATTAGCTCCTGGAAACCATAAAACATGATGAATTATACTTGATTCAATTATTAAACATGAATTACTCGTACCTTATGGCGATCATACCATTTTATCATGAAATTCTTCAAAAAGCTCCTTTAAAAATGAAAAATGCATATGTACATGTTTCAAAAGTGTATAATATTCGTCATAAAAATGATCACATCTCGGTCCCAACACAACTAGAATAATTGTAAGCATGAGTGACTCAGTGAAAATGCTTTCACCAAAGGATTGTTACAATGACAATCGTTGAGTTTGAAAGAGATGTCATTGGACATGATGGTATGAGTGTTGATGTTTCCCTTGTTTTTTGTGTTTTTCAATTATCAAAAAATAAATAAAATTGGATACATTAAAGAGAAAGAGGTGGGTCCCCCAAATGTGTGACAAAGCCACTCTGCAATGTGTGGCTAGAGTGGTGAGAGAAAATAAGGATGGGGCCCCCAGGGTGGGTCTCGTTAGGGGTTAAATGAGTAATGAAATGGAATGTAGAGGATGAGGCCCTCGGGGTGGGTCTCATTAGGGGTTAAATGAGTAATTAAATGAAATATAGATTATCTATTGGTCATGAAGAAGATGGGAGGCCCATGAAATATGGTGAAACATTTAACATAACCAACCATAAATATGTGAGCTTCCGAGAGTTTGAGGGTATGGATCAACATTATGAGGATAAAGAAGCATGAGGCTTGTTCTTTGAGATGTGGACTATACAAAATAATTATCTTAGGGGAAAAAGAGACATGGGTGCCAAAAATGCAATGGGGTGCTAAAACCAAGATGACCCATGAGGGAAGAGTGCAACTAGCAAAAAAAAACTAAATGCATGTGGAACTGGAAGAAATTTTTTACTGATCTAGGAGGAGATTCCTAAGTCCATGAGCTATAAATAACCAGCCTCTAGAAACAAAGGTTAAAATCCATTTGTACTTCTAGAATCAAAGGTTAAAATCCATTCTTTTACCATCAAAATCCATCTTTCCCTTATGCATTTAATGATTCACACAATTGAGGTTATGGTAAAATTATAATAATGTAAGTTGAACTTACTATAATTAGTGTTAATCATGCACCTTAATGTGATACTAGAGAACATAATACCCATAAAGTGGAGCAGATTTTGAATCAGTCAGAGAACGACTAGGGTATGTAGGGTTTTTGCATTTCCTATCTAGTCTAAGGTGGCAAGTGGCCTTTGTTTTGGTGTTTGATAAAATATATGGATGATATATGCCATTGGTTGACTATTCATAATATTCGATGTCATAGGACATGATCTTCTCTAACCCAATCATTAACTCTGCTAGGGCCCTATTTTTGGAGATTGACAATTCACATGCTCAAGTAATATTTTTGGGGGTTTCTTTGCCTAAAACGCATCCGAATCTGGATAGGTCAAGTGGCCTAGAATCTCTTTTGGGAGATTTATTTCTGACTCTGGTACCATTCATTGAATATCCTTGGTGGGTGGAGTCTTTATATCATCTTGGAGCCCAAGGCACAAATTTTCCAGTTTCTTCTTTGAAGAATTTTGCTCCATCGACTCCTCCCGTATGCAATGAGAAGAGTCATCGAGATGGGTTTCCCATAGGGTTTATCAGTAGAAAAATCAATCTATCCGAGCTTCAGGGTAGTGGTGAGATGTGAATTCATAAGAGTTCTATCTATAAATGAAGAAAAGTTGCAAAGTCTCATGGTGGTTGTGTGTCCTTGGTTGTGGGGGAATATTTGAGAATCACCCAAATTACAAAGCTGGAGGTTCGGGATTTATTTAGGAAGTTTTGTGGGAAACAAATTTCAATGGGTTCCTTAAATTATTGGATGGAGTAGAATTGGTTTTTGTCCCTTGTCTAGGCCCCGATATTCCATTTACTTTCACGAGGATGGATAGGCTTTATTTTTCATTCAAAGGAAGATGTGAGGTCTATTCTGGTGGGTCATTGGTATTGGGACCGACATTTGTTTTGTGAAAAACCATGGAATCCACTCTTTGATTCTAGGGAAGAAGTATCAACTGACATGCCCACATGGTTTAAGCTCCCAAAATTGCCTCTTGAGTTTTGGATGGACTCTGGGTTAAAGACTATTGGATAAGTATTAGGAACTTTCATCACGTCAGATTTAAGTTATAAAACCTATAATTTCATATCAGTGGTGAAAATAATTGTAGCCTTGGATCTAAGATAGGGATTGCATGAATTGGTGGAATTTGTGTTGGAGGATATGTACTACACTCAACCTCTAGATTATCTCAACATGCCTTTTCATTGTCTATGTTATCACAAGGTGGGTCACATTCTTGTTGATTGTGAATTTTATTTTCATAAAAGATATCAGGGGGATGCAAGACCAATTGTAGAAGATAAATCAGTTAGATAAATTACATCGCATATGGCAGGGATACTTAAGAAGGCCCAATCCCCTCAAGGGGATGGTGTAGGGGGAACTACTAATTAGCATTCGGGTACAAAGAAATTGCATGTGAAGAATGAACTTTGTATTGGTGAGATTCCTATTCAAGTGCAAGGTGAAATACCATGCAAAGAGGAGCATTTTGAACAAATGAACATATTTGGAGATGATCTAGATTTATCGCCCTCACAATGTAGCAAGCTAGAATCTCTTTGGACTACTAGTGTGACCACTTGGGATTATGGTAAGAAAATATAGACTTTAAATCCAAGCTTCAATTCTTCTCCTACACTATCGAGTAATAATATGCTTGACCATGGGGGTGAGTATATTCCATGCACTTCTATGGGGATGGTTTCACATTCAGTTTCTCTCAAGGGTCGGGATGATGGATACTTTGTTGTCGATTTAAAAATGGCTATTGATTGTTTACCCCAGAACCCTTCCAAAATCTACAAAGCATCCTCTTCGGATTCCCCTTCTATCTCTTCTATTAGGGAGTCATATTTTTTAAGGCCTCGAACCTATGTTTTGTATTCAAACACTCTCGAGGGGCTTGGGGTTTGACATCCATAAGGAGTCTAGTAATAATAAAGAAGGGAGTAATTTTTCTCTAAAACATGCACATGAGCATGCTTCTCATGAAGTGTCACAGGGTAGACAAGTCAGATTAGCCCCGAAGGTGGGGTCCCCATGAAAATAATTTTCATCAATATGAGGGGCCTAGTGGGAGGGCCAAAAAAAATTCTCTGAGAAGACTTATTGAAGTGGATCAACCCAATTTTTTTTTAATTCGAGAATCGATGGGATGTAGTGAAACTATTATCTTTGAACTGAAAAAAATGTTTCCGGGTTGGGGGTTCTATGGTGTGGATTTTTAAGGTATTTATGGGGGACTTATCACTAGTTTTTCATCTAATGGAGATGTTATGAATTGTTTCTCTATCTCTTCAGGTATTTTTACAGATATTTTTTACAAGGAGTAAGAGATAACTATTTCCCTAATCAATATTTATGGTCCTTATGAAGGGAAGGAGGCATCCTGTGCACATTTATTTGAACTTAAGTGTGTAAGGTTTGAAAATCTAATCATTAGAGGAGATCTAAATTTTACAATTAGCAGGGAGGAAATATGGGGTCATCGACCTATGAGGACAAGTTGGTTATTTTATTCATTACTAAATTCGAATTGGAAGGTCTGGTTGATGTTGAACCTATTCAATTATGGCCTATGTGGAGCAATACTCACAGATGATGACAAGGTATCTAAACTACTTGACTGCTTCCTTGCACATCATTGTTTCTCCAATAATTTGGTTCTTATTGTTCATGGGTGGATATTGTACATTGTTATTATCAATACCATATATTTTTAGAGTTGGGATGTTCGGATGGGAAACTTGGTGTGCCCTTCAAATATAATCCTTCCTGGGTAGAACTGGAGGATTTTCAGACCCTTATCTGGGGAAATTGGACCCCTTTTTAGGAGGACAATAATGTTTCTACTAGTTCTCAATTTGTCTCTTCCCTACGTAAGATTAAAGGAAAGGTATCCTTATGTGTAGGAGAATGAAGGAAAGGGAATGAGCTAGAGCTTCAAAACCTTGACCTTGAGGTAGAAATTTTCTATTGCTAGATGCAAGGGGGATATCAGTCTCCTAAAAACTTGGTAGCTTGTTGATCCTTGGAAGCTCTTTGATACAACCTATTACTGGAATAGGAAAAGGCTTGGAGGATTAACATTCAGGTCATATGGATTGGGGTAGATGACCAAAGTACATTTGTTTTTCAAAAATTTTCTAACCATAGATAAAATTATAATACCATTTGGGAACTAAAGGATTCACGGGGAAAAAAGGTAAGAGGTTTCTATGATATATTTTGTTTGGGGGTTGATCACTTCAAGGAGTTGTTCAAGGAATCAAAGAAGGTCAAGATAGGGGAAATTTTAAAGCAAATTTCTTTGTTCCTTAGACTTACTGAAGATGAAGAAAATAAATATTTGTATGGTGAAGTGTTGATGTTTGAATCTGTTATGACCGAGATGTCAACCTCATGAGGATATGAATCCCTCTGCATTTTTATATAGGTGGTACTCCTCTTTGGCTAAAAGATATATCTGTGATATCTTGGAATAAGGAGAATTCCAAACAAAAAACTCTATATCTTTATTTCTTGGATTTATTCAATAAAAAAGTTCTTCAATAACCTGATTTGATCTTTATGTGCAGTAAGAAGTCTTTTAATAATAAAAATATTGAAGGAGGGCTTCAACATTAGAATTTCTTTGTGATCAACATCAAACATACAAACTTCTTAATTATATACAAATGCATCCATATCTTCTTCACGAGAAATAGGAGAAAACAATTTGATCATCTCAAAGAATTTTAAAAGAGTGTAGCAGTTGTAACAAAAGAGAATTTGATAGGTCAATTTCAAATATCTCATACTCAAGACTCAAAGTTACAAGATACAAATGAAATCAACCCCGAAGTAATTATTTGTGGAGTTTTATTCATGAAAGATGTTCTTCATTACAAAATATATGAAATTCATATATATGGATTTAAATACTCCATGATCATATAAGAAAATTCTTTTGAAGAATACAAGAACAACACTGAAGACTCAACCCCTTGATTGGTTCATAAATACAAAAATGAGGCCATGAGAAATCTGTGTAGAAAAAGAAAAGGAGTGGAGAAGATGGAGATTTCTCTTTGTTGATCAAAAGCTTCACTACACATGATGGTTGTACCTTGTTCTTATGATCTTCTACCCAAGCCCCTTTGATTAATTCTGATTTTGGAACCCTTGATGAAGCACTTATTCTCTTTTTAAAATTAGACTTTCTAACTACTTGAGTAGTTAGGGTTTTTCCCTTCTTGAATTTCCCATACAATCTTCTTCTTGAAATATTCAGTTTAATTAATGCCTCATTAAAGTGTTTTTAATTATTTCACATCATTAACATTTGAATCTTTCAAATGGGTCCCTTTCATTTTTTAATAAATTTTTTTAAATAAACTTTTATTTTCAAAATTTAATTAATTTCCCTTTTAAAGAGTGGGACTGAGTTTTAATTTTATGGAAGTGATAATCAACCTTTCAGCCATGGAAATCACTTCATGTATGATCTTCATCATCTTATATTTCCAACGATATAATTTTTTTTCAAATCCGACTCTTGGATATCAAGATATGAGATCGTGAAGTTGACTTGTCATGCAGATCCATTAAAAATGAAGCTTACTGATATTTCAATTTCTAGGAAAAATGTAGCCAATTCCATCCCTTCTATCCTTAGGACCATACTAGGTCCATTGGACCATTATCAGCTCCATGGATCGATTTTGGAGCTGTTTGATTTTCTGATCCAATATGAAAATGGGCCGCACTTGAAAATTTCCTTCTGGATCCACCTGAATATCATTCCAATCAATAATATGATTAGCCTGAGGTAAGTAATTTTTAAGAAATAACACATGGAAAACATTATGAATACACAAGGATGTAGGCAATGAAAGCATATATGCGATAGGACCAATCCTCTCTAGCATTTCAAATGGCTCATAATATGACTTTTCCAACTTACAACACTTTACCAACCTTAGGGAACTACCTTTGAATTTAACTTTCAAGAAATCATGATCGCCCACTTTAAATTCTATGTGGGTTCTGCCTTTATCTGCATGACTTTTCTACCTATCTTGGGTAGCCTTTAAATTTTTCTTTATTTTTACCATCTCTTCCATTTCCCAGAGTAGATCTGGCCCAACTACTTCATGGTCTGCTGGGTTGTCCCAACTCACTGGCATGTTTCACTTTCTACCATAAAGTGCTCAAAATGGGCTCATCTTTAAAGATGCTTGATACCCATTGTTGTAAGAAAACTCTACCAAGTGAAGGTAGTCTTCCCATTTGGATGGTTTATCCATCACATACACCCTAAGCATATCCTCAATCACCCGGTTTACCCTTTCAGTTTTTCCATATGTCTCAGGGTGATAGGATGCGTTAAAGTTTAGATTTGTTCCAAATTCTTTGAATAACACTTTCCAAAAGTTCGAGGTGAACTTGGAATCTCTGTCAAACACAATTTTCTTAGGTACACCATGCAACTTAGCAATTTCTCTCATGTAAATCTCAACAATGTTAGTTTGTTCGTAATTTGACTTCACTCAAACAAAATGGATAGCTTTAGTAAGCTTATCCACCACTACCATAATAGAATCATGTTGCTTGGATGATATGGGAAGCTTAGTTATAAAATCCATTGTTATAAATTCACACTTCCACTCTGAAATGGTAAAAGGTTGTAGCAAACCAACTGGATGTCTATGTTCAACCTTGACCTTTTGACATTCAAGGCATCTAGCAATAAAATCAACAACCTCCTTTTTCGTACCTGACCAATAGTATTTATTTTTTACTGCGACAATTTTCTTCTTGACCAAATCAAAGAAATGATCAGTGAATGATTATAACCACATCCACCAACTAATCACTTCATTGAAAAATCTAACTAAATAGGTATAGTATTCAATCTTTAGATTCTTTAATATGGCAATGAAATGTGGGGTGTAACCAACAAAGGATTGGAGTTTCTTTAGGAAGAAATTGCTTAAGTCATAAGTTGGAGAGTTACCAAACTAACAATGGGTCTCAAACATGATGAGAATATGGTGATCAAAATTCCATAAGTATATGTGTGGACCTCTCCTACCAGTTTGAAAACATTATAATGATTAAATTGCATTATGAGTTTGTGTAAGTATAGTCCTTCCAAGACATGGTGA
>JZKD02S1876084.1:18225-32865 GCA_000966675.3 Picea glauca | reverse complement strand
TGTTGAACTAAAAACTGTCTAGATGATCGAGTTGGAATTTGGAATAGGTGGGTGGCCACCAATATCCACCTAGATAATAAGTGCCATACTTACATGTACAAACAATATTAAATAGAATAACAATAATTACTTATACGCGATAACATACAATAATTAATCCATATCAAACACATATAAATAAGCACACAAAAAATGAGACAAGCACATAAAGACACTTATATTTTATGAAAGTCACCAACTGCGCACATAACTTAGATGGTCCTTCCAGCCATATAATCAGTTTCTCATATACTTACAAGAATAGGTCAACCTCAAGATACGACTTAACTCCACCAGGTAAAAATGATTCCTAGTGACAGGATATGGTATGATACTCAACAAAATTGCTCAGTCCAAGGTGCTCGCTGCTGCAACTAGGATACAGTCTCTCATTCCTCACGCACCTGTCACACCCAAGGAAGTGTACCCTTTCTCTTCTCAACAATATCTCGACTACCCCACTTCCCTTTCAAGGTTACTAGCATCAAGACAAACAAGAAGTCTCCGAGCCCTGCAACTAATGCCCAACGTACCAGGGAACAATTCCCAACAAAAATCTCACCTGGAGAGTATGTTCACAGGCCTGAAAACCCACCTATTCAATAACATATCTCTCACCTAGAGAGACTACTCATGGGCATGAAAACCTACCTCTTCAACATAAAAACTCGTATTACCAAACAAAAAAACCCTTACAAGCTCTTCTCTCCGCAGATAAGGTAATAGTCGAATTTTTCCAGATAGTTCGACCCCCTCTGCACTCTAGAAAAGTGAATAATGAATAATCCTCCCCAAAAATACACTAAGGAAAAATATATATATTGCATTCCTTCAACTTGACACTTGTCACCTTCAGAAGTATCTTTTGACACTTGGTGACTCGCTCCCTACCCTCGGGAACTTAGGATCAAAATAATTATCCATAAAATTACACTTTTTCAAAAATATTATAAAATATTCCCTAAGGCTTAAGTCTTCTACACTTTTCCTTTTTTCTGATGGAGTTATCCCCCTATCTCTTTTCATCTAAGTTTGACTGTGCACAATGATGTAATATTTTATTAATAACTTGAGTATGATTACTTTTACATGGATAGACACATTGGCTTATTCGAGTCTTGGCTCACCAACCTCTTAATAATACAAGCTCTCCGACCTCATTACATATACAACCATATATATACATATATATAACTCGTCTCGGTGTGCACTCCCAGGTCATTCCCACACACTTACCCAAGAGTGCATAACACTGTAAAATGTGCGCACTTACTTAGGTGTGCGCAACACTTTGAAATGTGTGCACCCTTTCATTGATAACAATTCTTTGCACACTACTCAGGTGTGCACAAAACCAAACTTGGTGCCTAGGATCAGAAACCTAAATGCACAATTACATTTACAATTGATACCATGACTCACCAGCCTATATGTAAAATTATAAAGGGTACAGATTAGGGACATCACATTCCCCTCCCCCTTATTTATGCACTATCCTTAGTGCATCATATACACATGTACATACAAAATTTTTAAAAATCTTCAAAAAGACGCAAATACTCTACCCACATAGCATCCTCACGCTCCCATGTTTCATCCTTAGGACCATACTAGGTCCATTGGACCATTATCAGCTCCATGGATCGATTTTGGAGCTGTTTGATTTTCTGATCCAATATGAAAACGGGTCGCACTTGAAAATTTCCTTCTGGATCCACCTGAATATCATTCCAATCAATAATATGATTAGCCTCAGGTAAGTAATAGAAATAACACATGGAAAACATTATGAATACACAAGGATGTAGGCAATGAAAGCATATATGCGATAGGACCAATCCTCTCTAGGATTTCAAATGGCTCATAATATGACTTTTCCAACTTACAACACTTTCCCAACCTTAGGGAACTACCTTTGACTTTAACTTTCAAGAAATCGTGATCGCCCACTTTAAATTCTATGTGGGTTCTACCTTTATATGCATGAATTTTCTGCCTATCTTGGGTAGCCTTGAAATTTTTCTTTATTTTTACCATCTTCTCTTCCATTTCCCAGAGTAGATCTGGCCCAACTACTTCATGGTCTGCTGGGTTGTCCCAACTCACTAGCATGTTTCACTTTCTACCATAAAGTGCTCAAAATGGGCTCATCTTTAAAGATGCTTGATACCCATTGTTGTAAGCAAACTCTACCAAGTGAAGGTAGTCTTCCCATTTGGATGGTTTATCCATCACATACAACCTAATCATATCTTCAATCACCCGGTTTACCCTTTCAGTTTTTCCATATGTCTCAGGGTGATAGGATGTGTTAAAGTTTAGATTTGTTCCAAATTCTTTGAATAACACTTTCCAAAAGTTCGAGGTGAACTTGGAATCTCTGTCAAACACAATTGTCTTAGGTACACCATGCAACTTAGCAATTTCTCTCATGTAAATCTCAACAATGTTAGTTTGTTTGTAATTTGACTTCACTCAAACAAAATGGATAGCTTTAGTAAGCTTATCCACCACTACCATAATAGAATCATGTTGCTTGGCTGATATGAGAAGCTTAGTTATAAAATCCATTGTTATAACTTCCCACTTCCACTCAAAAATGGTAAAAGGTTGTAGCAAACCAACTGGATGTCTATGTTCAACCTTGACCTTTTGACATTCAAGGCATCTAGCAATAAAATCAAGAACCTCCTTTTTCGTACCTGACCAATAGTATTTCTTTTTTACTGCAACAATTTTCTTCTTGACCAAATCAAAGAAATGATTAGTGAATGATTATAACCACATCCACCAACTAATCACTTCATTGAAAAATCTAACTAAATAGGTATAGTATTCAATCTTTAGATTCTTTAATATGGCAATGAAATGTGGGGTGTAACCAACAAAGGATTGGAGTTTCTTTAGGAAGAAATTGCTTAAGTCATAAGTTGGAGAGTTACCAAACTAACAATGGGTCTCAAACATGATGAGAATATGGTGATCAAAATTCCATAAGTATATGTGTGGACCTCTCCTACCAGTTTGAAAACATTATAATGATTAAATTGCATTATGAGTTTGTGTAAGTATAGTCCTTCCAAGACATGGTGAAAATATGATGATCATAATTTGTACATGTTGTTAATAACATTAATAATATAATATATCAAAATTATAAGAAGATGATAAAGTACATCAAATGATCTACCACATCATATCGAGATAATNGTGGCCTGTGTCACTGGTAGGGTCCACCTCCACACTTACCTCTGATGCGCAACTCGTCCCCACCCTATATCTAACTGCGAAGATCGAGGGTTCATATCACTTCGTCAATGTGACGGGTGTTAACAACCCCTCTACAATGTGATACCTTAACCACCGTTGATACGTGCCACATTCTTATTAGGTTCGCATCACCAAATAATTTTTTTGAACCACCCTTCCAACCATGCGATACCACTTACCGATACCACTCATGGTATCAAGTTGTCGCTCCATTTGTAGCCTCTCCACGGTGGTCTACCACCCCACCACTGGGGCCTACCATTGTGGCCTACCAACATGCCACATGTCTACCACTGTGGACCTATCATCGTGGCCCTTCCACCATGGAAACCCACATCACCACTACCACATCAGCTAACATGTGGCCTGCACATTATGATGATGTCATCGTATGGAAAAATTCCCATTTAAAAAAAAAAAAAATGCATATTTTCAAGAACGACGTTCAGGTTCCCAAGCACCTTCTGACTCAAATTCTACATAAAAACAACCTTCAAATCGGCCCATACATCCCAAGTGTTGAAATCGATGCTATGATACAAAACTGTGATGTACCCTGTCACCAGTAAACCAAAATATTTGCTCAGATACCAATTTGTAATGTACCCATTGACCCAAGTACCTCTAAATTCACCTTCTTGGGAAAATTACAAATTCTGATACCAATTGTTATAATCAAGAAGCATGATAACAACACATGCAATCATCAAGAATCATGCTAAACTATAAAATAAAAGAATAACATGTCATGCATAGCATTAACAACAACATGCATGATATAAACACATATTAGAGATGAATAATACACAACGGAAAATAAATTTCACAGAAAACATAGAGATCACTTATCTTTAAATAAAACATTCACCATCTGGTTGCAGATGTTGGAAGTTCCACCCAACCATGGACACTACTTTTCTATATATCAAAAACATGTCACCCACGAGCTAGGGCTATGAATCCACAAGGAAGGGTCCTAGGCCAACTCTAAAACACAATAATTAGCTAACAAGCACTCATGGTTTTCCCAACCAAACAACAATCCTATTTTACCAGTTTTCTTTCCCTTCATCTTGCACAACCCAAATAAATGAACCCCTTTCACTACAATGCATTCCCTCAAGTTGTTTCACTTATTTTCCGAGGATCTAGTGCGACTGATAAGGAAATCTCAATGTTAGAAACTTCAAGGATTCTTATTTGTAGACAATTNAAATCCCCAAAACGTGGCATGGAATAATGGATTTTGGCCTATTTCAAAATCCCCCTTCCAAACCCCTTATATTTTCTCCAATTCATTCACTAGGTATTTTCATTTTTACATTTTGCACTCTCTCTAAAAATTGCAGCTTAATATGGGTCTCTGTCATTGAATTGGAACTGAATGTTTAAAACCATTGTTTTGAAATTTCTGACAAATTCAAGCAAAAATGGATAGCCGCCCTCTCTCACACTTTGGTATCCATCCGTACTATGGAAAAAACCCACAATTTTCCTCTCAATCTAACTTAATTTACTCCAATTATGGACAAAATAAGAAAATGGCTCCATAATTTTTTTTGAAACATAGGCTATCCTATGCCTATGTGGCAATTTGCTGACGTGGTTGTTGATGTGGCACCATAGGTCCACATGGAACCCTGAGAGGATTGCATGTCGCCTCTCCAACCACCCTGGTTTACCCCATCATCCTGCTATCATCCTCCCTTTACCTTTCCTTTCTTTTGTTGTTTAAAAAAAAATAATTATTTTTAAATACGAAACCTGCCCGTACCAACTACCACATGGGACCATCATAGTGGCCTGTGTCACTGGTAGGGTCCACCTCCACACTTACCTCTGATGCGCAACTCGTCCCCACCCTATATCTAACTGCGAAGATCGAGGGTTCATATCACTTCGTCAATGTGACGAGTGTTAACAACCCCTCTACAATGTGATACCTTAACCACCGTTGATACGTGCTGCATTCTTATTAGGTTCGCATCACCAAATAATTTTTTTGAACCACCCTTCCAACCATGCGATACCACTTACTGATACCACTCATGGTATCAAGTTGTCGCTCCATTTGTAGCCTCTCCACGGTGGTCTACCACCCCACCACTGGGGCCTGCCATTGTGGCCTACCAACATGCCACATGTCTACCACTGTGGACCTATCATCGTGACCCTTCCACCATGGAAACCCACATCACCACTACCACATCAGCTAACATGTGGCCTGCACATTATGATGATGTCATCGTATGGAAAAATTCCCATTTAAAAAAAAAAAATGCATATTTTCAAGAACGACGTTCAGGTTCCCAAGCACCTTCTGACTCAAATTCTACATAAAAACAACCTTCAAATCGGCCCATACATCCCAAGTGTTGCAATCGATGCTATGATACAAAACTGTGATGTACCCTGTCACCAGTAAACCAAAATATTTGCTCAGATACCAATTTGTAATGTACCCATTGACCCAAGTACCTCTAAATTCACCTTCTTGGGAAAATTACAAATTCTGATACCAATTGTTATAATCAAGAAGCATGATAACAACACATGCAATCATCAAGAATCATGCTAAACTATAAAATAAAAGAATAACATGTCATGCATAGCATTAACAACAACATGCATGATATAAACACATATTAGAGATGAATAATACACAACGGAAAATAAATTTCACAGAAAACATAGAGATCACTTATCTTTAAATAAAACATTCACCATCTGGTTGCAGATGTTGGAAGTTCCACCCAACCATGGACACTACTTTTCTATCTCTCAACAACATGTCACCCACGAGCTAGGGCTATGAATCCACAAGGAAGGGTCCTAGGCCAACTCTAAAACACAATAACTAGCTAACAAGCACTCATGGTTTTCCCAACCAAACAACAATCCTATTTTACCAGTTTTCTTTCCCTTCATCTTGCACAACCCAAATAAATGAACACCTTTCACTACAATGCATTCCCTCAAGTTGTTTCACTTATTTTCCGAGGATCTAGTGCGACTGATAAGGAAATCTCAATGTTAGAAACTTCAAGGATTCTTATTTGTAGACAATTNATAGAAATTTGTCAATTAATGCTACATGTGCTTCTTCTTCTTAATTCTTGAAGAATAATATCAGAATTCTCCAAATTATAATAATTCCAATTTATTCTCTTATACATCAAATTTCCAATGAATATTCTTATGCCCCAATACAATCTCTAAGCTAAAAGTTATGGCTTCCTGAAAAATCCATTTTCACGAAATCTATGCATTTTCTTCACTGGTGCAATTTTACTACAAGGCTAACTTCTGTCAACTACGGAAGAAAATCCATCAAGAACCAAGAAAAATTCTGTAGTAATAACTAATAATAATCACGATGGTGAACACACAACAATATTCATATTCTCCGTATGTTTCTCCAATAATATTATACAACAATCTGGAATTTGCAACTTTGTCCTTTTTATAATTTTTCCAGACTTCGAAATTTTAGCAAAACTAGTTATCTCTAAATCTGTGCACTTTTGGAAAACATTCACTAAACCAAAGTTGTTTGTCTTGAGTATGCAAAATGTCTATTAAATAAAATTTCTCAGTTTTGTGATCTAGGATCTCTTTTCCTCCTCTGAAAATCCCCAAAACGTGGCATGGAATAATGGATTTTGGCCTATTTCAAAATCCCCCTTCCAAACCCCTTATATTTTCTCCAATTCATTCACTAGGTATTTTCATTTTTACATTTTGGACTCTCTCTAAAAATTTCAGCTTAATCTGGGTCTCTATCATTGAGTTGGAACTGAATGTTTAAAACCATTGTTTTGAAATTTCTGACAAATTCAAGTAAAAATGGATAGCCGGCCTCTCTCGCATTTTGGTATCCCTCCATACTATGGAAAAAACCCACAAGTTTCCTCTCAATATAACTTAATTTACTCCAATTATGGACAAAATAAGAAAATGGCTCCATAATTTTTTTTGAAACATAGGCTATCCTATGCCTATGTGGAAATTTGCTGATGTGGTTGTTGATGTGGAACCATAGGTCCACATGGAAACTTGAGAGGATTGCATGTCACCTCTCCAACCACCCTGGTTTACCCCATCATCCTGTTATCATCCTCCCTTTACCTTTCCTTTCTTTTGTTGTTTAAAAAAAAAAAATTATTTTTAAATATGAAACCCACCCGTACCAATTACCACATGGGACCATCATAGTGGCCCATGTCACTGGTAGGGTCCACCTCCACACTTACGTCTGATGCGCAAGTCTTCCCCACCCTATATCTAACTGCGAAGATCAAGGGTTCATATCACTTCGTCAATGTGACGGGAGTTAACAACCCCTCTACAAAGTGATACCTTAACCACCGTTGATACGTGCCACATTCTTATTAGGTTCACATCACCAAATAATTTTTTTGAACCACCCTTCCAACCATGCGATACCACTTACTGATACCACTCATGGTATCAAGTTGTCGCTCCATTTGTAGATTCTCCACGGTGGTCTACCACCCCACCATTGGGGCCTGCCATTGTGGCCTACCAACATGCGACATGTCTACCATTGTGGACCTATCATCGTGGCCCTTCCACCATGGAAACCCACATCACCACTGCCACATCCCCTAACATGTGGCCTGCACATTATGATGATGTCATTGTATGGAAAAATTCCCAATTTAAAAAAAAAAATGCATATTTTCAAGAACGACGTTCAGGTTCCCAAGCACCTTTTGACTCAGATTCTACACAAAAAAAACCTTCAAATCAGCCCATACGTCCCAAGCGTTGTAATCGATGCTATGATACAAAACTGCAATGTACCCTGTCACCAGTAAACCAAAATATTTGCTTGGATACCAATTTGTAATGTACCCATTGACCCAAGTACCTCTAAATTCACCTTCTTGGGAAAATTACAAATTCTGATACCAATTGTTATAATCAAGAAGCATGATAACAACACATGCAATCATCAAGAATCATGCTAAACTATAAAATAAAAGAATAACATGTCATGCATAGCATTAACAACAACATGCATGATATAAACACATATTAGAGATGAATAATACACAACGGAAAATAAATTTCACAGAAAACATAGAGATCACTTATCTTTAAATAAAACATTCACCATCTGGTTGCAGATGTTGGAAGTTCCACCCAACCATGGACACTACTTTTCTAGCTCTCAACAACATGTCACCCATGAGCTAGGGCTATGAATCCACAAGGAAGGGTCCTAGGCCAACTCTAAAACACAATAATTAGCTAACAAGCACTCATGGTTTTCCCAACCACACAACAATCCTATTTTACCAGTTTTCTTTCCCTTCATCTTGCACAACCCAAATAAATGAACCCCTTTCACTACAATGTAGTCCCTCAAGTTGTTTCACTTATTTTTCGGGGATCTAGTGCGACTGGTAAGGAAATCTCAATGTTAGAAACTTCAAGGATTCTTATTTGTAGACAATTCTTTCACAATTTCCATCATTCTCATGCACACGTGCATCCATTCCATTCTGGAATAATAAAAAATTACTTACAACCTATTGGATAGTTGGTTGTCATTGATKTCAACTAGTGTGATGGKTKTAYTTGGAGAAGTCTCCAAAGTAGTCCCCTTATGACATATCTCTAAGCATGGCCCTCACGGGAAGATGCTTTGAAGTAGTCTACAAGAAACCCTTAAGCATGGTTAAGGATCCATTAGTTGAATGAGGAATTAAGTCATGAAGGATGGATTAAATCAAGGTAACTCAGTCATGTTTGGATAATACTTGACGTACCATTTCTAGTGATATGTGGAACACCACGTAGTTCCTCACGGTTAGGGAGATATGGCCTTGTAAAGTTGGAATCCCTGAAGAGTGGACACGAAGCCCCTAGTTAGTTACAAGTCTTCGTCAAAGGGGTAAAGTTGTTTTAACAAGAAAACCCTAGAATACCTAAATTAAGGAGAGGATTTACCTAGAACAAGTATATAAACACCTCAAKGAGTCATTCATAAGTACATTCACACACTCATTCATTTATTATCTATCTTGTGAACTAGTGATCTTTTGCTAAGGTTGTGATGAAATATTTTATGAGGTAGTAAAGAAATATCGAAGGAGAAAGTCTCAAGGTTGAAAAAAACCGTAGCATATGAGGTATCTACAGGTTGTAGTTTAGAAGGGCATGGATGTACGCAGGATAAGTAAAGGAAAGTGTGGATGTACGCAGGGTCAGTAAAGGAAAGTGTGGATGTACGCAGGATCAGTAAAGGAAAGTGTGGATATCCATGAGATATAGAAGAGAAGGTCACGTATATGTGAAAATCTCATGAAGGTTTGAGTAGATGATGGTACTATGTCCCTAAAGGTGTGAAGGAAGTCTACAGGTCATCATCTTATAGTTCAGGTCAACTTCAGAGGTATTGGTATGGTTGTATACTTGTTTTGATGGTTACTTCTTGTTATGGTATGGTATATACTTGAAGGATACTTGGTATGGTTGGATATGGTATACATTGGATGGTTGGTTGAGTGAGCAACACTCTTATGTATGGTACAGTATTGATATGGTTCTTATAGTTCACATTTTTAAGCTACTTATACTTGGTTGAGAGATATCTATGTTGTATGGTGATGTATGCATGAGGGTTATGCATATGTTGTTAGAAATGCTTCATTAACGACATGGTATAGATCTGCATATGGTTGATGATATGGTATATGACATAGGTTATACATGGATGATGCTCTAGTTCATGATTCACTATTCATTGTTGTTGTATATTTTGATTCATTATTGATGCATGAGATAGTATGGTATATGCTTGAAGGATACTTGGTATGGTTGGATATGGTATACGTTGGATGGTTGGTTGAGTGAGAAAGACTCTTATGTATGGTACAGTACTGATATGGTTCTTATAGTTCATATTTTTAAGCTACTTATACTTGGTTGAGAGATATCTATGTTGTATGGTGATGTATGCGAGGGTTATGCATAGGTTGTTAGAGATGCTTCATTGACGACATGGTACATATCTGCATATGGTTGATGATATGGTATATGGCATCCATGTATAACCTATGCCATATACCATATCATCAACCATATGCAGATCTGTACCATGTCGTCAATGAAGAATCTCTAACAACCTATGCATAACCTTCATGCATACATCACCATACAACATAGATATCTCTCAACCAAGTATAAGTAGCTTAAAAATGTGAACTACAAGAACCATATCAGTATTGTACCATACATAAGAGTGTTTCTGACTCAACCAACCATCCAACGTATACCATATCCAACCATTCCAAGTATCCTTCAAGCATATACCATACCATAACAAGAAGTAACCATCAAAATAAGTATACAACCATATCAATACCTCTGAAGTTGACCTGAACTATAAGATGTTGACCTGTAGACTTCCTTCACACCTTTAGGTACATAGTACCATCATCTACTCAAATCATCATGATATTTTCACAGATACGCTACCTTCTCTTCTATATCTCACGGATATCTGCACTTTCCTTTACTGATCCTACATACATCCATTCCCTTCTGAACTACAACCCGCAGATACCTCATAAGCTAGGGTTTTTTGCAACCTTGAGACTTTCTCCTTCGATCTTTCTTTACTACCTCATAAAATATGTTGTCACAACCTTAGTAAAAGATCGCTAAAATTAAGGAGAGGAGTTACCTAGAACAAGTATATAAACACCTCAAGGAGTCATTCATAAGTACATTCACACACTCATTCATTGATTATATATCTTGTGAACTAGTTATCTTTTGCTAAGGTTGTAACAACATATTTTATGAGGTAGTAAAGAAAGATCGAAGGAGAAAATCTAAAGGTTGCAAAAAACCCTAGCTTATGAGGTATCTGTGGGTTTCAGTTCAGAAGGGAACGGATGTACACAGGATGAGTAAAGGAAAGTGCAGATATCCGCGAGATATAGAAGAGAAGGTTGTGTATTTGTGAAAATCTCATGAAGGTTTGAGTAGATGATGGTGCTATGTCCATAAAGGTGTGAAGGAAGTTGTTGGTGCAATTATTTGCATAATATATTACCAAACATAAATTATCAACCAAGATTCGTAATCAATAGATTTGATGCACTATATGTGCTGATAACAGATAGGTTCCTATGTCTGATGAGCATAGCTCAATCAAGAAAACCATCTAAAAACNCTTCATTGACGACATGGTACATATCTGCATATGGTTGATGATATGGTATATGGCATCCATGTATAACCTATGCCATATACCATATCATCAACCATATGCAGATCTGTACCATGTCGTCAATGAAGAATCTCTAACAACCTATGCATAACCTTCATGCATACATCACCATACAACATAGATATCTCTCAACCAAGTATAAGTAGCTTAAAAATGTGAACTATAAGAACCATATCAGTATTGTACCATACATAAGAGTTTTTCTGACTCAACCAACCATCCAACGTATACCATATCCAACCATTCCAAGTATCCTTCAAACATATACCATACCATAACAAGAAGTAACCATCAAAACAAGTATACAACCATATCAATACCTTTGAAGTTGACCTGAACTATAAGATGTTGACCTGTAGACTTCCTTCACACCTTTAGGTACATAGTACCATCATCTACTCAAATCGTCATGATATTTTCACAAATACGCTACCTTCTCTTCTATATCTCATGGATATCTGCACTTTCCTTTAATAATGCTATGTACATCCATTCCCTTCTGAACTACAACCCGCAGATACCTCATAAGCTAGGGTTTTTTGCAACCTTGAGACTTTCTCCTTCGATCTTTCTTTACTACCTCATAAAATATGTCATCACAACCTTAGCAAAAGATCACTAAAATTAAGGAGAGGAGTTACCTAGAACAAGTATATAAACACCTCAAGGAGTCATTCATAAGTACATTCACACACTCATTCATTGATTATATATCTTGTGAACTAGTTATCTTTTGCTAAGGTTGTAACGACATATTTTATGAGGTAGTAAAGAAAGATCGAAGGAGAAAGTCTAAAGGTTGCAAAAAACCCTAGCTTATGAGGTATCTGTGGGTTGCAGTTCAGAAGGGCATGGATGTACACAGGATGAGTAAAGGAAAGTGCAGATATCCACGAGATATAGAAGAGAAGGCCGTGTATTTGTGAAAATCTCATGAAGGTTTGAGTAGATGATGGTACTATGTCCATAAAGGTGTGAAGGAAGTTGTTGGTGCAATTATTTGCATAATATATTACCAAACATAAATTATCAACCAAGATTCATAATCAATAGATTTGATGCACTATATGTGTTGATAACAGATAGGTTCCTATGTCTGATGAGCATAGCTCAATCAAGAAAACCATCTAAAAACCAATACTCTGTCTTCACACTTCAAAGATAACACTCTTCACATGATTCAGAAATTAGAAAAAAAAACTCATAAACAAGAATATGATCTAAAGTTCTTGCTTAGGTGATGGACCTGTTCATTGATGGCTCATGAAAGGAAAATATGAACTTTGATTCTATCTCCTAGAGAAACTAAACTAACATCAATTAACACTCTGTTTTGCAATCCTTAATATATGTTTTACACACTGTGAAAAAATTAAAGAACAAAATTCAAATAAAGGACTCTAGCTAACATGCATTCCAAAGGCAGGAAACAAGATCATCCATTTACTAGCTCATGAAGGTGAAAGATGGATTCCGATCTTACTCCTGTAGTCACTCACTTTAATATCAACTTGCAAGTTGTCTAGTTCTGCACACTCTTCAAATCAGAAAAGGAAATTCAATGCAACCTAGAAATTCTGAAAAGTTACTTTATTTCTACACAAGAAACAAAGATTTTAAATGAGATGTTCAATTTGNTCTATCTCCTAGAGAAACTAAACTAACATCAATTAACACTCTGTTTTGCAATCCTTAAT
This sequence comes from Picea glauca, assembly GCA_000966675.3. Classification (NCBI taxonomy): domain Eukaryota; kingdom Viridiplantae; phylum Streptophyta; class Pinopsida; order Pinales; family Pinaceae; genus Picea; species Picea glauca. The sequence goes on along the minus strand of JZKD02S1876084.1, from coordinate 19,590 downwards.
CTATGTTTTACACACTGTGAAAAAATTAAAGAACAAAATTCAAATAAAAGACTCTATCTAACATGCATTCCAAAGGCAGGAAACAAGATCATCCATTTACTAGCTCATGAAGGTGAAAGATGGATTCCGATCTTACTCCTGTAGTCACTCACTTTAATATCAACTTGCAAGTTGTCTAGTTCTGCACACTCTTCAAATCAGAAAAGGAAATTCAATGCAACCTAGAAATTCTGAAAAGTTACTTTATTTCTACACAAGAAACAAAGATTTTAAATGAGATGTTCAATTTGCTGGCTCATGTAATGCGAAGGATGGACTCTCAAACTGTTCCTGTACTACCACACTTTGCAAGATACAAGCTGAGATTAAAAGAACACAATTCAAAATGAATAATCACACACAAAAATCATAAATGTTCACACACAAAAGAATAATAAATGCTCACTCGAAAATTATGAACATCTACAAAATTATCACAAACCTATATTGCACATTATCAAACATATGACTGAAATGTAACATCAATTAATTATACTTAATGATTTTACAATTAAATTATGAAATTGTTTCACTCACACAAATAGAATTACATTCACAGAATAATTACAAAGGAGCTTACCTTGGTTGGATCAGTGGGCCCTTGCCGTGCCAACAAAGAAGCTCAAAGAAACTTACAGAAAAGTAAAATTTACAAAACACATGGAATTGATGAATTTAACTTCATATTGATTCTTTAGCAAGTATGTTTACAGAGATAATATGTTCAGAAATCCAATCTCCAACATAACAATTCCTCTTCCTTTTGGCTTAGCCATCAGTCAATTTATATGATTTTTAAATTACAAATTTGGATCTAGACAATCCAATCCAAATCAAAACCATTTTCCATCAATGGAGGTTGAGTACAACCATTAGCTAATCAAGGAAATGCAGTTCCCATGAATCTGGGTATGATCTTAGAATTTATGGAAAATTGACAAATATTTAGGATGGATCGTTCCCTCTGAGCTGGAGGTCCATACGTGTGAGATGTTTGGATTCTGGCTCACTCTACTAAAGGAAAACACCGCTCCAGACAAAACCCATGTCCCCAAATTTTTAGATTCATCCTCATATTCCCTTAAATTAAGGAAAAAATCCAGTACCAGAATGTTGGTGCCAAAATCTTGTAGGTAACTGTTTAGTACCGGAATACACACAATCACAATCATGAGTACCGAATTAGGCACATGACTTGGTACCAGAATAGCGTAGAGTGTGTAGTACCATAATAGGTGGATCTTTGGGTACCAGATCAAAACTTCTTAGGAGTCAAACGATTAGGATCATACAAAATCAAACATTTAATCAAATTAACTCAAGAAA
>JZKD02S1876072.1:582892-593248 GCA_000966675.3 Picea glauca | reverse complement strand
AAAAAAAAAAAAACAAGAGATTTCAACTTTGTCCATTTTTCTTTGTAGCAATCCCATTTATTCATCTCTTTTTCCTCCCTTACATTCCCTTTCCCCTCTTCCTATATAGCTAGGGAATCATCTACCCTCTTAAAGTACTCTATAATGTCACACCTCCCAAAAACTATGTTATGGTAGCTCCTTTATTCCAATCCTTACAAAAGTGAAACAATACTAACTAATTACTAATTTATGGAAAATAAGGCCTAGAGTTTACTGAACATGCCCAACAGATGGAAAATCATGTTAGAATGAAGTATGTGAGTCTATTGGAAAATTGTGTTAGAATTAAGTATGCAAGGCATGCATGTAGAAATGAATACAAGGAGAGAGGGATACATTCTTCATGCCATGAAGTACATGTAGGAGAATAGTGGTTTGAGATAGATATAAAATGTAATGCTCCCTCATTTATACATTCATAACCCGAATAATTTTTTATGCATGTGATGTTTGGGAATGAATGTATCTATATACATATGAAAAAAAAAATAGCAAGTATGAAAACACCTAATAATAGGTTGTCTAAAGAAAAAATGACCACTAGTTACAAAAACACTACTATACCCAATATAATTGGAGGTACTAATAAAGCAATACAATATTGACAAAAACGATAGTCATAGAAACCTATAGGATTTCGGTTAAAATTAGTTAGGATAAACAAAAAAGGAGGAATAAAACAAGGGACCAAATGTTTAGAGAATTTTCTGAAGAATGGAATATGGAAGAAGAAAGGTGCACATGTAATTAAAATACATCGAAAACCCATGTGCAATAATGCTAATGGAAAAAATAGTACTATGTAGATAACTTCAAAAGAAAGCAGGAGGTCAAATAACAAAACGACTTGAACCTTAACATCCCATGATATGAAAAAAGGTAATAATATAATTAATGTGGAACTCACATAAGTTGAGACATGAAAAATGTATATGGGAACAACTAAAGGAGAAATGGGAGGAATTCTTAGGACTATTATTTAGGAATGGTGATGTAAACAATAAGTAGCACTTTCTCATATAATGTGTATCATATTAAGAAATAGTGGAGTGGTGCAGTGTGCATATCATACACTTGGGATCAATGTTTCAAAATGATCTAGTGAGAGGTACAACATAACTACCTATGAAAATGATGTAGGTAGGAAGTAGATGGTTACAAGTAGAGCTAGTAATGCAACTAACCTTTGATGCAAAATGAAATGGATTATATTCCACGTAAAATTTGTTCTCTCATATGACCATTTTGTGTGGTCAATAGTTTCACATAATAATTATTCTAACACCATGAATACATTTTAGAAAAACATAAATATATAACATTTAGAAAAAGACACCCAAGCCATTTTGGGGCTATGTATTTAGCATGCATGTTACAGAGACCCACTTCATTCCATATGATCACTTTAGTGATAGCATTTACTCTTTCATGTCATGAGATTCTTCACACTAAACAACATTTTTAATGGTCATTCTCAATTGGGGAATGTTTTAGGGGCTATCTCATTCTTAGTATGTTCCTACTTGTGTTATGAAGAATATCAAAACACACTCTACCTAGGTACTGAACCAATTTTTTTGATTTTTTCATTTTCTATTTCTTTACAAGGCATTGTGATCATTTTTTTCAAGAGAATGAAATTCATGGGTTCCAATTGAATAGTCTAGGTTAATGAGCATTAGGAAAAAAGTAGTAAAACACTAAATGCAATATATAGTCTTATTTAAATCCATATATATTCCAATATCTAGTACATTTTTTTATCATCGTTCTATGCACCTTTAATATTTTTAATGCTTTAGGAGGGATCACAGAATCAAAAACAACAATTTCCACCTATTTATAAATGTATTTGGCTCAATTTAAATTAATGAAATTCCACTAAAGTGAAAAAAATGACACAATATTAGAAATTGTCCAATGCCCAATACATTTCACAAATTACATCCTAATTTGACCGAAAATGGAGTTTAAATTGCTATTCTTATGAATAAAAGAAAAATAGTTATGGTCAACTTCCTAACTTACTCTCCATTTAATTCTATGAATTAGTGTACAATAATGACATAACTACCTCTAGTGCTTGTGAAAACTTGCAATAGACCAACAATCCAAACAAACAATAATGGGAAGAATACTAAAATGTCATTCCTATAATGACAATACTATATGAAATGTATATAATGACATTGATATAGTAAACATAGATTTAAATTATTATAACTTCCTTCTTCTCAAAACATCATAAATTATTATAACTTTCTTATTCTTGAAACATGGCAAAGATCAATAATTAGTTTTCCTTACCCTATGTTTTAATTTTTATATTCTCAAAACATCACAAATTATTATAACTTTCTTATTCTTGAAACATGGCAAAGATCAATAATTAGTTTTCCTTACCTATATTTTAACTTTTATATTTTTAATCCATTTTTTGTAAATAGTTTACTTTGTTCATATAATAATAATAATAATAATCTACGAAGGTATACATACCCTATCCCCCTCTGAATTCGAACCTGTGAAACACATGTTCTTAACCATTAAGTCCACTTAGGGTGTATATATATAGCATCATTGGATACACATTATATAAAAGTCTAGTTTCAAATCTTTGACTCTTTGAGAAAATCAAGGGTTGGAGTTAATTTTTTGGATTGATATAGGTTATGAATTTTTTTGGAATTAGATATTTCTTTTAATTAGGTTGTTGAATAAAAGTGTAAGCTGAGGAAACAATGATTTTCTTGGTGGATAAGTGAATAAAAAAGTAGACAAGCTTTTTATGGTTGATAGGTGAATAATAAAAAAAAGACAATAATGCCACAGGTGTGTGCTTTATTGTAAACGAAGAGGATTAAAAAGATCTTACAAGTCCGATATAGAGTTGGTACCCATCTAAATTTGATTTCTAATATGAATCCTAACCATACGAGACTTGAATTATCATTAGTCATCATAAAGCCTTCTTCACGATGATCCCGTGTCCCCTGTCGATTTTTTATATTACTTTTTAACGGACATGAGACACGAAGATCTCTTCCACCAGGAGCTCCCAAACCCAACGCATATATTTGGTTTCGAACAGACAAGATTAGTCGAATTTAGCGACATAGCTGTGCTAAAAAGCTCACAAGGTATACCGATCATCGTGTTATCCTTCTTATTTAGCTTTTTCCAGATGAAAAACAAGGGCTTGAGAGCCCTTACGGTTTAGATAAATGAAAAACCTGGGCAGATCCCGTGTCATAGTACGGAATTATCTTCGACCTGATTTAAAGTTTATTTGCAACGAGGCAATCTTGTACTATAAAGATTCTACCATATATTGAGGTAGTTCTGTTAAACATAGTAGATCCATTTTCTTTACTTGCATTCTAATGAATAAAGCGGCAGACAATTTTTTTTTCCACCGATTTGATTGCTAAGAGGAGAACGTGGGCATTAGGGTTCAGAACACTGCTCATAAAGCATATGTATAAATCTGTATGAGGGAGTGGGTGCTTATCGGATAAGGCTGCAGTAGCAGGCGAAAAAAAGATCGGCTGTAAATATATGTTAGTTCCGCTTTGAACTGAAAGAATTGATAGATGTCTTCCACTTTCAACTGAAAGAATTGATAGATATCTTCACTTTCATAGACCCCTAAGTGCCTATCCCACTTCAGTATTGCTTTGTTTTAGAATGTATTAGGTGGATGGAAAGAGACCATAATGCCCAGACAGCTACTTGCTAGGGTTTATGAACGTACTGGGAAGACTACACTTCACATTATTGCTGAAGTGGTCCTAGATTTACGGTTATCAAATGAAGAGAAGCCTGTGACTCGCACATGGAACAGAGGAACACCGGAAAAAAAATATAAATTATACCTATAATTTCTTCAGTACTTCGATCTACATGTAACACCGTATGGGAAGTAGGCAGCTGGGTGCTAATCTGTTTCTAGCTTTTCAAGTGCAATTATTGAATTTGACCGAACCCATTATCAAATTACTTTTTGAAGTTACGGGATTTACGGTCCGACCATACTCCACGCCTTTTCATGGCCACACGTATATTCGCCTTACTCTAGAATAAATTCCAGCCTGTGCAGCTGGGATCTGTTCTATTCCTTGGTTTTCTAATATTATTGAACGAACATGACCGAATTCAGGGAACTATTCCGTTTTAATGAATGAACTTGACCGAATCCATTATCACTGTACTTATTATTGAAGTTATGTTTTCATTCATAAACAAGTTTTTTTTATTATATTTGTTGATAAGTATAGTATATAGTGTTGAGTTAGGTTTGATTTTCTATTGTTTCATGGTTGACTATAAAATATAGATCTCTTTATCTAAAATTTTAAAAAATAATGATTAATTTTAAATTTTAAATCTCATTTATCTGATATTTTATTGGTCAAAAACTTTGAAGTCTTATTGTTGTTTTCACTTCTCCCAATATTATTGTAATAAATATTTCTGTCATCTAGGCATCTCATCCCTACTTCTTCTCTCCCAATCTCAAACAATACTTTCATTATTATATTCGACAAATATATACTACTTAATAACCTTGTATCTATCAATTAATAGTATTGTTGGTACCTAGGTAATTAATGGTATTGTTGGTACCTGGGTCTTGTAACAATATCGTAAAAGTTAATGGTATTGTATGGGTATGCATTGTAAAAGTTAATGGTATGCTAAAAGTTAATGGTATTGTTGTGTACCTGGGTCTTGCATCTCGTAGTGGATTATGTTGCGTTCCTTCAGCGCTAAGTTACTTTTATTTATTTCAATTTTGCTAGTATAAAATATATGTCTAGACACAGATGGTATGGTATTGACAGAAAGAAAATGTGTGCGTCGAATTGAAGATGTGGTTTAAATTATGTTGTATATCGTAATTTAAATTTAATATTCCTTTTCATCGTTTTAGTTTATTAATAATTTTATTTTTAATATATATAAAATTAAAATTTATCTATAAAAGATATTATAATTAAAAATAAATATTATTTATTGTTTACTTATTATTTTATTATTTTAATTGTACATTTCTTAAATAAGAATATATATAAAAATATTTTGACATAAAAATCTATTCTTTTTATTTTTTTATAAATCCAAAAATTTATGTAAAATAATTATAACAAGAATAAATAAATTAATATAAGTAATTCTAGTTAATATAAATTAATATAAAAAATTAGTTAATATAGAATGTCTTCTCCAATAATGAATATTGTGATAATTTTATATATATATATATATATATATATATATATATATAATTAAAATTTATTTATAAAAAATATGTTGATTAAAAAATAAATATTAATTATTGTTTATATATTATTTTTATTTTATATTTGTTAAATGAAAAAATAAATAAAATATTTTCACATAAAAATCTACATTTTTATTACTTTTCTTTATAACTACCAAAATTTATCTAAAATAAATATAACTAAGATAAATAAATTAATATAAATAATTTTAGCTTAGAGAATGCCGTGTCCAATAATGAATATTGTCATAACTATGTTATATAAGTAATTTTAGTTAATATAAAATAATATAAATAATTTTAGCTAATAGAGAATGCCTTGTCCAATAATGAATATTGTCATAACCATGTTTTTTTGAATGTACAACTAAAATGTCTTGTCATGTTATACTTTGAATATGTTATCCACCATCCACTCAAATATCTATCTTGTAATATGACATTTCTACGAAATTAGCCACCACTTATCAATTCAAATATGACAAAACATTATATTAATCTGTTATGGTGTGCATCTTAAATCATCCACTCAAATATCTATAATGTAATGTGACATTTCTAAGAAATGATTTATTACTCGTCAATTCAAACATGATATTAATTTATTATCATGTAATATGACATTTCTAAGAAATTAGCCACCACTCATCAATTCAAACATGATGAAACATGATATTAATTTGTTATAGTGCGCATCTTAAATCATCCACTCAAATATCTATCATATAATATGACATTTCCAAGAAATTATCTACTACTCATCAATTCAAACATGATATTAATTTGTTACCATGTAATATGACATTTGTAAGAAATTAGCCACCACTCATCAATTCAAACATGATGTTAATTTGTTATAGTGTGTATCCTAAATTAAATTTGACTATTTTAAATCATATATTTATAAATAAATATATAATTTTATCTAATATGTCATAATAAAATTTGAATAATTTTCTATATTTAGTATTAAATGAATTTAATATATTAAAAATGAGTGCTCCATTTGCATTGAAACTAGATATTGTAGTGCTTTGAAATTTGATAATACAATCATTGTGATTAAAGAAAGTAACTTCTACATTTTAATAATAGAGTAAGTATTATAAAATAATTCTAAAGATTGAGTCCAAGATAATGATGGTGTTTCTTTAGGGGCAGTGCAAATCTTGAAAAATTATAATTTGTTGACTTGGAGAGAAGATTCTAAGTACTTTTTGAATTACTTGAAATATGGTGTCACAAAATGCAATGTAAGAAACACAATTATTTATTAGAATACATAATTTTTAATTATATATATATTTTTATGAAGATATGAATATCCACTTTTATGACAATAATAGGTTACCTTTTATACATAATATAATTAATATAATGTATATGTTTGGATTAGTGAAAATGTTTATTACTTGAATAGTGAAATATATGACACAATTCTATAATAAAAAATAAAAATAAAAATAAAAATTTCAAAAAAAATCACTATTCCTATTTCATTTTAAGAAGAGATTATATTCTTCAAGTGTTGAGATCACACTACCAAAAAAGTAAGAACATACACAAACTCCACCTACTAGAGTAATTTTATACACAAATAACATACATGTCATTTCTGACCTTCTAACAATGATAATCAATGCATCCATTTTTCCCGTTCTTCTTTCTATTATCTAGCCACCCTCTTGAAAAAGGAGTTATAGTAACTACTTGTAGGTGAGAACATGAGATATCATAATTTGTAGAAGGACCCAATTCCTTATTTCAATAAAAGGTATTCGTTTCATGTAGTCTTTTTGTTCTACTCCTGCAGGTAGAACTACCTCCCTCAAGGAGGAAAGCCCCATACCCATGCATTCTATTATATCTCTCAAGGAAGGATTGAATGATCCAATATGTGGTTGTGGTTGTTGATTTAGCTCATTCCAATCATCATTATTATCCAAACAATTTTAGCTTTTTTATTTTGATTTGGTCCCTTTTTCTTGGGACGATGAATTCAAGCATGAGAACAGGTAATTTGTAGGTGTCCCAAAATTTGGCATACCCATCATTGAAATGTCATGTTTTCATATTCCAAAACTTGAGTATATTGGAAATTTTCCCATTTGAAGATCATTTTGTTGGGAAGATCCTTGCTAAGATCTATCTTAACACACGTGGAGCATATGTACACAATCTTTATATTTCTCATTTAAGACTTGATTTCGTATAAGTCCCCAAATTATTCGTGATATCCTCAAAAAGTAGAAAATACCAAAAAGGCAATGGAAAATTGGGAATCTAAATCCAAACCGACATTCAAGTAACTCACATAGAGTAGGATCAAATTATGGGAACCAACAAGTTATAAGAGTCTCAAACTTTCTCAAAGCTTGGAACCCTCATCAAACATTGTGTTATAATCAACATCATCATAGAACTAAAACATTAAAAAACTCTTCGAGCAAAGAGTGATCTCACAGTTATTTATCTAAGTCAAGTGGATCCACTTATACAAAGTCAATGTAGAAGTCCAAATACACTTTAAATATACAAATAAATACATAATTTTCATAAATTGAAGGTATATGTGTTATCTTTGGTAATGAAGTATCCAACAATGATACTTCTTTAGCATGCTCCACTATATAGACACTAGGAATAGGATAATACTTTGAATTATTTGGAACTATAGATTTATTTTTTGACCTTACATCCTTAAAAGACATAGGGTTTGAAGTTGAAAGGATCCTAATGCCCATCACTCTTCCATAGCATTTTAACATTGGCATAAGAGTTGAATATTTAATGCCCATCACTCTTCCATAGCATTTTAACATTGGCATAAGAGTTGAATATTTAAGTAGACTATAATAAGACAAAGGTAATAAGTCCTCAAGTTATTTACTCAAAAATATTAAATGTTATTGATCAACACAAATCTTTTTTGATAGCGTTATTTTTGGCTTGACATTCATCACATAATTAGCAGAATTCACCCACAAAATTAAGGACTTACTCAAAAGAGACTTTATCATCATGTCAACATTTTCCTTTACATCATGAACTCCATACTACTATTGAATTAAAATCCTATCTTTAAACACTTGAAACACAAATCATATCGAAAGAAAAATACCACGAAACGTCTACTAATATTTTGTACTACTAACCTCTAATCTCAAACAACAATTCTATGAAAATTTTCTCAAACAACAATTCTATAAAAAATTTATGAACAAATATTTCATGAAACAAATATTACCACATATTCCAAATAGAAATATCAAGGCATTTCACCAAATACCTCTCATTTAATACCCCAACCCTCTCAGAGGTAGTTTTAACTAAGGGTTTTCTATGGATATATTTGTAATAGCATTCGATACTGTGGTTTCATTACTACTTACTTATATCTCTATCGCCACTCGTAATTGTTTGAAATGTTACAAAGGTCATGTATTGACATAGACATAGGCACTGGTTGTTATGATGTGATCGAGGTCATTGCCTCTTGACATTGTTAATGGAATTCCCTTTGATTTGATGTGTTTGGGGTTCGATACTCGTTGGAAAGAATTAGGTCATCCATAAATGTTAATATTTCAGTCGCCATTGAAGAAAAACCAAGGGTATTGAAGCATGTGGGGTTAATGAGTTTTAAAAGTATTCAACACTCGAGGCTTGAAATGTTGACAATGCATTAAGTATCAAAGTTCAAGAAGCTACTCACGAGGTGTTTGTTATCGAAATTGGATTATTATATAATTTTATATATATATTGTTATTTTATAATTGAAAAAATTGGAGTGGGCTTGTGGAGCCTATTTTAATGATAATGATAGGTCTCAATTTTAAAATTTGAGATCTAAAACATTAGAGATCCATTTTGAAACATCAAATGATATTTTTGAGGGTAAAATTTTTTCCATCATAAATTTGAGATGTTTCCAATGGTGTGAAAATCACGCCAATTAAAAAACATATGTAGAAGTGTACTCGCCCTAGAAAAGCTTACAAGCGTGGTAGGCTAAAAGTTAATGGTATTGTTGTGTGCCTGGGTCTTGCATCTCATGTCGTAGTGGATAGTGGATTATGTAACGGTCCTTCAGCGCTAAGTTACTTTTGTTTATTTCAATTTTGCTAGTATAAAATGTATGTGTAGACACAGATGGTATTGAGAAAAAGAAAAAGGTGTGCGTCGAATTGAAGATGTGGTTTAAATTATGTTGTATATCGTAATTTAAATTTAATATTTTTTTCCATCGTTTTAGTTTATTAATAATTTTATTTTTAATATATATAAAATTAAAATTTATTTATAAAAAACATTATAATTAAAAATAAATATTAATTATTGTTTTAATAATTGTACATTTCTTAAATAAGAATACGGATAAAATATTTCGACATCAAAATCTATTTCTTTTAACTTTTCTTTACAACTCCCNATTTATTTATAAAAAACATTATAATTAAAAATAAATATTAATTATTGTTTTAATAATTGTACATTTCTTAAATAAGAATACGGATAAAATATTTCGACATGAAAATCTATTTCTTTTAACTTTTCTTTACAACTCCTAAAAATTTATGTAAAATACATATAACAATGATAAATAAGTTAATATAAGCAATTTTAATTAATATAAATTAATATAAAAAATTTAGTTAATATAGAATGCCTTCTCTAATAATGAATATTGTGATAATTTAATATATACAAAATTAAAATTTATTTATAAAAAATATTTTAATTAAAAAATAAATATTAATTATTGTTTATAAATTACTCTTATTTCATATTTGTTAAATGGAAAAACTGATAAAATATATTTAGATAAAAATCTACATTTTTATCATTTTTTTTCATAACTATTAAAATTTATCTAAAATAAACATAACAAAGATAAATAGATTAATATAAGTAATTTTAGCTAATATAAAATAATATAAATAATTTTAACTAATAGAGAATGCTTTGCCCAATAATGAATATTGTTATAACCATGTTATATAAGTAATTTTAGTTAATATAAAATAAT
>JZKD02S1876072.1:521786-564885 GCA_000966675.3 Picea glauca | reverse complement strand
TTTTTTTATACCACATCCTTGGTGATTACTTTAACCTGTAGAGGGACATTTTTTTAGCTTTCATACCATCTCTTTTTTTCCTTTAACAACAAATCCTTTTGGTTGCTTCATGTATATTTCTTCTTCCAAATCCCCATGGAGGAATGTTGTCTTCACATATGTCTATTATACTTCAAAATAAAATGCAGTAGCAACAAATTAAATAAATATAATAGAAGTTAACTTGGAAACAAGAGAGACAAATTCACCAAATCCAATTCCCTCTACCTGGGAATAACCTTTTTCTACTAATATATCTTTGTATTTTTCCAATTTTCCTTATACATTTAGCTTCTTATCAAATACCCATTTGTTTCCAATGGGATTTCTTCTAGTCGGAAGCTCCACTACATCCCAAGCTTCATTCTTGTCCAAGGATGACATTTCTTATATCATGGCCTTTTTCCATAGTTTTCCATCCTCTAAATCTAGTGCCTCCCTAACAGTTCTAGAATCATCTTTGATAATAAACAAAGAAAAGTTTGAACATATATCAGGTGGAGTGTACCTTTTTTATTTCCTTCTATACTGAACTAATCTCCTCAATACTTGAGTCTGAGGATATTCTTCTTCTTATTCTTGTTCTTTTGTGAGTTTGATTCATCATCCTTCAACTTAGTCTCTATTTTATTTGGTTCTTTCTTCCTTGGTAGGACTTACTATTTGAAAACATATTTTATTTCTTTAAATACCACACCTCGACTATACACTACCTTCTTAGTTTATGGGTTACAAAGATTATAACCTTTCATGCCATATTTATACCCAATGAAGATACACTTTTTATCCTTTTTATCTAGCTTATTTTTGTTTTCCTTTGGAACGTGAACATAGGCATCACATCCAATTACCCTGAGATGTGTGAGAGAGGGTTTCTTACCAGTCCATACCTTGTGTGGAGTCTTTTAATCAAGTGATAATGAGGGTGATGGATTAACTAGGTAACATGCAGTACCCAATGCCTTTGCCCTGAATTCTTGTCTTAACCTGACGCCACTGAGCATGCACCTTGCTTTTTCAATAAGCATCATATTCATCCTTTTTGAAACTCCATTATGTGGAGGGATATATGGATCAATCTTATACCTTTATATAAAACACTTCTTAGAGAATTATTCAAATTCATTTCTAGGAAACACTCCACCACTATCCTTCCTCAACACCTTAATTATTTTCTTTATTTGATTCTCCACGAGAGCCTTAAGCTATTTAAACCTTTCAAAGACTTCATGTTTCTTCTAGAAGAAGTATATCCATGTATTCCTCGAGAAGTCATCTATAAATGAGACATGGTACACAGATTTTATGAACGATGGAATTGACATAAGTGAAAAAAAATCATTTTGCACCAACTGTAAAATTCCATCTGCTCATGATGCACCAGAGGGAAAACTTACATGATTATTTTTCCAATATATGAAATTTTTATAGAAATAAAAATATGGAAAATAGTTAGACATACCTTCAACCATAACTTTACTGTGCAGTAGTCAAACACCCTTCTCTCTTATATGTCATAGTATTTGATTGCACAACATAGTATTTTATCTAGAGACTGTCGTACTTTTTCTTCTTTATCTTAAATCTCAGGAAAAATAGAATTTTTACAATCATCACTAAGATAAATTCCTTGAATATTATACAGAGTTCCAAACCTAACTCCCTTCAGCAGATTGATTTCTCCTTGAACCATCCTACAAGTTTCTTTCTCAAACACTGTTTTTAACCCCGCATCATCCATTTTCTTACAAATAATGTCAAATTTCTAGCGAATACTATGATGTGAATAACACCACAAAGTGTTCTAATCTTCCATCCATAATATTCAACATTAATTTTCCTCATCCTATGATTTTGGTTGTCGAGTCATCACCTAGGAAAAAATCACCTCCATTATACCTTTCATACTCACCAAACCACTTCCTCTGAGGATTCATATGAAAGGATGCACATTAGTCAACATTTCATGCCTCATGATACACATGTATGATTGAATAAGTCAAGTACACATCCCCTCCTTCTATGGATGTTTTTTCTTTCGTAGAAGGAACATATTTATGTCCCTTCCCTCTGTCAAGAGTTTTAGATATATGTTTCTTATTGTAGTTACCTTCTTTTCCAAATCTCCATCTTACCTTTACAAACTCTCTAGGAGATTTAGATCTACACTTATATTTGGATCTACCACTCAAGGACTTAGATCTATTTATTTATTGGGAGCATCCTTTTGAAAATAATGAATATGTTCTATATACTTCCATGTTCTTCCACCTCATCTCCTCTGAAAAAAAGGATGAGACCACATAATCAAAACTTAAAGTATTTGTATTACTACCCATGTACACAACGAGACTATCCTGTGAGTATTTTAAAGAGAAAAATAAATTGATGCACTTATCTTCATTAAAAATATTAATATGAACATATAATAGAGGACTTACCACATTATTGAAGGCATTTATATGCTTTCTCATTAAGTCTCCATATTTCATCCTCAGGTTGTACATATTATTCCATAGGAAACATTTATGCACCAAGTACTTTGACTAGTACAAATCCCCTAACTTATCCCATAATTTCTTGGCTATAGCTTCCCCTGACACATTTAGTAATACTCAATTTGAGCGAAAAAACAAGATTGTTCTTTTCAACTTTTGATCCAAATGTTTCTAGTCTTCTCTTTATCTTCCTATAAGTGTAATACATGGATCTAGAACAATCCATTGATCTTTGTCCACAAACATATATTCCATCTTCAACTTCCATAACTCAAAACTTTTTCTATTAAATTTCTTGATCTTTATTTTCAAACTCCTCTCCATTTATTTTCATTTGAATAATCAATACCACATATGTCCCACTATAACAATGATTATCAAAAACCCAAGCCAAAATCCTGACCATAGAGGAACCCCCCCAAAGGCACTAATTTCTCTGATACCAAATGTAGATTTTAACCTTATATAATTAATTATTGCAATCATATTCTTAATAAAAAGAGAAAATATACAATGACACACACACACACACATTACACAATATTTTACCCTGGAAACCCAAACTGAGAAAACCAACAACATGTTATAGTCGCACCTCTATTATTATATTAATCTTATCTTCATTTTTTACAATACATTACATATATAGGATCATACAGAATCCAAAACCCGTAATCCATTGACCCAGATTAGTAAAAAAACCCTAATTCCTAAACTAGAATCATAAAACCATCAATGAAAATAATATATTGAAAAATCACTAAAAAACTTGGAGAAAGAATATAACACATACCCAATATCTACTAAATAGATTCTTATTAGATAAAGGAGTTGGGTATATTTTCAAATACCAACCTCTTCTCAACACACCTCTTACATCATTTTTTCTCTGACTTCATGCAACTTTCTTGGATGGCCTTCCATTTCCCTCTATAGACTTGAAGTCCCCTTATTGTTCACTCCAGAGGCAAAAATAGACATTTTTGTACAGATACACTCCCTATCAATTATACAACAAGCGTATATGTAGGTTGATCCAATACAACCCACGTACATCGGTTTTGGTGATCAAAAATTTAAAATTATGTCTGGCTTCCATTCCATGTCATGAGATCCNTAGTATTTGATTGCACAACATAGTATTTTATCTAGAGACTGTCGTACTTTTTCTTCTTTATCTTAAATCTCAGGAAAAATAGAATTTTTACAATCATCACTAAGATAAATTCCTTTAATATTATACATAGTTCCAAACCTAACTCCCTTCAGCAGATTGATTTCTCCTTGAACCATCCTACAAGTTTCTTTCTCAAACACTGTTTTTAACCCCACATCATCCATTTTCTTACAAATAATGTCAAATTTCTAGCGAATAATATGATGTGAATAACACCACAAAGTGTTCTAATCTTCCATCCATAATATTCAACATTAATTTTCCTCGTCCTATGATTTTGGTTGTCGAGTCATCACCTAGGAAAACATCACCTCCATTATACCTTTCATACTCACCAAACCACTTCCTCTGAGGATTCATATGAAAGGATGCACATTAGTCAACATTTCATGCCTCATGATACACATGTGTGATTGAATAAGTCAAGTACACATCCCCTCCTTCTATGGATGTTTTTTCTTTCGTAGAATGAACATATTTATGTCCCTTCCCTCTGTCAAGAGTTTTAGATATATGTTTCTTATTGTAGTTACCTTCTTTTCCAAATCTCTATCTTACCTTTACAAACTCTCTAGGAGATTTAGATCTACACTTATATTTGGATCTACCACTCAAGGACTTAGATCTAATTATTTATTGGGAGCATCCTTTTGAAAATAATGAATATGTTCTATATACTTCCATGTTCTTCCACCTCATCTCCTCTGACAAAAAGGATGAGACCACATAATCAAAACTTAAAGTAGTTGTATTACTACCCATGGACACAACGAGACTATCTTGTGAGTATTTTAAAGAGAAAAATAAATTGATGCACTTATCTTCATTAGAAATATTAATATGAACATATAATAGAGGACTTACCACATTATTGAAGGCATTTATATGCTTTCTCATTAAGTCTCCATATTTCATCCTCAGGTTGTACATATTATTCCATAGGAAACATTTATGCACCAAGTACTTTGACTAGTACAAATCCCCTAACTTATCCCATAATTTCTTGGCTATAGCTTCCCCTGACACATTTAGTAATACTCAATTTGAGCGAAAAAACAAGATTGTTCTTTTCAACTTTTGATCCAAATGTTTCTAGTCTTCTCTTTATCTTCCTATAAGTGTAATACATGGATCTAGAACAATCCATTGATCTTTGTCCACAAACATATATTCCATCTTCAACTTCCATAACTCAAAACTTTTTCTATTAAATTTCTTGATCTTTATTTTCAAACTCCTCTCCATTTATTTTCATTTGAATAATCAATACCACATATGTCCCACTATAACAATGATTATCAAAAACCCAAGCCAAAATCCTGACCATAGAGGAACCCCCCCAAAGGCACTAATTTCTCTGATACCAAATGTAGATTTTAACCTTATATAATTAATTATTGCAATCATATTCTTAATAAAAAGAGAAAATATACAATGACACACACACACACACATTACACAATATTTTACCCTGGAAACCCAAACTGAGAAAACCAACAACATGTTATAGTCGCACCTCTATTATTATATTAATCTTATCTTCATTTTTTACAATACATTACATATATAGGATCATACAGAATCCAAAACCCGTAATCCATTGACCCAGATTAGTAAAAAAACCCTAATTCCTAAACTAGAATCATAAAACCATCAATGAAAATAATATATTGAAAAATCACTAAAAAACTTGGAGAAAGAATATAACACATACCCAATATCTACTAAATAGATTCTTATTAGATAAAGGAGTTGGGTATATTTTCAAATACCAACCTCTTCTCAACACACCTCTTACATCATTTTTTCTCTGACTTCATGCAACTTTCTTGGATGGCCTTCCATTTCCCTCTATAGACTTGAAGTCCCCTTATTGTTCACTCCAGAGGCAAAAATAGACATTTTTGTACAGATACACTCCCTATCAATTATACAACAAGCGTATATGTAGGTTGATCCAATACAACCCACGTACATCGGTTTTGGTGATCAAAAATTTAAAATTATGTCTGGCTTCCATTCCATGTCATGAGATCCATGATCCTTCAACTTCCATATATTGGAAACACTCCTACTCAGCCCTTAATTTTCATTTGGAGGCTACAAATTGAGCCATATCCAAGCCTAAAAAAATATTAACTTTGAGAGTAGAGACACTCTGGAGAAATTTCAGTTCATATTGATTTTGCATCCCTTTTTCCTTGAAAGTATGAACTTCTTGTGTTCATCCCCCAAGTTCTTCCTAATTTGTGATAGAGAACCTCATTGACTCCTACATATGAGCTTGTCTTTGTGGAGGATTGAAGTGGTGGAGGCCCAGCTGGAGGGACTTATTTTCTCAGTTCCGATATGTGTCATTACAAAAGTTTGTCACCTATGTACTTTTGTTGATTACTTTAATATTTATACTCTTCTCTCGTCCAATTGATATCTTGCAAATATTTGAATTACCTTCCATGGGTGTATTTGTCATGTATGTTAATGGATTATGCTAATTTATATTCTGACATCATATATTATCACCATATGCTTGTATATATTGCTTGTTGAGGATGGTCTTCTTGAAACGTCCGAATGAGATAGGATTTTAGCCTTGTCCTATTAACATTTCATTATATAGAATACTTGAGATTAGAGTTGATTTCTCAGTGTCGTTCTGTCTATGGTGGTTTACCCCTATCCATAAAGAGATTTTGCTAGTAATAGAATTGGCGACTCCACTGGGGAGATCTCCTTTTTTTGGGTGTTGAGTGTTTTTCTGCTTGATTTTATCTCTGTTTGCCTAAGTTTCCTTATCGCTTGTTCCTTGACATCCTATATTTTTCCTTGCATCTTAGTTTATTGGATTAACCCTTTCCCCGACAGTCTTTTTCTTGGTATATGTAATTTTTCCCTTGACAGACACGTACATATGTGAGTTGTATGCCTTTACAGTGCATATATAAACGTTTGTTTCCTAAAAATTCGCGTACATCATATCTTAGGTCTTGTTGGCTAAGTTTAGTGTTTGCTGGGAGAGTTTTTCTGGTTGTTGAGTCTTCTTGGGTCCCTATTCTAACTGTTAAGTTCCTACATAATGATAGGAAGCCTTTTTATTATTGAATTTTTGGGCAAACCCCTTTCTTTTCATCATTCTCATTGGTTTTCCTTGCATATTAGTCTGATTAGTCACTTCTTGGTATCCATTACTTGAATTTTATTTTCATGTGAGGTTGTTATTCAGTACTTGAATTTTATTTGCATTATATCAAAAATAAAAAAAATGTTTGCTTATTTGCATTGTACTTATGGAATTTTCACTTTTTATTACTTTGAATTAATTTGGATTCATTTGGAAAGATTGCACTTCATTGAAATTGTAGAGATTGCATTGGAAAAATTGCATTTACAAGCATACTATCCCTTTGAAATTCGAGACTATTACTTAGTAGTGTTTTTACATTTTATTTTTTTTATATGTTGAGTTGTAATACCATCAGTCTCACAACTGGACCTCTTGAGTACGTAGAAGCCATTAAAATTAACGTTGATTAATTAAAATTGATTAGAAACGATCTTATTTTTGAGGGTGCAGAAACAAGTATAGGACCTAGGGCCTTGTAATAGGATTTTGTGAGTAAACTTCTCCAAGGCTATTAAACTCAATGTATGTGTCTGAATAGGGAGTGGTGGAACCCATTGTGTAATCGGTGACGTCAGGAGGCTTTGCTCACACCAGAGTTAAGAAAGAGTTCGTGCAAATTTGGTTGTCAAGATAGCCCTCTAATACCTTCCTAGTGTCAGGGATATTTCTGGGGTTCTATTCGTATCTGGGGGTTTCGCTAGTACCCTTACCTCTGTGAGAGGTGGTGATTTTGAGATTTCAAGATTTGATACCTTGCCCATAATATGGAATAGACTTGTGACTTATTTCCTTCACATTGGTTATATCGTGGTGGCTCTAGTTTCTTAACATAGATAGCCACATAGGTTACTTGCAGGGGTTATTCTGTAGGTAACCTGAGTCAGATAAGGGTTGGAAACCACACATAATTTATGGAGGATTTCCTCTTCAAAGGGGTCTGACCAACTGAACTTTGAAGCCTACGAGTGTACTTATGATTGATTCTGACACTTCCACTCTATTGATGTGGAGTATCGAGCCTCTCTTGGGGGAGGCATACCTAATTTAGTTCGAGAGGCCAATTTCAACCATTATATCCTTTTTAAGTGCATTAGCCTTTTTCTTTATTTTGGTGTTCTTTCTGATTATTAGTTGGCCTTAGTATTTTGTATTATATCTTGAGTTTTGAGTCATCGTGGAGAAAGACCATCTTCCTCGTCAATCTCTTCATCTGTTGAGGTTATCACTGTGTCTTAATCCTTTAATGAAGTTTCCTTATAAAAGGTGTAGAGTTAATAAAAGTGGTACATACATCTCCACCTCCCAAACTTGTGATCATCCTACTATAAGTATTGAGTTAGATATGAACGTCTCAGGAGTTCTTTCGACTCCCTTGTCTTGTGTGATTAATGGGATCCCTTAAACTCCCTCGTCCTCAATAGTGTGGGTGTTGGAGGGTACCTGGTTTAGTGCCACCAAACCTGTGAGCTCTACTCAGTCCATGGGAGAGAANTATCAATTATACAACAAGCGTATATGTAGGTTGATCCAATACAACCCACGTACATCGGTTTTGGTGATCAAAAATTTAAAATTATGTCTGGCTTCCATTCCATGTCATGAGATCCATGATCCTTCAACTTCCATATATTGGAAACACTCCTACTCAGCCCTTAATTTTCATTTGGAGGCTACAAATTGAGCCATATCCAAGCCTAAAAAAATATTAACTTTGAGAGTAGAGACACTCTGGAGAAATTTCAGTTCATATTGATTTTGCATCCCTTTTTCCTTGAAAGTATGAACTTCTTGTGTTCATCCCCCAAGTTCTTCCTAATTTGTGATAGAGAACCTCATTGACTCCTACATATGAGCTTGTCTTTGTGGAGGATTGAAGTGGTGGAGGCCCAGCTGGAGGGACTTATTTTCTCAGTTCCGATATGTGTCATTACAAAAGTTTGTCACCTATGTACTTTTGTTGATTACTTTAATATTTATACTCTTCTCTCGTCCAATTGATATCTTGCAAATATTTGAATTACCTTCCATGGGTGTATTTGTCATGTATGTTAATGGATTATGCTAATTTATATTCTGACATCATATATTATCACCATATGCTTGCATATATTGCTTGTTGAGGACAAGTTGAAGGTATAAAGCTTTGGGTTGCATGCTCAACGATGGTCTTCTTGAAACGTCCGAATGAGATAGGATTTTAGCCTTGTCCTATTAACATTTCATTATATAGAATACTTGAGATTAGAGTTGATTTCTCGGTGTCGTTCTGTCTATGGTGGTTTACCCCTATCCATAAAGAGATTTTGCTAGTAATAGAATTGGTGACTCCACTGGGGAGATCTCCTTTTTTTGGGTGTTGAGTGTTTTTCTGCTTGATTTTATCTCTGTTTGCCTAAGTTTCCTTGTCGCTTGTTCCTTGACATCCTATATTTTTCCTTGCATCTTAGTTTATTGGATTAACCCTTTCCCTGGCAGTGTTTTTCTTGGTATATGTGATTTTTCCCTTGACAGACACGTACATATGTGAGTTCTATGCCTTTACAGTGCATATATAAACGTTTGTTTCCTAAAAATTCACGTACATCATATCTTAGGTCTTGTTGGCTAAGTTTAGTGTTTGCTGGGAGAGTTTTTCTGGTTGTTGAGTCTTCTTGGGTGCCTATTCTAACTGTTAAGTTCCTACATAATGATAGGAAGCCTTTTTATTATTGAATTTTTGGGCAAACCCCTTTATTTTCATCATTCTCATTGGTTTTCCTTGCATATTAGTCTGATTAGTCACTTCTTGGTATCCATTACTTGAATTTTATTTTCATGTGAGGTTGTTATTCAGTACTTGAATTTTATTTGCATTATATCAAAAATAAAAAAAATGTTTGCTTATTTGCATTGTACTTATGGAATTTTCACTTTTTATTACTTTGAATTAATTTGGATTCATTTGGAAAGATTGCACTTCATTGAAATTGTAGAGATTGCATTGGAAAAATTGCATTTACAAGCATACTATCCCTTTGAAATTCGAGACTATTACTTAGTAGTGTTTTTACATTTTATTTTTTTTATATGTTGAGTTGTAATACCATCAGTCTCACAACTGGACCTCTTGAGTACGTAGAAGCCATTAAAATTAACGTTGATTAATTAAAATTGATTAGAAACGATCTTATTTTTGAGGGTGCAGAAACAAGTATAGGACCTAGGGCCTTGTAATAGGATTTTGTGAGTAAACTTCTCCAAGGCTATTAAACTCAATGTATGTGTCTGAATAGGGAGTGGTGGAACCCATTGTGTAATCGGTGACGTCAGGAGGCTTTGCTCACACCAGAGTTAAGAAAGAGTTCGTGCAAATTTGGTTGTCAAGATAGCCCTCTAATACCTTCCTAGTGTCAGGGATATTTCTGGGGTTCTATTCGTATCTGGGGGTTTCGCTAGTACCCTTACCTCTGTGAGAGGTGGTGATTTTGAGATTTCAAGATTTGATACCTTGCCCATAATATGGAATAGACTTGTGACTTATTTCCTTCACATTGGTTATATCGTGGTGGCTCTAGTTTCTTAACATAGATAGCCACATAGGTTACTTGCAGGGGTTATTCTGTAGGTAACCTGAGTCAGATAAGGGTTGGAAACCACACATAATTTATGGAGGATTTCCTCTTCAAAGGGGTCTGACCAACTGAACTTTGAAGCCTACGAGTGTACTTATGATTGATTCTGACACTTCCACTCTATTGATGTGGAGTATCGAGCCTCTCTTGGGGGAGGCATACCTAATTTAGTTCGAGAGGCCAATTTCAACCATTATATCCTTTTTAAGTGCATTAGCCTTTTTCTTTATTTTGGTGTTCTTTCTGATTATTAGTTGGCCTTAGTATTTTGTATTATATCTTGAGTTTTGAGTCATCGTGGAGAAAGACCATCTTCCTCGTCAATCTCTTCATCTGTTGAGGTTATCACTGTGTCTTAATCCTTTAATGAAGTTTCCTTATAAAAGGTGTAGAGTTAATAAAAGTGGTACATACATCTCCACCTCCCAAACTTGTGATCATCCTACTATAAGTATTGAGTTAGATATGAACGTCTCAGGAGTTCTTTCGACTCCCTTGTCTTGTGTGATTAATGGGATCCCTTAAACTCCCTCGTCCTCAATAGTGTGGGTGTTGGAGGGTACCTGGTTTAGTGCCACCAAACCTGTGAGCTCTACTCAGTCCATGGGAGAGAACCCTTTCAGATTTCTTTTCGGTATGTCGAATCTTGATTCTCAGTTAATACCTTTGGCCTTTAACACTTTTTATTTTTGTATGCTTGACATGATGTCGCAACTATCATCCTCTGTTTCAACGACTAATATGAATCCTATTTTTGGTTCTAGGGGAACAACGCCTCCTTATGTTCCCTTATCATTTGGTGGAGGTCATATTACCCAAGAGAATCCTATGGTTAGAGGTTGGAATCCTCCTTCCTCTTGGGATAATCCTAGATTCAGTGCTCCGAGGTGGAGTGCTCAAATGGATAGTCAATTTATTTCCTATATTTTGTCTGTCATTACCTCTTCCTCCATGACAATTATGATGAATGCATTTATTGCATTAAATCCCCTTTTTTCCTCTGGTGTTCCATCCAGAGGGAGTCATTTGCATAGTATGGGAAACCCCCAAAACAAAGTCCCTTTGTCTAGGGGAAACGTGTATAATCCTTATCATGCCACTTCTGAGGGTATGGTTCTCTTATAACCTTTCATGAATCATTTTGGAGGAGGATAATATCCTACTAGACAAGGCCATGGTATATATGAGAACCTTGGATGGTCTGAAATCCCTCAACCCCAATCTTTCCCAGGAGCATGCGATCAGACATTGCAACCCAGACTCCCTTTTCTGGCCATGCTAAATCTTCCATACCTGTCAAAGTTAATGAATGATGATATGTGTCATGATCCATCATGGTCCCCCGTCCCCACCAATATTCCTTCATCCATTCCCAAATTTGAGGGAAAGACTGGTGAGAACACGAGTGATCATGTGACTACTTTTCATCTATGGTGCTCATATAAATCCCTAAATGATGATTCTATTTGTTTGAGGTTATTTCAACACACCCTCATGGGATTCGCTGCGATATGGTACATTGAGTTACCAGAGGAAATATATGGAACTTTCAATTAGATGGTATTGTTTTTTTCTGAATCACTTCCAATTACGAGTTCGTTACTTTGTCGGCCTAGAACTTTTTTCCATCCTCTGCCAAGATAAATCCACAAATATATCCGATCATATCAAAGAATGGCATAGATGTAAGAGGTTTATTAAAGCCTGCATTCCTCCAGATTTTATGTTGGAATGGTTCCTTATGTATTTTTTTCCTTATATTTCAAAGGATGTTTCTGCATTCAAGGTAACATCTAAGGAACAATCCATCTTTAAATCCAAATAATTAGACCTTATATATGATAAATCTGGGATTCTTTATGAAATTATCCCTAATGCACCATGATCAAAGTATGATCCTAGGAAAACTCCCTAGCTTCATGCTGATGAAATCCTAGGCTCCGCAAATGCTAAGACTATAGACTTGGTGACAAACTAGTTGGAAGATTTGTCTCTAAGACAACCTGTAGAAGGACAAGCTTCAACTTCATCCTCCACCTCCACCTAGTCAGTGGATGTGCATTTCATAAATTCTTCATATAACATGAATGGTAAACAAAAACTAGGAGGGACTAAGAATAAAAGACGAGGCAATAATTGTAAGGGTGGAAAAAATAATAATAAAGCCAAGGACGACATTAATAATGATAAATCAAATTGTAATGTTGGTGAGGGAAAGAAAGAGAAGCGGAAGGTGAAGTTTCCCTGTAAAATTTATAAGGATGATCACCTTACCCACTTGTGCCCCAAAATAGAGGAAGCCTCGAGGATCTTATTACAGCGACCCAATGTGATTTCAAACCCATTTCCACATAATCAACATATGTCCTCGGGGACCTCCAACACCGAAAATGCATTGAGTGGTAGTCAAAACCCCTCGAAACATGAAGGTGGCCATCTATGCATCAATATGGTTAAGTATTAGATTGATGTAGCCACTCTATCTTGTGATTAATACTCTTCATAGACTATTATAAGTCCATAGACTCCTCCTCCCCCATAAACACCCTTGTAGATCAATAAGTCAAAACCTCTATCTCATATTTAGAAAGGAGTACTAAAGTACTCTGCCCATAATCCTAATGCCAGAGTTGCCCGAAACTATTTGATTGTCAAAGATTTGGGCCAAACCTCATATGTGATGTCGGCTTTGTAGGTGCTCCAGACATTTCCTTCACAGAGGAACACCATGTTATCTACATTAGGAGCTCTAGAAACCTATGGATGATGTCATGGATTTTAAACCTCGCATACCTTACCACGAGGCCTTTCAAATCCATGTGGAGTACATGAAAATTACCATCAAACGTACTGTAATTGATAAAGATACCATGACATGTGTGATGTCCCTAACCTATTGGAAAGCCATTGGGTCTCTGACCCTGTCTCAATATATCACTATGTTGACCGCATTTAATGCGCATTAGTTTCGACCCCATGGGATCCTTCTCTCTTTATCGGTCCAGTTATTTGTAAAGACTATGGAGTTCAATGTAGAGGTGGTTGATGTGCCTCTCAATGTACTCCTCCTTGATGGGTAGCTTTTATTTCAAGGCACCAATTCACCATATTCACGCCATTTTTGGTGAGTATTTGTCGTCGATGAGGTCCATTCCTTTCCATACTTCATATTTCAATGACCCTTGGACACAACCTTCCCTAGCTATGACATATGAAGTTCAATCACACAGTGGGATGGCAATTCCATTTTCAGTAGCAGAAGTTGTGTATCAGGATATTCTAGATGTTATTGCTAACCTGAATCCTTACTCCTCATGGACGAAAGAGGTGGATATATTTTTAGATACCATATGGGTCACTCAATTATATTTTCTAGATGATTTTCTCGATGATAATTTACCTTCAGATGAAGCCATCTTAGAAGCCATGTATGGTCCTGATAAGCCTTGGGACGATATGCATCATTGATCCTATTTTATCCTGGATCTTGTTAAGATCGAACATGATGAATTTATATCTACCTTGAGTGAGATGGTCAACCATGTCATGGTTCCATTAGATATGCATGTATTTATTTCGAAGGAAATATGGAAAATATTTCTCCTACCATCACAATCGACATCTCTTGTAACCCTAGTAAAATCGAGAATGTATATATTTGTGCAGATTGTTCACTAGAATAAATTCAGATATACACCAATCTATTCATGGAATTGAAAGATGTATTCACTTGGTTGTATGAAGAGATGGCAGGGATTAACCCCATCATTGTCGAACATGAAATTAAAACCAATATAAATGTTAAACCTCTTCCAAAACATCTTAGAGCTACTAATCCTAGGAAGCCCGCCCCCCTCGCTATTAAGGAAAAACTAGAGAAGCTACTTAATGTTGGTTTCGTCTACCCAGTTCCCTTGACCGAATGTGTTTCCAATCCCATTCCCATAGATAAAAAGAAAGGAACCGTCCATGTGTGTATGGATTTTAAAGACCTGAACAAGGCATGTCCTAAAGATAACTTCTCCACTCCTTTCATTGACCATATTTTTGACGAGTGTGTGGGAAGCGAAGTATTTTCCTTTAAGGTTGGATTTTCATGGTATAATCAAATTTAGATCAGACCAGAGGATAAACATAATACCACATTTATTTTTCCTTGGGGTACCTTTACATACCGGATAATGACTTTCAGCCTTAAAAACGCCAAAGAAACCTTCCAACATGCGATGACCTTTTGATTTCACGATCTTAAGCAGATTAGCGAAGCTTACCTTGATGATATCGCTACTCACTCTCACAAGAGAGTATATCACTCAACTCACCTTCAACTAGTATTTGAGAGATCTCGTTATTATCGCATTTGGTTGAACCATCGCAAGTGCATCTTTTGCATTAGGTCTAGTTTTCTTTTAGGATCCATAATGTCTGAGCATGGGATCATGGTGGATCCTATGAAGGTTGAGGAAATACTTGGGTTTCCTCCCCCAGACAAAATGAAACAAATTCAAGGTTTACAGGGGAAGGATAACTTCTTGCGTCATTTCATAGTGAACTATGCCAGTTTAACTAAATGTTTCGTGCACCTAATAAAGAAGTACACCCCATTTATGTAGTATGAGGGAGCCCAGGAATCCTTCGATTCTCTTAATAAATCCTTGGTATCAACGCATCTATTGAAGCCTCTAGAATACAATAGAGACTATTTTATTTATATCATCGCGTTTGAAGGGACAATTGGTATGGTACTGGTTTGGGAGGAAGATGAGTTTCATGATCACATTGACTACTATCTCAGTCAAAACTGGGTATTTATTCTTGACTTAAATACTCTCATGTAGAGAAGTTGGCCTTGGCCATTGTACTTGTGGTTCATAGATTATGACATTATATCTTACTTTGAAAAACTACCATAGTTGTGTTTATCAATCCATTTCAATATGTCCTTACGAGGCATATCATAGGGGGGAAATACAATAAATGGATTGTTATTTTGCAAGAATTTGATCGCACTTTTGCTTATGTGAAATATAAGAAATCTCTAGTTTTCTTTGAATTGACATTGGACTTCCCTCAACTAGATGAGTATATTTTTCATGACGATTCATTCGTAGATGAACATATTTTCCTTATCTCCTCTTTGGACCCCTGTTATGGGTACATTTTGATATACCTTCAAACCTTGAAGCTACCCAAGCATATTTCAAGAGACAATCGATGACGTATATGTCATGAGGATAAGAACTACCTTATTATCAATGACACTTTGTATCATCGAGGGGTGGATAATATATTATGTCATTAGTTGAATCATGAGGAAGATGAATTTGTTCTCAATGACTATCACAGTGGGGCATATGGTGGTCTTTTATCCAGGCTTGAGACAACCAAAAATATATTGTGAGCCAATTATTTTTGTACATCAATTTTTAAAGATTGCATTGAAGTGGTAAAGAAGTGTCACTCTTTCTAGGTGTTTGCTTAGAAAATGCACTCACACCTATCCCCACTTCACCCAATCATCACCATCGGTCCCTTCACCATGTGGGGGATGGATTTTATGGATTGCAACCCAACCTCGGTTGTGGGGAACCAACATGTTATCGTGGCCATCGATTATTTTACTAAATGGGTAGAGGCCATGCCTACTGTTAAACCTGATGGTAAGACTCCAATCTTCATGTTGAAAGAGATCATTGTTTGATTCAGAATCCCAAAGAGTTTTTTATTGATCATGTAATTCACTTTCACAATGAAATGGACACATAGAGGCGGTGAATAAATATCTTAAGACCATTTTGCAAAAAACTGTCAACCAGAGTAAATCTAACTGCCATGTGATGCTTTACCTTGCACTTTGGGAATATCAAAAGACAGTAAAGAATTCCACTAATTTCTCTCCTTTTCAGTTAGTACATGGTGTGGAGTTGATTCTTTCAATTGAATGTGATATCCCTTCCCTTAAATTGGAAATTGATGTCCTACCTGACACGTCTGATATTGAAGAACACCTTGTGCACCTGGAGAACCTTGATGAGAAGTGTCGATATTCCTCTACGGTTATTGAAGAGAATAAATGACGTGTTAAGGTTCGGTACGATAAGTTTGTTTGTCCCAGGTAGTACATTGAGGGTGACTTGGTTCTCCTTTATGACAAAGACAAAGAACCATTGGGGGAATTTAAGTTCAACCCCATGTGGAATGGTCCTTATATCGTGCAAATTTTCTTAGAAAAAGGAGCCTACGAATTAGAATATTATGAGGTGAATATGTTGGATGAGCCCAAAAATGGGCTCTACCTTTAAAGGTATTACGCTTGAGCCTTGAAACTGAGGATTGACCTTTATATACTAATGTATCTTAATGTATATACTTATTTATCTTTTATTTATGTCATCGTCTTGATTATGGAGTTTTCCCCCTTGGTTGGAATATGTCAACAAAATCTTTGGTTTACTTAGAATTCGCATATGGTGTCAGTCGTCATATGAAGAACATGGCTTCTACCTCTTGGGTCATTTAATCACTCGAGGGCCAACTGCTATCTTTAGGTGGTGTTCATCTGGATCCATAAACGAATAATGTGGCTAAGTATAGTGTCAATATAGATCTATTACGCGACGTCATTTCACATGGTGTTCTATCTTTAGAAGTTCACCTAGACTCACAGTTAGTCATATGTCAATTGAATGATAGTTACCATGTGATAGATCCTACTCTACTTCAACGATTCCAATGGGTACAAATTTTGGATTGATACTTTTATTTCCTTACTTATAATAGCATCCCTAGAAGTTCTAATCAAGTATATGATGCATATGTTAATCAAATTTTAGATTGGAATTTATCACATAACTAAGTAAGGAAAACACATCCATACATGTATACATTATAACATATATAAGTAAATTCAAAGACCAATATTTTTATATTTCATCCTTTCAAGTGCAAAAAATATTGTGTCATAGTACCAAATGGGGCTCACACCCTCAAAATACATATGGTTGGTACATAGCATGACCATGGAATCTATGCATGTGGTGTTGTATGGGTATCATGATAGTACACTACATTGTTTGCAAGATGCTGAAAGATTCTCACCCATGCACAGGGTACGCCCACTACCTGTCGTTGCATTTCCTTTGGCAGATCCTCCACTTGAACAACAAGAATCTTGTACGTCAATCAAGACATGTTCCCATGTACATTTTGTAGCACTCTCTTTGTGTCCCCCCTACTAGCTCATCTCCTTGGCCCCTTTGTTGATTTCATGGGAATACCATTTTTCTTCAAGGACCTACGTCTATGTAACAAAGAAATTTTTAATACTTGATAGAATACAAAAATATTTGCGTTTTTTTTATTTTTTCTTTATCAAAATTGGGAAACACAAAAAAATAAAATATATAAAAATCATTTCTTATTGATATCACCATAGGGATAACGTAGTGGAAATGGCATGTTAGTGTCCCCTCTATATTCGATCCCTCCATAAGGATATTCATCAATGACTATGACTTGTCCGTGCCACCAGAAAAATAACTCATCATTGTAGGGGGTTGCCACCCTACCACCTCCTAGCCACCTCATCACGTCAATATAATGTGACATGGTTGGATTGTGCATTCTGTGTGGATTAATATCTACTCTATGGATTAAACTTGGAGCCGTCTCAAAGAGAAAACTACAAAGTATGGTTGCAAATCCTAAATTCCTCATTCACCCTTGTTTGCAATCCATCAACTTGCTCTTCATGTTGGCTAACAGTGAGCTACACCAGTCATACACAGTGGGTGGAAATGTACTCCTCCATAGTCATACCACCTCCATCCCCTAGGGCCTTGATATTCACCACCTTGCACTAACAAGACAATCGTGTGATAAATTATATATCATCCACTTCAATCCTCAATGGTTTCCCATCAAGATTGAAAGACTATGTATCTGGATCCCAATAGTTTACCATTAACTGGAGAAACCTCACCTGAGCCCTCATTCCTTTGAGATCCTAAATTTTATAAATGCCACATGGTTTCAAATCTTGTTGGACCCTTGCATCTCTTCCCACTATTTCATCTATATCCTCATGCTCCCTTTCCCTCCATTCAATAACCATCCTGAAAAGGAAAGATCATTTTTGGAGTTAAACCCTTTAAACAACTTGTTCATGGAATTGTATGTAGGATAAACTTATCATAGTCACATATAGAGATGCATATACTCATGCAGGCTTCATTTTTTCGACATATATTTGGTCATATATGCGACCCGATGATATATCACTCGTGTACACCCTAGTTTCTATGTAACAACCTCTAATACTAAAAAAATGTTGACTAAAAATTAAATGTAATATTTTGAAATGGAAGTAAATGGGATGGGTACTTACATGGTCCAGACAGTTTTTGATTTTGTTGATCGTAGCTCCCGCAATTGCCACTTGAAGATCATTGATAAAATGGCCTAAAAAGAATTATGTGGGTGAAAAACTCAAATGGTATGCTGAAATTTTTTATTTTTTCTATTAAAATAATCGTCTTACCCACCTTGTATAGTTTTACCCTATATTTTCTATTTATGGACTTATGGACTAATTGTGCTATGGCAAGACTTGATTTTTAGTGGTTTTGTCAAGGGTTTTTTATGAATTTCCAGCGTCATACCGCTTGTTCATGCCTCCTATGGGTATATTATTTCACGGAAATATAAGATATATTTTCATTCCACTTTTCATTCTTTCATTGTCCTATGACCGTGGTCCATACACCCTATGCATCAATCAATTTCTTAGTGATACAAAACCTTCTCACTACTACTAGAAGTCTTGTTATCAAGTGGTAGAGACGTATTGAACATGAGTGCCCTAGTTAGAACTTATTTTCCATTTGGCACCCATGCAGAAGTGATTCCATAGGACTGAGAGTTCCTTTATATTACCAACATGAATTTTCCCTCAAACCCCATTTTCTTAGTCAAAAGCATACTGACTATTACCTATGGGACTACCCTCGAGTTTTGGTTAAGCTATTTTCTAACTCCCCCAAAAATGAAAATATTGTCGAGTGAACTTGTCTCTTTCACACTTGTTAACTTATTTTGAAAGGATGTCTATTTGATATAAGCTTAACCCTTTTCTAGACCAAGTAGATAAGTTAGGAAAAATGAATACTCTAGGCACCATTGGCTAGAATAGTTCTCTTGGGTATTACTTTATACTTTTTCGGGCCTAGGGGACTAAATCTATGAAAACAGACATTTTTGAGTTAAGTTTTAATTGCATTCCATCATCCTTCTTGAATTTTTGAGCCTATTTCTGGTTCCTATTTTCTCATTATAAGCCTCTTTCTTCTAGAATTTGCATCACTAGCCAAGCAATGCCTTCCATATATCTTTTTCAGCTTGACACCCTTTACCCATATAGGAAACATCCCCCCTGAGTGTCCATACCCGGCATGCACTTCCTTGCATTGAGCATAGGTATGTTACACTTCTTGGAAATAGTTGCTTACTCACGACACTCGTTTCCTCTCCTATATCATAGCATTTATTTTCCTATGAAAACAAAAAAATGACGAGTAGGAGAATAATATTATCTCTTATCGGCAGTAGTCATGTCACCTTTGAAAAGAGAACAAAATTTATAGTCCATTTTCATCCAAAGTTTTGGTTTATCATGACGTTATGAAGATGATATCATTACTTAGAGTTTAATACTCCGACTGGTTATTCTTCCAGTCCCTATGGAGATTTTTCTGATGCCTCCTGTGTCACAAACTTTTATCAATGATCATTATCAAGTCTATGCTTTCTGACTTATCCATATGTCTCGTGCGCTTTTTCAAAGGAAGTTTAAAATCCTATGTCGACCATTACTCAAAACTCTTGACTTTTCAAGTCATCCATACCCTCAGTATATCTCAGAATCACATGAAGTTTTTTTATTACATTGCACCCTAGGCCTTCTTTCATCATTGATAGGTAACCTAGAACCAAACATATGACATTTCCTCAATAGTCATTGACTGGGGGGTTTCCCTTATGTTCGAAAAGAATAAATATATTCACACATTGGGATTCATGAAATGTCTTGGATTTCATTAGTCGTATTGGTGGTTTCCTTTCCTTTGTCGAAATTTTTTATTATTGGATGTCATTCAGAGGGTCACTTTCATGAAATACTTGCATCTCATGCATGAGAGGGACACACATAGTCATTGGTTCGTGAACACATTATCCATCCAAGATCCTCCTAATTATCAAAATATTACTTTGTTCCTCGTACTGGATGATGGGAGATTCTTTAATTATCTCTTTTCAATGAGTCTCCTTCCATTGAATTCAACTCATCTATTATGGAAACAAGACCTAGATTACTATGAGTACCTAGAAGCTTGTAGTCATCAATGGAAGGTTATTCTGCCATCAACAATTGGGAATACATCAGTGTCTCTTGATTGATGGATTCTTCAAGTGTTCAACCTNCTTGTGTGATTAATGGGATCCCTTAAACTCCCTCGTCCTCAATAGTGTGGGTGTTGGAGGGTACCTGGTTTAGTGCCACCAAACCTGTGAGCTCTACTCAGTCCATGGGAGAGAACCCTTTCAGATTTCTTTTCGGTATGTCGAATCTTGATTCTCAGTTAATACCTTTGGCCTTTAACACTTTTTATTTTTGTATGCTTGACATGATGTCGCAACTATCATCCTCTGTTTCAACGACTAATATGAATCCTATTTTTGGTTCTAGGGGAACAACGCCTCCTTATGTTCCCTTATCATTTGGTGGAGGTCATATTACCCAAGAGAATCCTATGGTTAGAGGTTGGAATCCTCCTTCCTCTTGGGATAATCCTAGATTCAGTGCTCCGAGGTGGAGTGCTCAAATGGATAGTCAATTTATTTCCTATATTTTGTCTGTCATTACCTCTTCCTCCATGACAATTATGATGAATGCATTTATTGCATTAAATCCCCTTTTTTCCTCTGGTGTTCCATCCAGAGGGAGTCATTTGCATAGTATGGGAAACCCCCAAAACAAAGTCCCTTTGTCTAGGGGAAACGTGTATAATCCTTATCATGCCACTTCTGAGGGTATGGTTCTCTTATAACCTTTCATGAATCATTTTGGAGGAGGATAATATCCTACTAGACAAGGCCATGGTATATATGAGAACCTTGGATGGTCTGAAATCCCTCAACCCCAATCTTTCCCAGGAGCATGCGATCAGACATTGCAACCCAGACTCCCTTTTCTGGCCATGCTAAATCTTCCATACCTGTCAAAGTTAATGAATGATGATATGTGTCATGATCCATCATGGTCCCCCGTCCCCACCAATATTCCTTCATCCATTCCCAAATTTGAGGGAAAGACTGGTGAGAACACGAGTGATCATGTGACTACTTTTCATCTATGGTGCTCATATAAATCCCTAAATGATGATTCTATTTGTTTGAGGTTATTTCAACACACCCTCATGGGATTCGCTGCGATATGGTACATTGAGTTACCAGAGGAAATATATGGAACTTTCAATTAGATGGTATTGTTTTTTTCTGAATCACTTCCAATTACGAGTTCGTTACTTTGTCGGCCTAGAACTTTTTTCCATCCTCTGCCAAGATAAATCCACAAATATATCCGATCATATCAAAGAATGGCATAGATGTAAGAGGTTTATTAAAGCCTGCATTCCTCCAGATTTTATGTTGGAATGGTTCCTTATGTATTTTTTTCCTTATATTTCAAAGGATGTTTCTGCATTCAAGGTAACATCTAAGGAACAATCCATCTTTAAATCCAAATAATTAGACCTTATATATGATAAATCTGGGATTCTTTATGAAATTATCCCTAATGCACCATGATCAAAGTATGATCCTAGGAAAACTCCCTAGCTTCATGCTGATGAAATCCTAGGCTCCGCAAATGCTAAGACTATAGACTTGGTGACAAACTAGTTGGAAGATTTGTCTCTAAGACAACCTGTAGAAGGACAAGCTTCAACTTCATCCTCCACCTCCACCTAGTCAGTGGATGTGCATTTCATAAATTCTTCATATAACATGAATGGTAAACAAAAACTAGGAGGGACTAAGAATAAAAGACGAGGCAATAATTGTAAGGGTGGAAAAAATAATAATAAAGCCAAGGACGACATTAATAATGATAAATCAAATTGTAATGTTGGTGAGGGAAAGAAAGAGAAGCGGAAGGTGAAGTTTCCCTGTAAAATTTATAAGGATGATCACCTTACCCACTTGTGCCCCAAAATAGAGGAAGCCTCGAGGATCTTATTACAGCGACCCAATGTGATTTCAAACCCATTTCCACATAATCAACATATGGCCTCAGGGACCTCCAACACCGAAAATGCATTGAGTGGTAGTCAAAACCCCTCGAAACATGAAGGTGGCCATCTATGCATCAATATGGTTAAGTATTAGATTGATGTAGCCACTCTATCTCGTGATTAATACTCTTCATAGACTATTATAAGTCCATAGACTCCTCCTCCCCCATAAACAACCTTGTAGATCAATAAGTCAAAACCTCTATCTCATATTTAGAAAGGAGTACTAAAGTGCTCTGCCCATAATCCTAATGCCAGAGTTGCCCGAAACTATTTGATTGTCAAAGATTTGGGCCAAACCTCATATGTGATGCCGGCTTTGTAGGTGCTCCAGACATTTCCTTCACAGAGGAACACCATGCTATCTACATTAGGAGCTCTAGAAACCTATGGATGATGTCATGGATTTTAAACCTCGCTTACCTTACCACGAGGCCTTTCAAATCCATGTGGAGTACATCAAAATTACCATCAAATGTACTGTAATTGATAAAGATACCATGACATGTGTGATGTCCCTAACCTATTGGAAATCCATTGGGTCTCTGACCCTGTCTCAATATATCACTATGTTGACCGCATTTAATGGGCATTAGTTTCGACCCCATGGGATCCTTCTCTCTTTCTCGGTCCAGTTATTTGTAAAGACTATGGAGGTCAATGTAGAGGTGGTTGATGTGCCTCTCAATGTACTCCTCCTTGATGGGTAGCTTTTATTTCAAGGCACCAATTCACCATATTCACGCCATTTTTGGTGAGTATTTGTCGTCGATGAGGTCCATTCCTTTCCATACTTCATATTTCAATGACCCTTGGACACAACCTTCCCTAGCTATGACATATGAAGTTCAATCACACAGTGGGATGGCAATTCCATTTTCAGTAGCAGAAGTTGTGTATCAGGATATTCTAGATGTTATTGCTAACCTGAATCCTTACTCCTCATGGACGAAAGAGGTGGATATATTTTTAGATACCATATGGGTCACTCAATTATATTTTCTAGATGATTTTCTCGATGATAATTTACCTTCAGATGAAGCCATCTTAGAAGCCATGTATGGTCCTGATAAGCCTTGGGACGATATGCATCATTGATCCTATTTTATCCTGGATCTTGTTAAGATCGAACATGATGAATTTATATCTACCTTGAGTGAGATGGTCAACCATGTCATGGTTCCATTAGATATGCATGTATTTATTTCGAAGGAAATATGGAAAATATTTCTCCTACCATCACAATCGACATCTCTTGTAACCCTAGTAAAATCGAGAATGTATATATTTGTGCAGATTGTTCACTAGAATAAATTCAGATATACACCAATCTATTCATGGAATTGAAAGATGTATTCACTTGGTTGTATGAAGAGATGGCAGGGATTAACCCCATCATTGTCGAACATGAAATTAAAACCAATATAAATGTTAAACCTCTTCCAAAACATCTTAGAGCTACTAATCCTAGGAAGCCCGCCCCCCTCGCTATTAAGGAAAAACTAGAGAAGCTACTTAATGTTGGTTTCGTCTACCCAGTTCCCTTGACCGAATGTGTTTCCAATCCCATTCCCATAGATAAAAAGAAAGGAACCGTCCATGTGTGTATGGATTTTAAAGACCTGAACAAGGCATGTCCTAAAGATAACTTCTCCACTCCTTTCATTGACCATATTTTTGACGAGTGTGTGGGAAGCGAAGTATTTTCCTTTAAGGTTGGATTTTCATGGTATAATCAAATTTAGATCAGACCAGAGGATAAACATAATACCACATTTATTTTTCCTTGGGGTACCTTTACATACCGGATAATGACTTTCAGCCTTAAAAACGCCAAAGAAACCTTCCAACATGCGATGACCTTTTGATTTCACGATCTTAAGCAGATTAGCGAAGCTTACCTTGATGATATCGCTACTCACTCTCACAAGAGAGTATATCACTCAACTCACCTTCAACTAGTATTTGAGAGATCTCGTTATTATCGCATTTGGTTGAACCATCGCAAGTGCATCTTTTGCATTAGGTCTAGTTTTCTTTTAGGATCCATAATGTCTGAGCATGGGATCATGGTGGATCCTATGAAGGTTGAGGAAATACTTGGGTTTCCTCCCCCAGACAAAATGAAACAAATTCAAGGTTTACAGGGGAAGGATAACTTCTTGCGTCATTTCATAGTGAACTATGCCAGTTTAACTAAATGTTTCGTGCACCTAATAAAGAAGTACACCCCATTTATGTAGTATGAGGGAGCCCAGGAATCCTTCGATTCTCTTAATAAATCCTTGGTATCAACGCATCTATTGAAGCCTCTAGAATACAATAGAGACTATTTTATTTATATCATCGCGTTTGAAGGGACAATTGGTATGGTACTGGTTTGGGAGGAAGATGAGTTTCATGATCACATTGACTACTATCTCAGTCAAAACTGGGTATTTATTCTTGACTTAAATACTCTCATGTAGAGAAGTTGGCCTTGGCCATTGTACTTGTGGTTCATAGATTATGACATTATATCTTACTTTGAAAAACTACCATAGTTGTGTTTATCAATCCATTTCAATATGTCCTTACGAGGCATATCATAGGGGGGAAATACAATAAATGGATTGTTATTTTGCAAGAATTTGATCGCACTTTTGCTTATGTGAAATATAAGAAATCTCTAGTTTTCTTTGAATTGACATTGGACTTCCCTCAACTAGATGAGTATATTTTTCATGACGATTCATTCGTAGATGAACATATTTTCCTTATCTCCTCTTTGGACCCCTGTTATGGGTACATTTTGATATACCTTCAAACCTTGAAGCTACCCAAGCATATTTCAAGAGACAATCGATGACGTATATGTCATGAGGATAAGAACTACCTTATTATCAATGACACTTTGTATCATCGAGGGGTGGATAATATATTATGTCATTAGTTGAATCATGAGGAAGATGAATTTGTTCTCAATGACTATCACAGTGGGGCATATGGTGGTCTTTTATCCAGGCTTGAGACAACCAAAAATATATTGTGAGCCAATTATTTTTGTACATCAATTTTTAAAGATTGCATTGAAGTGGTAAAGAAGTGTCACTCTTTCTAGGTGTTTGCTTAGAAAATGCACTC
The DNA here is from genome assembly GCA_000966675.3 of Picea glauca. Lineage (NCBI taxonomy): Eukaryota > Viridiplantae > Streptophyta > Pinopsida > Pinales > Pinaceae > Picea > Picea glauca. The sequence continues at coordinate 538,963 of JZKD02S1876072.1, read as the reverse complement.
ACACCTATCCCCACTTCACCCAATCATCACCATCGGTCCCTTCACCATGTGGGGGATGGATTTTATGGATTGCAACCCAACCTCGGTTGTGGGGAACCAACATGTTATCGTGGCCATCGATTATTTTACTAAATGGGTAGAGGCCATGCCTACTGTTAAACCTGATGGTAAGACTCCAATCTTCATGTTGAAAGAGATCATTGTTTGATTCAGAATCCCAAAGAGTTTTTTATTGATCATGTAATTCACTTTCACAATGAAATGGACACATAGAGGCGGTGAATAAATATCTTAAGACCATTTTGCAAAAAACTGTCAACCAGAGTAAATCTAACTGCCATGTGATGCTTTACCTTGCACTTTGGGAATATCAAAAGACAGTAAAGAATTCCACTAATTTCTCTCCTTTTCAGTTAGTACATGGTGTGGAGTTGATTCTTTCAATTGAATGTGATATCCCTTCCCTTAAATTGGAAATTGATGTCCTACCTGACACGTCTGATATTGAAGAACACCTTGTGCACCTGGAGAACCTTGATGAGAAGTGTCGATATTCCTCTACGGTTATTGAAGAGAATAAATGACGTGTTAAGGTTCGGTACGATAAGTTTGTTTGTCCCAGGTAGTACATTGAGGGTGACTTGGTTCTCCTTTATGACAAAGACAAAGAACCATTGGGGGAATTTAAGTTCAACCCCATGTGGAATGGTCCTTATATCGTGCAAATTTTCTTAGAAAAAGGAGCCTACGAATTAGAATATTATGAGGTGAATATGTTGGATGAGCCCAAAAATGGGCTCTACCTTTAAAGGTATTACGCTTGAGCCTTGAAACTGAGGATTGACCTTTATATACTAATGTATCTTAATGTATATACTTATTTATCTTTTATTTATGTCATCGTCTTGATTATGGAGTTTTCCCCCTTGGTTGGAATATGTCAACAAAATCTTTGGTTTACTTAGAATTCGCATATGGTGTCAGTCGTCATATGAAGAACATGGCTTCTACCTCTTGGGTCATTTAATCACTCGAGGGCCAACTGCTATCTTTAGGTGGTGTTCATCTGGATCCATAAACGAATAATGTGGCTAAGTATAGTGTCAATATAGATCTATTACGCGACGTCATTTCACATGGTGTTCTATCTTTAGAAGTTCACCTAGACTCACAGTTAGTCATATGTCAATTGAATGATAGTTACCATGTGATAGATCCTACTCTACTTCAACGATTCCAATGGGTACAAATTTTGGATTGATACTTTTATTTCCTTACTTATAATAGCATCCCTAGAAGTTCTAATCAAGTATATGATGCATATGTTAATCAAATTTTAGATTGGAATTTATCACATAACTAAGTAAGGAAAACACATCCATACATGTATACATTATAACATATATAAGTAAATTCAAAGACCAATATTTTTATATTTCATCCTTTCAAGTGCAAAAAATATTGTGTCATAGTACCAAATGGGGCTCACACCCTCAAAATACATATGGTTGGTACATAGCATGACCATGGAATCTATGCATGTGGTGTTGTATGGGTATCATGATAGTACACTACATTGTTTGCAAGATGCTGAAAGATTCTCACCCATGCACAGGGTACGCCCACTACCTGTCGTTGCATTTCCTTTGGCAGATCCTCCACTTGAACAACAAGAATCTTGTACGTCAATCAAGACATGTTCCCATGTACATTTTGTAGCACTCTCTTTGTGTCCCCCCTACTAGCTCATCTCCTTGGCCCCTTTGTTGATTTCATGGGAATACCATTTTTCTTCAAGGACCTACGTCTATGTAACAAAGAAATTTTTAATACTTGATAGAATACAAAAATATTTGCGTTTTTTTTATTTTTTCTTTATCAAAATTGGGAAACACAAAAAAATAAAATATATAAAAATCATTTCTTATTGATATCACCATAGGGATAACGTAGTGGAAATGGCATGTTAGTGTCCCCTCTATATTCGATCCCTCCATAAGGATATTCATCAATGACTATGACTTGTCCGTGCCACCAGAAAAATAACTCATCATTGTAGGGGGTTGCCACCCTACCACCTCCTAGCCACCTCATCACGTCAATATAATGTGACATGGTTGGATTGTGCATTCTGTGTGGATTAATATCTACTCTATGGATTAAACTTGGAGCCGTCTCAAAGAGAAAACTACAAAGTATGGTTGCAAATCCTAAATTCCTCATTCACCCTTGTTTGCAATCCATCAACTTGCTCTTCATGTTGGCTAACAGTGAGCTACACCAGTCATACACAGTGGGTGGAAATGTACTCCTCCATAGTCATACCACCTCCATCCCCTAGGGCCTTGATATTCACCACCTTGCACTAACAAGACAATCGTGTGATAAATTATATATCATCCACTTCAATCCTCAATGGTTTCCCATCAAGATTGAAAGACTATGTATCTGGATCCCAATAGTTTACCATTAACTGGAGAAACCTCACCTGAGCCCTCATTCCTTTGAGATCCTAAATTTTATAAATGCCACATGGTTTCAAATCTTGTTGGACCCTTGCATCTCTTCCCACTATTTCATCTATATCCTCATGCTCCCTTTCCCTCCATTCAATAACCATCCTGAAAAGGAAAGATCATTTTTGGAGTTAAACCCTTTAAACAACTTGTTCATGGAATTGTATGTAGGATAAACTTATCATAGTCACATATAGAGATGCATATACTCATGCAGGCTTCATTTTTTCGACATATATTTGGTCATATATGCGACCCGATGATATATCACTCGTGTACACCCTAGTTTCTATGTAACAACCTCTAATACTAAAAAAATGTTGACTAAAAATTAAATGTAATATTTTGAAATGGAAGTAAATGGGATGGGTACTTACATGGTCCAGACAGTTTTTGATTTTGTTGATCGTAGCTCCCGCAATTGCCACTTGAAGATCATTGATAAAATGGCCTAAAAAGAATTATGTGGGTGAAAAACTCAAATGGTATGCTGAAATTTTTTATTTTTTCTATTAAAATAATCGTCTTACCCACCTTGTATAGTTTTACCCTATATTTTCTATTTATGGACTTATGGACTAATTGTGCTATGGCAAGACTTGATTTTTAGTGGTTTTGTCAAGGGTTTTTTATGAATTTCCAGCGTCATACCGCTTGTTCATGCCTCCTATGGGTATATTATTTCACGGAAATATAAGATATATTTTCATTCCACTTTTCATTCTTTCATTGTCCTATGACCGTGGTCCATACACCCTATGCATCAATCAATTTCTTAGTGATACAAAACCTTCTCACTACTACTAGAAGTCTTGTTATCAAGTGGTAGAGACGTATTGAACATGAGTGCCCTAGTTAGAACTTATTTTCCATTTGGCACCCATGCAGAAGTGATTCCATAGGACTGAGAGTTCCTTTATATTACCAACATGAATTTTCCCTCAAACCCCATTTTCTTAGTCAAAAGCATACTGACTATTACCTATGGGACTACCCTCGAGTTTTGGTTAAGCTATTTTCTAACTCCCCCAAAAATGAAAATATTGTCGAGTGAACTTGTCTCTTTCACACTTGTTAACTTATTTTGAAAGGATGTCTATTTGATATAAGCTTAACCCTTTTCTAGACCAAGTAGATAAGTTAGGAAAAATGAATACTCTAGGCACCATTGGCTAGAATAGTTCTCTTGGGTATTACTTTATACTTTTTCGGGCCTAGGGGACTAAATCTATGAAAACAGACATTTTTGAGTTAAGTTTTAATTGCATTCCATCATCCTTCTTGAATTTTTGAGCCTATTTCTGGTTCCTATTTTCTCATTATAAGCCTCTTTCTTCTAGAATTTGCATCACTAGCCAAGCAATGCCTTCCATATATCTTTTTCAGCTTGACACCCTTTACCCATATAGGAAACATCCCCCCTGAGTGTCCATACCCGGCATGCACTTCCTTGCATTGAGCATAGGTATGTTACACTTCTTGGAAATAGTTGCTTACTCACGACACTCGTTTCCTCTCCTATATCATAGCATTTATTTTCCTATGAAAACAAAAAAATGACGAGTAGGAGAATAATATTATCTCTTATCGGCAGTAGTCATGTCACCTTTGAAAAGAGAACAAAATTTATAGTCCATTTTCATCCAAAGTTTTGGTTTATCATGACGTTATGAAGATGATATCATTACTTAGAGTTTAATACTCCGACTGGTTATTCTTCCAGTCCCTATGGAGATTTTTCTGATGCCTCCTGTGTCACAAACTTTTATCAATGATCATTATCAAGTCTATGCTTTCTGACTTATCCATATGTCTCGTGCGCTTTTTCAAAGGAAGTTTAAAATCCTATGTCGACCATTACTCAAAACTCTTGACTTTTCAAGTCATCCATACCCTCAGTATATCTCAGAATCACATGAAGTTTTTTTATTACATTGCACCCTAGGCCTTCTTTCATCATTGATAGGTAACCTAGAACCAAACATATGACATTTCCTCAATAGTCATTGACTGGGGGGTTTCCCTTATGTTCGAAAAGAATAAATATATTCACACATTGGGATTCATGAAATGTCTTGGATTTCATTAGTCGTATTGGTGGTTTCCTTTCCTTTGTCGAAATTTTTTATTATTGGATGTCATTCAGAGGGTCACTTTCATGAAATACTTGCATCTCATGCATGAGAGGGACACACATAGTCATTGGTTCGTGAACACATTATCCATCCAAGATCCTCCTAATTATCAAAATATTACTTTGTTCCTCGTACTGGATGATGGGAGATTCTTTAATTATCTCTTTTCAATGAGTCTCCTTCCATTGAATTCAACTCATCTATTATGGAAACAAGACCTAGATTACTATGAGTACCTAGAAGCTTGTAGTCATCAATGGAAGGTTATTCTGCCATCAACAATTGGGAATACATCAGTGTCTCTTGATTGATGGATTCTTCAAGTGTTCAACCTCAACACCCTTATTCACACTTTTGGAATGTACTCGGTTCCTTAACACCTACTTTCATTATTGATGGGTTGTCTTATGTTTGCTAATGGTATACCTTAATTACCGATAATCAAACTAAGTCTCATTGTGTTCAACCTCAACTCCTCTATTCACATAATGTATAATTACACCTTCAACGGATAGTGTAGAAGACCTCTATCTTATATTATCCACATTTCTTATCTTTTCTTGTCTTTCATTGGACCAGTACCTATATGACTTTAGTGATCATGGAAGATCAGATTGTACTCCATTATATACAGATATTTTTAATTGATTTTGAGACTAGACTCCACTTTGTCTTGCTCACGACTATGACATCCTATGGCATATGTCCACTATGTATTTCCTATTCATGTCCATGAACAAATATTCAATATATTTTCATATGGATTTTCATTGTAATTCAGATTGGAATCCATGTGTGCAAAGTCATTATGGATTGAAATATTCTCATGAGTAACTAGTACTTCCATCTAAGTATTCATTACTCCACTTCTAGTAATTATAATATATTTCTTCCATCACATATAGTACTCTGACCTCACTTATTAGGGGGAATCTATTACATCAATTTTTTCCTCACTCCATGTAGCTTTCTTGGATGGCCTTCCATTCCCTCTGTAGACTTGAAGTCCCATTTTTATTAACTCCAAAGAAAAAAATACACATTTTTTTACATATACATTCCCTATCAGTTATACAACAAGCGTACCAGTTATACAACAAGCATATACATAGGTTGATCCACTACATCCCACATACATCGAATTTGGTGAAAAAATTAAAAAATATGTCGGGTTTCCATGCCATGTCACGAGATCCATGATCCTTGACCTTCCATATATTGGAAACGCTCTGACTTGGCCCTTCAATTTCATTTGGAGGCTATAAATTGAGCCATATCCAAGAAAAAAAAAAATCAACTTTGAGAGAAAATGCACTCTGGAGAAATTCCACTTCATATTGAGTCTGCATCCCTTTGTCCTTGAAAGTATAAACTTCTTGTTCTCAACCCCCAAACTCTTCCTATTTTGTGATGGAGAACCTCATTGAATCCTACATATGAGTTTGCCTTTGTGGAGGATTGAAGTGGTGGAGGCCCATATGGAGGGACTTAGTTTCTCGGTTCTGATATGTGTCGTTACAAATGTTTGTCACCTATGTACTTCTGTTGAATAATTTAATAGAAATATTGTTTTCTCATCCAATTGATATCTTGAAAATATTTGAATTAATTTCCATGGGAGTATTTTTCATGTATGTTAATGGATTGTGAGAATTTATATGTTCACATCATATATTATCACCATATTCTTGTGTATCTTGGTTGTTGAGGACAAGTTGTAGGTATAAATATTTGGGTTGCATGCTCAACGATGATTTTCTTCAAATGTCCAGATGAGGTAGGATTTTATCCTTGTCATGTTAGGATTTCATTAATATAGCATACTTGATATTAGAGTGTATTTTTGGGTGTCATTTCGTTTGTTGTGGTTTACCCCTAGCCATAGATATATTTTCCTCGTAACAACACAACCACCAAATTGCAACTGGGAGAGGAAACAAAAAGACTAGGTATATTTTCTAAAATCCAATTGCAACATACATCTTGGGATATTTTGCTACAAAAATGATCATGGCAACTTTTGATAACATCACTGACTTTGAGTAAGTTGGGTGATCGATGGGGGGGTTGATGATCCATGAGATGACATAGTTGGAGAGAGACACACTGAGGAGAATAATTCCATATGAAAGAAGGAAGATAACTAAAATAATATATATGTTATAATTAAAGAGGAAGACTTCACGTTGAGTGCATATCATAAACCCTTAGGATAAACAAACTTTGGTGCACCCTTTATTCAAACAAAGGGAAAAAAAACCTACTATAAATTTAACGATCTACTTGAAAGAGATGTCGATGTTTGTCAAGTCAAATTAAAATGCTATTGTGACATTTGACAATCTCTGACAAATCATAGTACAAGATAATTTCTGCACAACTTGAAAAATGCTAGATCCAAGTGGTGTCGCATTTGCAAAAAAAAAAACCACTTGATTCAAGAATCTTGTTTGAATTGGAGGAATAAGATGAATATTCATACAATATATCGCACACATGCAACTAAAAAAAATAATGATCAGGGATATGAAAACAAATATCAATGCAATGGAATAGATGTATATCAACATAGAGGGGGTTTTATAGGAGAACATGGTCAAGGAGTTTGGGGACATGGTTTGGGTCAATTTATTTCTTCAACTATTGGAAAGAGGATCATATAATCCTTGACTATCCCATTAAAGAAAGAACCAACCTAAAAAAAATTATTATATGTGGAGTGGAAGATAACTCACTTAAAGATTGTCCTATAGCTTTATAAAAAGTAATGAATAAAAGAAATGTAAATATTCTATATATTGTGCCAAAAAATGAGGTTCTCAACTCAAACAATCTTAATGTTATCATGAGATTGGGAGCAGGTCGACATAATTACATGGACAAAGAATCAACATTTTAACAATCGAGGAATCAAAATACCTACCCAGACCTGGGTCAAGAAGAGAAACTAATGTGGGAAGCACCGTATTTTTCAAGAATATTGATCAAGATAAAGCGATCAAAAAGAGGGGAATGGAACCAAATAAATTTTCCACAAAATATGTTGTCCTAGATGAGTTCCTATAGTTTTTAAAACAAGATAAGTTGGTTGGTAAACTCATCAACTTACTGAACATTCCAAGGGAATAGGGAATACCAATGACCATACAAAAACCTTGGACAACTATGACAAGAAAAACATATCAATGGCTACAACCCCCAATTCATCCTTGAAATTGATGGTTATATGGTCTAAAATGTCATCATTGATTTTGGTTCAAAAGTAAATATTCTTCCATGCCATACATGAAAAAAACATGGAAGACCTTGATTGGCACCCACAATGAATTACTTGAAGTTGGCATATCAAATATTTATAGAACGATTCAGAACACTTAAAAAAGTAAAAACGCACATAATGATAATTTCGATGTCACAAAACATTGAGGTCATTGACTTAGTCAAAGGAATTTTCAAGTACCCCACATTAGTAGCATAACCTTGGGGTGAAAAAATGAAATTCACTATCTCTCTTGAAATAGATAGGATAAAGATTAAATGAAGTGGTAGGAAGATCATAATACCTCTCTACCTGAAACAAGGAAAACATGGGTTGAAACTTGGGATGAAGATCAAGAGGCTAAAAAATTATACCATGTCATGAATGAAGAAAAAGACAATGTCAAACCAAATGCATGAGGACAAATCTTAGTCAGTTCATCATTTTCCATTGGGTAACACTCAAACATAGAATTATATAATTAGTAAATCGAGAACTATGAGTCGAATGGAAAAGAGTGTTGGTCAATAGAATCAATACCAATAAAAATATCATGATCATGCTTATATATAAATAAGTATCGATTTTTTATGAAGAAGAGATAAAGAAAACACCAAATGTCATTTTTCTCGATTGGAAGAAAGGTTGAAAACTTCAGTTGAATGAGAGAAATTCTCCATCAGTGCATGTAGATAAAGTTTCAAAAACAGTGGGAGAAAATGGTCGAGTACAATGTATCATTTAATGTTTCACTCGCCTAGCTACTCATTGGTGGGAGACTTATGCTCCTCATCTATATACATATACCACTACCAAAACATACTTTGTCAAGTGATTTGGAAGAAATTAGTTATCAATAAAGGTCGACGTACAAATCTTCAAACTTGGTTTTGACCAAGTGTCCCACATTCATCAATGCGAGAATGAATGGAGGACAACAAGCTATAGATATGAAATAATTTGGCCACACATGTTTATAAGCACCTTGGATGACATACTGCACAAATGGTACAAGATAGAAGAAGCATGTGGTCATACCTTCAATTGGAACAAAATAAAAGATAATTTTGTTAAAGACTTCGAGTTTAAACCCTACAATGCACAATTAATAGAAGGAACACTTGAGATAAAAAAAATTATTGAAAAAACAAATCCCAATCATGAACAAATTAATCAAAGAACTTGTTAGGTGGGCATGGAAAACATAAGGTTTCCAAGACAAAGATTCAGATGGAAAGGAACCACCTGAGAGTAAACAATTCTATGAAAGAAAATTTTAAAGTATCCAAGGAAGAAAAGGATGATCCACAGAAACTGGACTTCCCTCAAACTTCTAATGAAGTTGTAGAAGGTCAATGAAAATTGGATGAGTTGAAAACCCCAGAATGGATGAATGTATAACTCAAAACAAAAGAGTTTGAATTATCAATATACAAATGATTAAAGATGGCATGGATTTGTCAGTATTGGATCGATAAATAAATAACAAAAATAATCATCTTACTCCGAGAATACCAATATGTTTTCTCCCACGATTACAAATATTGTAAAGGAATTTTGAAAGAGATGGAGGAGATGAAAATCAACCTCATCACAAGGTGAAATAAAATCACGAAATCACCATATAAGTTGGCCCACAAGTAGAAACCCATTGTGAAAAAATAAATTTAGGCAATGTTAGCCATTGCCATCATTTACCCAATTGATAAATTAGAATGGGAAATTCCTATGGTCGTGCAACCAAAAATAGATGACACCAAGAAGATAAGGATATGTGTCTATTTTCATATAATGAAAAAAATGACCATAATTGACCCATTCTCAATACCATTGACTGACGTGATCATTAATGAACCCATGGGGCATGAGTGCTATTATTTTACAGATAGATTCTCTCGATATAATCAATTCCCAATCACCAAGGAAGACCATGAAAACAATACTTTTTTTTTATTAATTTCTTTCAATTGCATTAAAGGTAATGCCTTTTGGCCTCAAGAATGCACCTACATTGTTCTCGATAATTGTGGTCAAATCATTTTTGGAATATATTTAGAAAACAATGGTTGTCTACTTTAATGAATAGACAATATAAAACTTGCTCAAATACCACATCCAGTGGATAAGGATGAGGTAAGAGAGATGTTGTTAGATTCTTCTCTCTCTGAATATCAAGAAAATCATCCTTTCCACTCCAATTGGCATTTTGCTCAGTGACATTGTATGCAAGGATGGTATTGAATTTGACATGGACAAAATTAAATTAATCATCGACATAAAGCCATTGGTGAATAAAAAACATATCAAAATATTCCTTGGGCACATACAATACTTTCAAAAATTCATATGACATTACTTTTTTGATAGAGGAGTTTCTCCGAAAAGATGTTAAATTTGTATGGATTCATGAATGTAATTATTCTTTTGAGTTACTAAAATAGAAACTAATGGAGGAACACATTTTGTGATTTCCTTACTATTGAAAAACATTTCACGTACATGTTGATGCATGCAGTGTCCCTATTGAATCATTGTTAGCATGACCATATGGTGATATTATTTACCACCCAAATCATTATGCCAATCGAAAACTTAATAAAGAAAAAAGGAACTACTCGATGCCATAGATAGAGGGGTTAGCTATGATTTTTTCTCTTAAACAATTTATACATTGTTTTCTAGAAAACCCTTTCATGTTATTTACTAGTCATCAAGAATTCAAATACTTGGTGAAGAAACCAATACATCATGGAAGAATATGTCGATGGATAATATTGTTCCAAGAATTCGACTTCAACATGGTCATTTGACTTGGTAAAAAGAACGTCGAACCAAATCATCTATCATGACTAGAAACAAGAGAATAACTAACGAGGATAGATGATGAACTACCTTATGCTCATCAATTCTTGGGCGAGGACACCCCCAAGAAGAAGAAGAAGTTTCTAGCGCTAAAAGTAACACCATTTACCCTCATGAATGGATACCTGTATAAAAAAAGACTCAATGATATATTAAGGATATGTTCTATGGAACATGAAATATAAGGAATAATAGATGAAACACACATTGGTCTTGTAGGAGACCATTATCAAGCCAATACAACAGTTCAAAAGATTATTCTGGAAGGCCTATGGTGGCCTATTTTCCATAATAATTTTCAGAAAAAAAGTAAAGCAATGTGACATTTGCCAACGAATGGGTTGACACCTATGGAAAAATTAGATTCCTTTACATTCAGTAAACCATAGTTTATTGTTTGAAATTTAGGAAATCAACTTTGTCGACCCATTTATAAAGAAAACTAAAAGAACATGAGAAAATTCCATTATCATTGTAGTCAAGTACTTAACAAAATGGTTAAGAAAGAACTAGTTGAATCATGTACGAAGGAAATAAGGGCTAAATTAATATATGACAACATAGTGACAAGATTTGGGTGCCCCTTAACCATAATCAATGATCAAAGAACCCAAATTTTTAATGGGATAATCCAAATCCTCTTGAAGAAATTCATGATTGAACATAGGAATACATCGACCTATCATATCCAGTCTTGTTAAGTTCCAAATAATTGAATACAAGATACTACAATAGTACAAAATATATCTAAATATAATCACCACACAAGATATGTCACACACCCACTACGGGAACTAATATTTTTCGACTTTTTCCTTCCCTTCACCGAGGAACAAAATCCCCAAATTACTATGGGGCATGATGCAGACCCTACCATCCCTTATCCTTACCCATGTGATCATTGGCTATGACCACGGGTCTTACCGGAGAGGTGTTTTTGGCTTTCCTGATTCGGGAAATCGCGATGCATGTGTTCATCTTCTCTCTTGTCTCTCGAAGTGCCGAAATCCGAAAGGGACCAATAGTTTGTCACATCTAACAATGCCTCAGATTAAAACCTGGCATCCCACCTTTTGGAGTTTCATGTACCGGGTTTTCAGGGTAGAGGAGGATGAGGGGTTCATACCCTTTGGTTTTCCGGGTGCCGAAACACCGAAAAACCAAATCTACATGCGCTAAGCCATATCGATATTTCACAAGTCAGGAATTCAGGATTGGCATGTACCAAGGACTCACTTCTAGATATATTGGGTGACGAAATACCAAGACATCAAGACTTATACATGCTATTGTTATTTTGCGGTTTCGCAAGTTGAGGTTTCATGACCGACGAGTACAAGGGAACTGACCCTTGGGTTTCCCGGGTGCCGAAACACCGAAACATCCAAACTCTAGACACAGTATGTCATTTTGGGGTTTTGCAAGTTCGGATTTCAGGACTGGGAAGTATAAGAGACTTGCCCTTAGATATCCCGGATGGCGAAACTTTGATGGGTTAGATCTCTACCACATGTCACCCTGGATCCAACGATCTAGAGTAACCCTCGCGATTTCGGTGATTTCAAAACCTTGTTCTTCACCACCCTTATATGCCTAAGTTCTGAAACCCCGGTGGCTTTCGGATGTTCACCACCTGTCCTCCAACGATCCAATGATTGAATTGATTTCGGGACTTCTTTCGTGCGCCTATCTCTAGATCCAATGACTGTCGGTCCCTGCTCCAGATCTAACAACTCTATACCGTCCGTTCAGATCCTCTCCTCTTGCACACTATCCTGTATGTCTGGACGTAGGATGTCAATGGTCTAGATCCACACTCTATAGTTGATCTAAGGGCTCTTTTTGCTCTTCCTCCTGAGCTTTGGCTTTCTTCCCGATATCGGAATATTCGGATGCTTCAAAGGTCTCAGCCTTCGATCTTCTACTGCAAGCTGACTATTGGGTCTTTCCAGCACTTATGAATAGTGTTGTCCCTACCGATATTTCTCAGCTATGAAGGAATTAAGAGTTTTTCACTCTTTCTCCTGGGCTTGACTCTTAGAAGATTCTTCCGCACACCCCTTGCGATCATTCGTTAAGTCTAGGACTTGAGTGAATATCAGTCTCTACTTGCCTCGTAGGGAGCCTGTGCATAACTACACTACCTCTCCTAAGCTTAATAGAATTCATCCTCCAAGGGACTCTAGACAACTAGGAAGGTTGGCATGTGTACATGAGACTATGCCTAAGGTCGAAAAACTCACCGTTTGTGGATCTAACTCATGCCACCTCAAGACATGAGTATTTACGAGTACCAATCATGTCCTATTCATATAATCTCTTACTGGCCTAATTATACAACCAAGCAGTAAGGAAAGAGACATAGTATATCCATTCAGAAATCAAGCACAATTCCTAAAACATACACCGTATAACCAAATTCATGCCCAGTTATAGCTAAATTACACAGAGTAAGAAATCACTTTTATATTACAGGTTTCCACCAACCAACTGACTGTGGGTGTTCATCCTTCCACCCAACCATAGGCTCAGAGGCATTCAATACTAGCACTCTGGCCACCCCCGTGCTAAGCCATGATATCACTAGGGAACTCTCACTCTTCTCCAGGGTTCTCTCTCTGTTTTAGTTTCTGTTCGGGTCTTTTTTTCTGCAACTCAGAGCTTTCTCACTCATTTGTGGCCTCGGTGAGGTTTCTTAGATGCTCTTCGGCATCAAGCTCGCGACCTTTTATTCGTGATCCACTGGAGAGCTTCACGCCTCTCCCTTGCAAGCTCTTGTTCTCGTCTTTGTTTTCCTTCTCCTCTCCCCTGTATCCCTCTTACCTTGGATGGTTTCACTGACCTATCATATTTCTTCTGTCAGAAGGAAAATCAGGTCTGTAGGTCCCTGTAGTACTTCGGGCTAACAACCCATGTTTCCATTCATGGGAGGGGGGGGGTGGTTGGTGATTCAACCACCATTCTTTCTTCATTGACTTCTTTCCTTTCCTTGTGATTCGAAGGAGGTTTGTCATCCTTATCATGAAGATTTGGGGTTATTTGATATATGAACCCTCTTGTATGGTTTTCACATTCTTCTTCTAGTGATATCATGGCCAGTACTTTCAAGGCTTAACCCCCATAGTTAGTTATTGGCAACTCAAACAATAATATATTTACATTTTCCTCATGCATTAGCATGGTAATTCCTATTCTATGATTAATTACAAATTGGGGGAAATAGGGGTGTTACAATTCCCTCCCCCTTAAAGGAACACCGTCCTCAGTGTTCTTTTCTCAAAATACCCATGATGCCTTTTTCATTCAGCCACTTCAGAAGTCTTGAACTTCATCCTCGGTCAGGTCCTCTTTTAGAATCTTAGTCTTCGTCACCTGCCTTCAATAATTCTTGGAAAACAAGCACATTAATCACAATTTTGTGTGAAAACATCTTATTGTTGTTCCAAATTAAAAAGGGAAATTCATATTCTAGCACAGTACTTATCTGTGCAGTTTCTGGATCTATATCCACATGGTAGTTTTGTTATCCATGCTCATTGATTTCCTTGACGTACCCATTGGGTGCATGATTCCAATTCAATAGTTCACAAGAGCTATCATGATTTTATCTTCCTTTCCAAGGTTTTTCCGCACGAGAAACTACCCACTGTGTGCATGATCCCAATAGTTTACAAGAATTATTAAGATCTGCTTTTCCTTGCGGTCACTCACCCTCCAGGCCCAGGCTCAGGCATCCCCTTCACTATTATACAGTCTCTCCTGTGATCCATATTTCCCTGCCAAGGTTTTATCACACAGAAAAATTTTAGAGACTCTATCAAGTCTTACAGTCGAGGTGTCCCTCAGGCTTGCTTTGTCGAAGCATACCTCGACTTGTGTTACCTCAACATAATAATTTTTAGGCGATCATGGCTTATCATGGGGTTTTCATGGCTCAGCAGTAGCCCCTTTTCTTTTTATCATCTTCATCTTTGACAGCCTTCATCTTTTCCTTACGGAAAAATCTTTTCTCCTCACCTGTGTCACAAGTATACAACATTCGTGAGACATCATTATAAATTCCAACTTTCATAATTTTATTGCAAATCTGTCACCTACAGATTTCCTATTCCACAATTTGTTCCACATAGGAACCTGATTCATAATCATGGGACATTCCTTCCCATAACATTTTAGCACAACAGGAAATCAGTCTTCCTTATGGGCTTATAACATTACCATATCCAAGAATCCTTCTTCCTGCAATCACTCCTCAGTTAATCAAATTGTTAGTTCTCATGCACATACATTTTATTGCACCTTTACAACATCGTCACAACAATTTCAGAATGGTGCATACTAACAATTAGATTCACTTTCTCAAAAGGAAATATCGTTTCTTGCAGTTTGGCTCAGCAGGAAATCGGTCTTTCCTATGGGCTTACTTTACTTCCATATCCATGACCCTCTGCTTCCTACAATTCATTCTTCAATCAACCAATCAAATTGTTAGATTTTCAATGTATGTGTATATATATATATATATATTCAAAATGTAATTCAACATTTCAAAGGGTTTTAACAAATGTGCCATTATCCCTCGCCACATTCATACCCAATGCACTCTTGCATTGTTATTCAAGTTGTCCACCTAAAATCATGATGCATGTGTTCCTCTGCTCTCTTGTCTCTCGAAGTGCCGAAATCTGAAAGGGACCAACAATTTGTCACATATAACAAAGCCTCATATTAAAACCTGGCATCCCACCTTTCAGAGTTTCATGTAACAGGTTTTCATGGTAGAAGAGGATGAGGGGTTCATTCCCTTCGGTTTTCTGGGTGTCAAAACATCAAAAAACCAAATCAACATGCGCTAAGACATATCAGGATTTCACAAGTTAGGAACTCAGGATTGGCATGTACCAGGTACTTGCTTCTAGATATCCCGGGTGTCGAAATACCGAGACATCAAGACTTATCTATGCTATTATTATTTCAGGGTTTCGCGACCAGTGAGTACAAGGGAACTAACCCTTGGGTTTCGTGGGTGCTGAAACACCAAAAAATCCAAACTCTAGACACACTATGTCATTTCGGGGTTTTGCAAGTCAGGATTTTGGGATTGGCGAGTACAAGAGACTTGCCTTTATATATCGTAGATGTCGAAATTCCAATGGGGTAGATCTCTACCATGTGTCGCCCTGGATCCAACGATCCAAAATAACCCTCACGATTTCAGTGACTGTGAATGCTCATTATTCACCACCCTTATACGCCTAAGTTTCGAAATCCCAGTGGCTTCTAGATGTTCGCCACCTATTCTCCAACGATACAATGGTTGAAGTGATTTCAGGACTTCTTTCGTGTGCCTATCTCCAAATCCAACGACTATTGGTCCCTGCTCCAGATCTAACGGTTCTATACTGTCCGTTCAGATCCTCTCCTCTTACACGCTATCCTGTGTGTCTAGACGTAGGATTTCAATGGTCCATATCCATACTCTATAGTTTATTTAAGGGCTCTTGTTTCTCTTCCTCTTGAGCTTTGGCTTTCTTCTTGATATCGGAAGATTCCGACGCTTCAAAGGTCTCAGCCTTCGATCTTCTACTATGAGTTGACTATTAGGTCTCGCCAGCACTTATGAATAGTGTTGTCCTTCTTGAGCTTTCTCAACTATGAAGGAATTAAGAGTTTTGTGCTCTTTCTCTAGGGCTTGACTCTTAGAAGAGTATTTCGCGCACCCCTTGCACTCATTCGTCAAGTCTAGGAATTGAGTGAGTCTCAATCTCTACTTGCCTCATAGGGAGCCTACGCATAGCTACAATACCTCTCCTGATCTTAACATAATTTGTCCTCCAAGAGACTCTAGACAACTAGGAAGGTTGGCATGTGTACATGAGACTATGCCTAAGGTTGACGAACTCACCGTTCGTTGCTCTAACTCAATCTGCCTCAGGACATAAGTATTTACAAGTACCAATCATGTCCTATCCATATAATCTCTTACTGGCCTAATTATACATCCAAGTAGTAAGGAGAGAGACACAGTATATCCATTCAGAAATCAAGCACAATTCCTAAAACATACACCATATAACCAAATTCATGCCCAGTTACAGCTAAATTACACAGAGTAAGAAATCACTTATCTATTACAGGTTGTCACCAACCAACTGACTGTGGGTGCTCGTCCTTCCACCCAACCATAGGCTCAGAGGCATTCAATATTAGCACTCATTTGTGACCTCAACGAGGTTTCTTAGATGCTCTTCGGCATCAAGCTCATGGCCCTCTAATTGTGATCCGTTGTAGAGATTCACACCTCTCCCTTGCGAGCTCTTGTTCTCGTCGTTATTTTCCTTCTCCTCTCCCCTGTGTCCCTCTTACCTTGGACAGTTTCGCTGACCTATCCTGTTCCTTCCATCA